>OW443322.2:10082500-10682500 GCA_937001585.2 Brachylomia viminalis | reverse complement strand
GTTTTCGTCTTTAGCTAAGTTTATGCATGTTTTAGCCCCCTGAAATCGCCGCATAGGAGCATTAAACGAAGGTACGTCGTACGTCCAGCGCACCTTGGGGCAGTCAGTCAGTCCATACGTTATTATAATGTACTCCAGGCGCGTTACCACATACTTGGGCGGAGCACGGCCGTGTCCTCGTGGAGGCGACTGGCGGTGGCGATCTCTCGCGTCCGGCCCTGGTCCAGGCCATGGTACGGAGCGAGAGGGCTTGGGAAGCCACCACCTGCTTCTGCGAAGCAGTAATGCTCGCGAAGGAGGAGGCGGAACGCGTGAGGGAGAGGCTAAATTCGCGTCCTCACGCCCCTAGCCGCCGCAGGAGACGCCCTGGGCGTAGGGATTCACAAGCCGATTCCCGGCCACCGTAGGCGCGGGCTTGCGGACGGCGAGCAACGGGCAGATCGCCGTCCGATAAGGACCAGGCCCGAGTTGACGGCGCGTTGTGTTCCACGCGCGCCTCAAAGAGATGTCAGCAACAATGATGGGGTCCGCTAGGGCCGATGCCTGCCGGGGTTGCGGGAAAGCCCGAAAGGGTTACCATGGCCCCTGGCACAGGCAACTGAAGGAACACGGGTGGGTTTTAGTCAGTAAGAGTCTGACACGTCCTCCCGCTCCGTCCAGAGCTGGAGAAGTTATTTGATGACTTCCCACGCTCAAAAAAAAAATAACCTGTTACCACATAGCGCATTGGTTAATATTTTGACTACAGTATGTAAAGTCTGGGAATAGGATTGTGTACCTATAGTCGAGGTTTTTTAAGCTTGCATCAAGTGGCTGTCCTGTACGTCTTCCAGTTGATAACGAACGCTCAGTCGTCGGACATACAGGAAGAGGCACCTTGGTGCATGCTGTTTGCCGACTACATTGTCTTGTCGGTGAATATGGAGCAGGATCCTATTGCGAACTCACGATCAATTCCAATCTGAATCATTTTGAAGGATATTGCTAATACATTGCTTCTTATGTTCGAAAAATTTGTCTCCTCAACAACGTAAATAACGCAATGAATGTTGTTGAACTGTCAAAATGAAACATTGCTATCTCGAAAACTATTGAATTTCGGCCATACATATGGGGGATTCAATTTGTTGCAGTTTGGGCCCCCTTATCAGCTCCTGACGGATATACATCTAGTCGACTTATAAGTAACCCTGTATAACTGTTATTTAGCGAACTATTTTCGTTATATAGACGTTCATCTTACGATGTTTCAGTCGCGTGACTGTCTTATTATATTAGTTTATTAGTACCTAAACGTTTTCAGGACACACTTTTACGACGTCGCCGCGTCGTACCTATATATTGTTGTGAGTACATATGTTCAGTACCCCTTTCCGGACTAACTTAAACGACGCGTCGTTTAAGTTAGTCCGGAAAGGGGTACTGAACATATGTACTGCGACGTCGTAAAATGGTGTCCGCCATGACGTTTATTGGACAATGTATTAGTGATTTAAACGTTTCGGTTAAACAAACGGTTTTCGTAAGACAACAGTCGTCGGGTGCAAAGGATATTAAAGAGCCGCTTAAACGTTTGTGTATGACCTTTATTTAGAAAAACTTTTCGGCCGTATGGAAGACTAACTAACCCTGGTACAGACAAATCATTTGCTTTAACTGACCAGTGTAAATTGGAACGCTGTCAGTCAAAAGTATGTCAGATTGAAAACGTTTCAATCTAGGTGACATGTGCCAAGATATGGTGGGTGGTTAGTCAAAGTTAATGGTTGATTCCTTTCAAATGACGTCTCTGAGAGCGGCAGTTAGACGTGTATTCGACTAAAATGGTTCAACGGTTAGGTTATATAAGTAGACTTTTTAATCATATATAGGTCAAACCCGCACTTTAATTAGGTACTTAGATCATTTAAGTGAAACCCGCACTTTAATTAAATCATTCCCATTTTGTTTTGTCTTATAAAAGTGATTTAATTAAAAAGTAAGTAATAATTAGGGAACCCTAAAGTCGACTGGATATGGCCGGAGCGTCATGGTCTCAAAGAATAGTCTATGCGACCTTTTTGTTATATTGGTGTATTATAGAGGTCGCCATATAGCTTAGACAAGATCGTTGGAACTTTATTATGAAAACGTTATTATTTTTTGTAATAATTAACAAAAACCATTGAATTACAAAGAAATGTTGGAGGGCGCTAAAAATTTCACAGCAACCCATATACAGGGTGTTTGGCGCATGGACCGACACAATGTTTCCAGGGATTTGGGGGGTCATTAGCTAGGTTCTACCCATACACCCACAGAACAGATAAAGAGGTTTTATCTGTTCTGTGCATACACCCTTTGTCCTTTTTTTATTATTCACCAAGTAATATTTTCTCAGTGGTATAGTTTTAGATCCACCATACCAGGGGTATGGCCAGTGGCATGTTGGGTCCGCAACCGCATACGATTGAAATGATGGGCTACAAAAGAAATGAATGAAAGACAACTGCTTGCAGCTGATATGAAAATTGGAACATTTTTTTTTTTTAATCTTTCTATAGCCTTTTTGTTCGTGTGTAACCCTGAGTACCTACGCGAGCTTTTAGGGTGACACATAAGTAAAAAGGTCGTCGAGCCACAGGTACGTCGGCGTACTTACTCGTACGTTTATTTATCAGTCACTTAAAACACAATATGCCGTGTAGTGTGGCGTTAATGAATAAGCAGAAGATAAGTAGGTAATGATATTTATGTAGCGGTTGTGACAGAAAGTCTGAGGAGTAACTACCTAATTGTCGTGGTGCGGACATGTGATGCGGAGGAATGACGCCGGACAAGTTTTCAAAACTCAAACTCAAAGCATTTATTTCAATTAAACTATTTACAGGCACTTTTGAACTGTCCAGGAATCGGAGTCAGAAAATTGGAGCTGTGGTAGTGGTCTTTTTTTGTATGGCATCTGACAGGTTGTCTTGAGAGTTTGCTTAACCGAGCTATCCTGTGGATGCCTTAATAAATTAAGGCCTCCAGCCAGGGCATGACACTTATAAACTAAGCGACTACAAGCTAAGCCCCCTGTGGGATACGAACCTTCGGCTTAGGGTGTCGTTAGGGAGGACAGCAAGGGACAGGCTGGATCAGATCGTGACAGGGACGGATCGTAAGTGGTAGTTGTTACCTACGACATGAATTTATATAAAGACGGCTCTGCGACAGACAGATAGACAGCGTAGGCTTACTTATTATACTTACCTGGTGACCTGTAATACAGGTGTTACTACCTACCACAGGCACCAGCGATCACAACCCAAAATCGTTAGCACCTTTTTGTGTGTAAAATATTGTTTGTATTTTTTTGGCTTGTGGTGAGAAATAAACAGTTTTATTATTATTATTACTTATTAATTGGGTCTTGTCGGCACCCTTTGGGCAGGAAAACCTAAAAACTAATAACACCATTATCGTTCGATCCTATATTATTGCGGTCCTGAGTTTGATTACCAGGTCGGGCAAAGCCTCATTGGGTTTTTCCATCAAGACTTTTCAGTAGCAGCTGGAGTCAGGCTTTGTGCTTGATTGATGGCAATGGGCTCTGTTACAGGGGACATAACTGGTGTACTTACTATAGGTTACCTCTGCCTAATCCTTTGGGGAGACAGTCAGGTTGGTCCACGAATTCATCGCTATGGAGCGGGCTATGTTTGGAGATTCTTTGAAGTATAACATCAGAAATGAAATTGTCCGGAAAAGCACCGGAGTTGCCGACATAGCTTGCAGAGTAAGCAAGCTGAAGTGGCAGTGGGCTGGCCATGTTCGTCGAAGGATCGATGGCCGGTGGGGCAGACGAGTCCTGAAGTGGAGACCGCGTATCGGGAAGCATAGCGTGGGACGCCCCCCAGCTAGATGGACCGACGCGCAAGAAAGTGGCTGGGACAGACTGGATGCGGAAGGACAGAGTGTTGTGGCGCAGCCTGGGAGAGGCCCATGTCCAGCAGAGGACGGCGATGGGCTGAGTTGATTGAATCGATTTTTCCGCTAAGATTATTTGTCGATCTGCCGTCGCAATATCTCGATTTTCTTTTTGTTTGTTCGACACATTTACTTTTCAGCCGTTCTAATGTCTTTATTATATTTAGTTGGAGATCTGTCACGCATTGAACTTTCTCCCATTGTAACGCAGTAAGTATCCCGATTTTCATTTTGTTTCTTGGATTCACATCTGTTTGAATCTCGCTTCTGCCTGCGACATTATTCGCGTGGAAGTCGTAAGATATACACAATTTACTAAAATAACAGCCACATTTTATAAAGCTCTCTCGGCCCCCGACCCACAGCGATGCATTACAAAAACCGTCCAAGCATTACTTCGTTTTCGCTTAGCGTTCTTTCTGACTTTTCTTCTTTTTGCTCGGCTCCTGAGCGTCGTAGCACGATGTTAAATAGCCTATACCTTCCTCAAGAACTGGGCTATCAAATACAACAATATTTTTTCGAATCCGACTAGTAGTCCAGAGATAAGCGCGTTCAAAAAAACAAACAAACTCTTCAGCTTATAGATTTATTATCAGTCGTCCCAGTTTCTCGGTTGTTTTTCGTTTGAATTCTGACATATTTGTACACTTTCTCCCTTAGTAGGTATTACTGATTAGACCCTACTTAGACGATACGTTACAATTGAAGAGCAAACGAGGTCTATTTCCATATTGGTCACAGATTTGTTCACGCCTTTCACCAGTTATCACAAGTGACGTGGACTCAATACTGCTGCTAAACAAGCTGACCTCTTGGCATTTAGCGGTTTGAGATCATGATGCTCTCCTTTTAAACTGTCTTTAAAAACGTTACCCTCTTTTTGGGCTTTTCCTCAATCGGGTAATGGCGGAGGTTCTCATTTGGCGTATGTTTTTTCTCCGACTAATAATAACACATTTGTTTGCCATAAAAAAAATACAGATGGGAACCTATGTGGTTCATTATGAAATACTGTACCTTTCATATATCTGGTTCTAAGATAAGATTTGTACTCAAGTATTAAAACCCTGTCTCTTAAAGTAGGTAAACCTATAACTTAAGAGACAGATAATAATGCACCTATTTGGATGATTCTGCTTTCGTCTGAGAGGTGTTGTTTTTTTATAGGACACTGTGTTCCTCCAAGAGGTCAAACCATTTATTTCAAATAGGCATATAAAGGCACTTTTAAACGTCAACATTTACATTTAAATAGAATTGATTCTAGTCGCCCCTTCCAAAAGGTAGTTTCGTATGGAGAAGAATGGGCAAGAAACTCTTTTAAAATGTGTTACAATATTTTGTATACATACATTAATTATATAATTATATGTGAGGTAGACAGGGGTGTTGCTCTTTCACCTTCTGCGAAGCAGTAATGCTCGCGAAGGAGAAGGCGGAACGCGTGAGGGAGAGGCAAAATTCGCGCCCTCACGCCTCTGGTCGCCGCAGGAGACGCCATGGGGGTCGGAAATCCCAAGCCGATTCCCGGCCACCAGGCCACCACCGACCAGGCCCGGGTCGACGGCGCGTTGTGTTCCACGTGCACCTCAAAGAGATGTCAGCACCAATGACGGTGTCCGCTAGGGCCGATACCTGCCAGGGTTGCGGGAAAGTCCGAAAGGGTTACCGTGGCCCGTGGCACAGGCAACTGAAGGAACACGGGTGGGTTTTAGTCAGTAAGAGTCTGACACGCCCTCCGCTCAGAGCGGGAGAAGTTATTTGATGATTTCCCACCCTCAAAAAAAAGGTGTGTTTCTGTTTAATACATATTTGGTATGTGTTTTCATCATCGTCTCAGCTACTCTCATCCATGTACTAAATAAGAGCTTTAGCCGACCCTTTTTGCCATTTACTGAGCAGCGTGCACAAATGCTGACTCCGGCCTGCTACTGACAAATTCTTTATGGAATAAAATCCAACTTTACACTTTGCCCGACCTGGGGGCCTGTTCTGTAAGTCCGTCAAAGAAGATACAGGCCCGTGAGAAAGTAATTCGACACTTCGGGATGAACCCTACTCCCGACGGACGTAAAAAGAACGGGACGGACGGGACTTCAGACGGGTAAAAACTCATCGGGAGCTAGGACAACTGTCAAATGATGTTGTCATTCATTCTTAGTGCGGGCCTCGAAGTAATCTTAAGTCTGTAGGTAATACGGAGAAGTAAACGCCCGTAACTTCGGATGAAACTACGGATTTTGAGCTTAGAGAGAATAACCCCAGCATTCTAATTGCGTAACACACTATTCGTCACAATCTGAATCATTTTGAAGGATATTGCTAATCCATTGCTTCATATGTTCGAGAAATTTGTCTGCTCAACAACGTAAATAACGCAATGAATGTTGTTGAACTGTCAAAATGTAAGCCATTCCTACGGTTAGTGTTACGCAATTACTCAATACTCAATATTTTATTTGCATTCCACAATGTAGGTAGTAACTTAAAATTATATATAATCAATATGAACCCTGTCGGGCACAGTAATAAATAGTAGTAGAGAGAAAGCTTTGCAATCATTTATAGCTTTAGCTAGCTTCTGAACATACATTCATTTATTTTAATAACCTGACAAAAAATTACCCCCATAATTATTTTATCTTCTTATTTAAATAAAAACTTTATTATAATTATTATCTTAATAAATATTGTAGTTGGAGCTATTGGAGGGTTAAATCAAACCTAATTACGTAAATTAATAGCTTTTTCCTCAATCAATAATTTAGGTTGAATACTTTCATCTATTATAATTAAACAAAAATAAAATCAAGTCAAATAAAATCAAATATAGTAAAACAAAATCAAGTCAAAATAAAATCAAATTAAATAAAACAAAGTCAAATTAAATCAAATCAATCAGAAACACAATAAATAAAATTTAATTAAATCAAAATAAATCGATCCACCAGCACTACACCGATTTACATCCCATTATTACCCCTCTGCTTATGTTTATTAATGTTAATGTTTGTTTTAATATTATGTTATTGTAATGTAATTAGTTATGTTATTTATACATAGATATATATCTTACTTAGTTTACTTGTGCAATATGTAGCTTACGAAATTACTTTTTATTGTTTTCTTTTTTGTCCATGTGGTGTTTACCTGTAATTGTTGCACTGTGTAGAGTTTAAACGCATGTTTTATCTTTGTTTGTAAATTAGTGTAAACAATTGTTGGTAGACCTAATAAAATAAATAAATAAATTAAGTCCTTTATGAGCATTAGCCGAGCCTATTGCAATTACAAATGGAGACTCCGGGCTGCTATTAAGGTCTCTGCACACAGCGGGCGCGGCGCGGCGGGACGGGACGGCGACGCGACACTGAGCAGTTGTAATGTACTAGATATTACGGACGACGACAGAGCCGTCCCGCTCGACGCGACGGTAACCGTCTCTCTGTGTGGCGTCGTCCGTCTTGACTAAAGTGACACAACTTAACCAAATTTTAGTTTGACAGCACTAAGATGGCACTGAGATTATAATTGAGTGAAAATGGCAATTTTGCAATTCTGAATTTTACGTTTTTCACCAAAAATTATGATTGTCGTAACTAAATCTGCCAGTTTTTAATCGCGAATAAAAAGGTGTGGAATATAATTAGTTGTCATGAACTAAAATTCACACAAACACCTCGATTTCAGATGCAAAAACTTGGTATCTTTTTTTCTTTTCTTTTGCTTATACTTATCTCGAAAACGGTGTGTCCTATCGCAAAAATAATGAAAATTTCGACCCCCTTTATAACACCCCTAAACCTCTAAATTCCAACGTGTGGTAAAAAAAAATTTTTTTTTTCATATTTTCATACAAAAAGTGAAAAATTCCATACAAAACATGTCGAGGCTGCAAAATAATGCGCGCCACCGGCTGTAAAAAAAAATCACGTGGAGTCGCAATTGCCAAATTTGATTTTAGATGTGTCAAAATTATTTTTAAATTTAGAGATCTTATTTTGCAGAATAGCGTTAAGATTCTCATAGCCAAAAGTAAGGAATTTTAGTGATAGTTTAGTTACTTTAGTTCGGTGTACAACAGAATCGGCACCATTGTCACAAAAATAATAAACTATGTAGGTACAAGTATGAGGTAAGTAGCAACAAGTATGATTTTGTCTAGACCCTAGATTGTCCTATGGAGCTGGACCAGCATGTTTCCAAGCATTCTTATCTTGGATAAAATCTTGTTTAAAAAGAGCAATTTTTGGGTACCTACCTATGACGAATTAAAAGTTTAAAAGTAGCGATAAGAGTGCGACGAAGCATAAAGTCTTTCTAGCTCCCTCAGTTTTAGGCTTTAGCATTATGTCGTTTTTGTAGCAAAAATAATAAAATTTGCTGCGTTCTCCTTTATAGTTAACTCGAAATTGCAGTTTTTTTTGTCATGTCATTCTTCCTGCCAATGAGCGACATTTCAGCTTGGTGTCTAGGATGGCAACCCACTATATAGTACTACAAGGATATTTTGGCGCCAAATGACATTGACAGAGGGGCATTGTTGTTAAGCATTTGTGGAATTGTGTCAAAGAAATAAATTGTATTGATAAAACAAGATGGCGACTTTAGTTCTGATTTTTGCCACGCGCCTCAATAATGGAGCAGTGGTGGCCCAGTGGTAACGGCCGCGACTTACGAGTAGTTACGAGTCGTAAGTCGTAGGTCCGAACCTAGACAGGTGCTTTACTTTGTGTTAAATATTTCATCACCACTGCTCTCAAAACGGCGAAGGAAAACATCGTGAGGAAACCGGCATGTCCTAGAACCAAAAATTCGAAGACATGTGACATCTACCAACCCACACAGGGCCCGCGTGGTGGATTTAGGCCCACTCCCTCTCACAGAGAGGAGGCCTGTGTCCCAGCAGTGGAAACGTTATAGGCTGATTAATTGATTATGCTTCAATAATCATAGCGCGTTGTAGATGCATGATGCATCTATTGAACTTTGATAGTACTATTCGTCCAGCATACATAACTCGGTAGTCTCGCAACTCTCCAAGACACTGGAAACAATTTGTAGTACTGTAATTTATGAGCATGACACATTTGACATTAGCATTACACGGGCAACGGTAAAAATATGTAAACATTTAGTTCTTGAAACTATTGAATGAAATATTGCGGGTTTTTTTTTTGCCCACTATTAAAACTACTTTTGTGAATTATCTATAATTTGACATTCCAACAAGTGAATTGAAAGACAATGTATTGTAGTATTGTTGTTTTGTTTAAGGCGAAAGGATAGCCCAACGTCCTTGAGCATTGAACGTGAAACAAGCGGCCAGCGCGCTGACCGCCCCGCGCGCCCGCTCATCCCCCGACCGTCAAAGAGTATCACCGGACGCAGATGCGTTCGAAGAATTTTTGTCGCTACAATACTACCTTTTATCATCATAAATCGATTGAATGTAGGCAGACTCAGAACATTTGCAATGCTTGTTTTGAGAACAAAATATTCTTTACCGAGTACAGTTATTGTAGTTAGAGTAAATCAAAATACATAAAATTTCAATTTGTTTTTGTGAAAAGAAATAATAACGCTTTTTATTAATGTGCTTAGACTAATAAAAAAGTGCGAGTCGGACTCCCCCATGAAGGGTTCCGTAGTAGCAAGTGTTACTCAGTAGCAGGTTCTACGCAATTAAACACGAACTATAATTCACACTCAGGCTATATTTGGGCAGAGTAACGTCCTTATCAGTAGTTCACAATATAATACCCGTTAAAAATGATTTGCCTCCCTTTTTATACAATCAACCGCCATATTCAAATCAACTGTCAGTTATTTATTCAATATGATATGAAAAACTAAATTATAGTTATAAAAATCAAATAAGCGACATATTATGGGAAAATAAATACTAAGAATATTATTTAGACATTAATGAGAATATTTGAAAGTAATTTAGGAATAACTAAGCAACTACTACGTCATAACCGTCGACTATCTGTTTGGTACTTGTTAACACAAGCAAAGTTTTGTTTTTAACTTTGTTTTCCATAGTGTTTGTATGAATGACAAATTTATATTTGCGGTTTTTGAACATGTGCTATATCTCGAAAACTAAAGCCCAGTTTCCATCGCGAGCGGAACGGACCCATTAATGACTTCGTTAAACTTCCACCAACAAAGGAAATACAAGTATGCAGTTTGCGTTTGCGATTTTAACGAAGTCAATAATGGGTCCGTTCCGCTCGCGGTGGAAACCGGGCTTTATGACTACATCTCGTTCAAACCAATTTTCATTGAAATTTTTCATTGAGATCTACCAGCACATATTTTATTTTACACTTATTTTAAAAATTAGAGGGGCGCACATTTGACCACTCTGGAAGTGTCTATATTTCAAATGACTTGATTTGGAGAAAAATGGTTTATGTCATTTGGCTACGAAACCATAAAAACGAAAATATCAAAATAATATTTACTTAACATTTTATTTGGACCATTTAAAAAAATTGTTATTAACCAATCAAAACTAGTTAAATTGCATTTCCCTAACAAACGTAGATTGTAAATACGTAGTTTCATCTGTATTGCTTTCATTAGAGTTTATAATATTTTCATTTCTTTTTTCTTCTGTATTGCTATCATTATAAGTTAATTTCCATGTATTTTCTTTTTCTTCTGTATTACTTTCGTTGGATCTTGACTTCACTTCTTCATTTTCTTTTTCTATAGTTTTTTGTTTTTTTTTTGTGGCTGGCTAGATTTTTCTTCGTTTTCATTACTCATAAATTTTCGCTTTTCTTTGATAGTGTTTTCTTCGATCAATAAATAGAAAAATAATAGCTCAACCGTACTACTGTACCAAACGTACTATCTGCACTGTTTACTCTTTCACGTAAAGTTTATAGAGCGGAGCGCGCTAACATGCGACACAGCCTCCCCGTGCAAACGCTAGGGTGAGACTGGCCCTCGGGTCTGAGTGAGCGCCAGCGCCGGTATTATGATATTATTGATTTAGCGGCACCTATAAGTAATAATTTTGTACAATTTTGAACTTAAATTTAATAAAGCAATAAATTGTCTATGATAGTGTGAAAAAAATATTTAAATCGCTTCAGTTCTTTGAAAGCAGTAGGCAAATTATTGCAGATTTAAAGAGGATATATTCGATTTTTTTCCGACAAAAGTATAAACAATAATAAAAAAATTAAACTTAAAATTTAAAGTCAAATATGTTATGCGAATTAGGTATTTTTTTTTTATATATTTGGTCCATCCGTCTAGTAGTAGTAGTCCTTCAAAGAGAGGTCTATTTTGTAGTTTGGCCTATCCTTTCGCCTTAATATTGATAGGTACTGTGAAGATTGCTTCTGAATCTTTCTAACTGCTTATCTAAGCTATTATATATTTGTACGTACGTACGTACGAGAACGAGAATAAACGTGTGATAATATGAACTGACCATGACTGCAAAGGGCAATAGGAATTTAAGTATTCAAACAATATGTAGACAATCAACGTCGTTTTTAACCGAATTCAAGAAAAAGGAGTTGGTTCGCAATTCGGCAGTTTTTTTAATGTTTGTAACCTCACAAGTCCATCATTTATAAACCGATTTGAAAAATTCTTCTTTTGTTTGAAAGGATATACTTCCAGATTGTTCTCATACGAATTTGGTCAAGTTCTGATGAGTGGTTTTTGAGTCAGCTTCAATAATACGTATTGTTCCCACTTAGTGTATGTTGACGATGTTGTAATAACTTCCTGTCACTGTTATTTACATTGCAAGTAGGTAGTGGTATACGACTTTGCTTAGGGTAGGTACCACAACTAAAAAGTGAGAAATAAAAACGTTTTCACAAAAAGCACAAACTATTGACTTCCAAAAAAAAACTCAACTTTAATTTCGGAAGTCGGTGGCAACAACGAAAAAAAAAAGCAAAATACACCAACATCCGAAATGAAAGTGCTTTTTCATTTAAGTAAGTATTATATTTTATTATTTTCGAGAAACTTACAGCTATAATAAACAGTGTTCTAAAACAATATGCAACTGAAAGCCATTTACAAGTTTCCACAGTTAGACACCAAAATTTAAAAACGAGATAATTCACTTTGTATGTACAGTGTGTTTTTGGTAGTCGGTAGTTTTTTTATTAGGTAGGTACCTACTCACAGCTTTTCTGTATTTTTGCATCCTACCGTCCATTATTATTTTCTATACGAATCGTTATAGCCTACCGCATTCTATCTTTAATGACGACACGTTTGGTGTAGTGGCTACAGTGGCTAAGTGTAGTCAGCGAAACCAAATGGTCCTGGGTTCGAATCCCGGTAGGGGCAAATGTATGTATGATGAATATGGACATTTGTACCCGAGTCATGGATGTATATTTATAATATGTATGTATTGACGAAAAAAAAATGTATTTAAGTAGTGTATCAACCATCTGGTATCCATAACACAAGCCTTAATTAAGTGCTTAACTTGGAACTAGATGGTGCTGTGTGCAATATCAGACGATATTTATTATTTATCTACCTACCTACCCTCTTCCCAACTATGTTGGGGTCGGCTTCCAGTCTAACCGGATACAGCTGAATACCAGTATTTTACATGGAGCGACTGCCTATCACCTCCACAACCCAGATATAAATATACAACGTGTAACATAATTAACGCAAGACCTCATACACCCCAATTAGTACAATGACCAAAACTATTTTCTTTAAAGCTATTGTTATTAAGAAAATCGTGTTGACCCTAGCATTACTTTATGCATTCAATTGAGTCTTATTGCCTTGCGATAAGATTTAATTTTCTTTGCCTCAATCGTCATACTTTTGGGCATAGGAATGACGGCCGGGACCAACGGCTTAACGTGCTTTCCGAGGCGCGGAGAGGTCTCGATATGTAGGTAATGGATGGTCACCCATCCGCAAACCGACCGCGGAAGGCCTAGCTTAACCTTCGATCGACTAGTGTGACTGCTATTATTTAGCCACGAGCCCCCTCTTGCCCCCACGAGACTCGTTATAGAGACCTATGGAGGAAAAATATCTCTATTCAAAGTTGAAGTTTTTTGAAACAATTAGTGAGTTCACTTTCGATAGGTTCCAAGTGAATATTGTAACTGCGTCTGACCAACTTCAAAATATGATTATTTTATTAGCAGGTATCTAAGTATTTAGTATTATGTACTTATGTTACTGTTTTTATGCAGTTGCAACACCATTACGTTGGTCACGATTGCGATACTTCCTCATAGTCTTAGTTATTATGTCATGATTACCTATTACATGTTCATGAGTCTCGACCGACTGAACTGCGTCGTTGGGTTAGTGTTGGGGCACACGAACACGATGCGTTGCGGCGGCGGCGGCGGCGATACCACTCCGGCATTGCGCCGCCGCCGCCGCGGCGCAGTGCCGGAGTGGTATCGCCGCCTTACATACCTATAAATATCTGTGGCATGTCACACTATGCGCTGTCGCGCCGCCCGTCGAGACTTGACGGGGAGGGTTGAATGCGTTGAGACGTCGTCGGCGTCGGAGCGGCACTGCTCAGTTGTTTATGCATCACAAGAGTACCTAAGGGCCAGGCCACAACACTGCGTTGCGATGACGCGTCGCTAAAACGAAGTCACACTTACAATATACGATCGGTTGTGCGACGTCGTAGATTTAAACGGTGCGTCGTCGCACCGCAGTGCTGTGGCCTGACCCTTACGTGTTAACAGACTGTCCAACGCTGCTGGGGCGCCGCGCCGGCGGCACCGCTGCGACATAACCAAGTTGCGGCGCCGCGCCGCACCGCTCGTTTGCCCGATAATTGGTTGATTCGATAATAGTTGATTGGTTGATTGATCCGACTATTTGGTTGATTGGTAATGGTTTGATTGTTGGTTTGTGACCATTAAATTATACGGAATCATATGCTTTAAAGTTTTCAATGAGACTGGATATACTTAAAATGGTAAATCTAAGCTAAATTAGCAGTAAGATGGTTTGATATGATATGATTATGATTTGATCATGATCTGGCAGTTTGAGTAACTTGTGCGGCCTACTCAAATGTCCTTTCTTTGGTATTGTTCGTCGAATCGTTGAGCTCCTTAAGTTCTGAGTTGAGCTGCACGATTGCTGACAATTGCGTGCACTGACTGGACAGGTCCACTCAATCTGTGTGGTTCTTTCCTCAAAAGACCATTTCAGACACCGATCTACATAGCCTTCACATGATCTGACCATTGCAAGATTCTGTCTGGACTTTAAAAGAGACTGTGACCTCTGAGTTTGTTTCGGCCTTTCTTCTCAGAGTAGTCAGATAGGAAACGCCGACCTCATCTAGTTTAAAAAAAAATATGATTGACGTGTAAAAGTGTTTGTAAAAACCTACTTACAGAAATAAAGTCATTTATCATTTATGGTTTGGTGGAGTTACGCGGTTGGTATCCGAACACGCAATACTTGAAAGAAAGAAAGAAAGAAAGAAAATGCGTTTATTTGCGGTAAACACTACTTGCGATAGATGCATTTATGGAAATGCACGAAGGCAAAAAAAAGATGAGCTGTTCGGTTCCAAATATTCTACCGAACAGGCCCTGCAGTCTCGACATAGTTAGCAATCGTTTTCGGTTGCTAAGTCCTAACAATCCAGAGGTAACGATATTTGGTGGTCTCCACACTCAAATTTATCGGTTGTTACTGGTATTTTAGGTAGGTACCGGTAGGTAACAACCGATAAATTTGAGTGTCGAGACTACCAAACATTTACCATCAACTTTTACATCTGGATTGTTAGGACTTAGCAACCGAAAACGATTGCTAACTATGTCGAGACTGCAGGGCCTGGACATGGTTTCTATAGTCATGTTGGACAAAGTGATAAAGGGATTTTTATCAGGTGTTTCATAGTAACGACCCGCAGGCTTATTACGTATCCAGCAGAAGCCTAGCTACAACGAAATTTGCGCAATAATTGCTCTTAAATCGCAAAAATAGCCACACCATAGCAATCTAGCGATAGTGCTGCCTCTAGGGAACAATCAGTTAACTAAAATGTGCAGTCATCGCGTGGTGATCGCGATTATTTCGTATTACGCATGGGTTTTGACTGAAGATCGACGCCATCAATCGGCGAGCAAATTTGGCTGTCAAATTGCGATAACCTTATTTTTCCCTTGTTGTTTTGATCGCTCGCCTATCGCTCGCTGGATACTAAGTACAAATTAGTCTTATAATTCGAAGAATTTTACCTAAAATTGTGTTCATTTAACTCCGTTGAGTGTTCATTTTCAGTGTTTTCTAGCTATATAAAAATATTGTTTGCGTCTCGTGAGGTATTGGGTACGGATGGCTAGAAACTCTAAAAGATGATCTAGTTGACCATTGGACACACTAGTTGTCATTTTATACTGAAACAGGATTAGGTGCTTACTGTTAATTTTAAAATTAACTTCACTATGTACACTTTTGTTTCACTTATTATTAATATTTCAACTTTTTGACAGCCAAATATCTTCTGTAGTCCAAGTAAACACTGATTTAACCCATTTATGCATCTTGTAGCCGACGCCAAATTATTTTGGTATTGTTCAGGTAGATTTAAGTTTTTTTTTCATGACAATTATTTTGTGACACGTGTTTGAACGTTGAATTTCTTATTAGGTTAGTTCCGAAGATTGCTACTTATTTGATTTGGCGCTAGTGTCTTAGCGATAAGTGAATATTAACAAACGGCGAGCGATTAACGATTTTTAGATAATACCGATTTTTATAACGTTAAGCGATTGATCGCACGATGATTGCGCGACAATTGCTGATTGCTATCTAATAATAAGCCTGCCGGTCTGACCGGTCAGACCCTCGTTGGCTAAACCCAATCTATTGGACTCGTCAAAACGAATCATATGAACCTAAACTCGGGGGATTTACAAGTAGTCACTGAAGAGTTCCACTATCCACCTCCTGGCTCCATCATCAGATCAGCTCCAAGATACCAAATTATAGTTTTGTCATCCGAACTACATATACATACAAAGTTTCATTTCGATACGACAATTAGAAGTAGGTTAAAATTTACTCCTAAGATTTTATTACATTATTAGTTAGTTAGTTAGTTACAAGAGAAGCTATTAAAAGCGTGTTATAAAAAAAACTCATGTTGTGATATTTTTTTGGGGTCAACGACCTCAGGTTGTGTAGTTACTTAAAGCGTGAGCTCAGAAAATCTGTTTTTTTTGTTTAATCACGTTTAGATATCGATTGTATCGTTGTCTAAAGTTTACTTATACAAACATTTTTTTTCCTTTTATCATGTGTAAATGATATCGATACTATCACATCTGCGATTTCGCTAGCTAATTTTATTTGACCCTGTATAACCTCTGCCTAAGTTCTCGGGAAATAAACGTGTGATGTTACCTTAAATTAATGTATAGAGGCGAGTTGGGTTCATTTGTATTGCTATTTCGAATTTTAATCGATGTTCATTTGTTATTCAAATTAGTGAATTTGTAATTATGAAGTAAGAAACGAGTCAAATGATTGCTTTTGTTACATACGAAAAAACGTGTTGAGGTAATCGGCATTACCTATGCTAATCCGTAAAGGTCTATCCACATATTATGTTAGGGCCGTGACTTGACAGGGTCGTGGCTCACAAGCTCCGTCGCCGGCCCCGACACGGACGTGTGGGAACAAGTTGGTATAAATGTAGGTACACATCAGTAGGTCAATTCTCGTACTTAAAAAACGTTCAAATTCAAGTCGCAATCTCATCTCAACGACAATCAATGTCAAATACCCGTCAAAAATATATGTAAATTGATTGTAATTTTGACAGATTGAGACAGATTAGAATGCGAACGGTCTTAAAAATACGGGAATTGCCCCTCAGGTTATACGAACCTGTCAAATTTCTCCAAATGATTTAAACCTTAAAATGTTGAAGGTTAAGTTCAAGATCTAATGAGAAAATTTGACAGCTTGTGGTAACTTTTTTCAGCACCGATTTTGACACGTCAACGCCGGCTGTCGCTAAAAATCAGCGCTGTGGCTCTGTCTCGCATAGCGTCACAGCCTGCGTGGTCACAGCATTATGCTGAGCGATGGCCGTTTTGCGTAGCTGTGAATGTGATGCATATTTTCTCCCACCTTGTTCTTTCTTTTTGTGTTTGTGTTTTTTCTTTGCGTCATGTATAGATACTATAAATACTTAAACGTTTAATTTCTTTGTTTCTTATATATTTTGAGTCACCGACAAAGCACAGTCTGTCCCCGTCCCGGACAAGACCCAGGGGGTCTAATCTCTATGTGGATCGCCCGGAGGACACGGTGGAGGTCTGCCCGGCTTGAGCGGAGCACCGCCGTGTTCTCGTGCAGGCGATTGGCGGTGGCGATCTCTCGCGTCCGGCCCTGGTCCAAGCCATGGTACGGAGCGAGAGGGCTTGGGAAGCCATCACCTCCTTCTGCGAAGCAGTAATGCTCGCGAAGGAGGAGGCAGAACGCGTGAGGGAGAGGCAAAATTCGCGCCCTCACGCCCCTAGCCGCCGTAGGAGACGCCCTGGGCGTCGGGAATCGCTAGCTGATTCCCGGCCACCGTAGGCGCGGGCTTGCGAACGGCAAGCAATGGGCAGCTCGCCGTTCGATAAGGACCAGGCCCGGGTCGATGGCGCGTTGTGTTCCACGCGCGCCTCAAAGAGATGTCAGCATCAATGACGGGGTCCAATAGGGCCGATGCCTGCCAGGGTTGCGGGAAAGTCCGAGAGGGATACCGTGGCCCCTGGCACAGGCAACTGAAGGAACACGGGTGGATTTTAGTCAATAAGAGTCTGACACGCCCTTCCGCTCTGCCCAGATCGGGAGAAGTTATTTGATGATTTCCTACCCACAAAAAAAAGGGGTCTAATCTCAAAACACGATATCCATATCCGTAGTTTCGGCCGAAGTTCGCCCGCCCGTCCCAGAACACCCGTGCGTTTCAACATTACATCGATTTACAGAGATTAAATCGGATTGACTTGATGTCTTGATTTGTCTTGTTGTGTTGCTTGTTAATGTCTTTTTGTTTTTTTGATTTCTTTACTCCCGGTGTGTATTCGCCCGTCCGAAATGTCTCAAACTACCTAATTCGGACGGACCCGTATCTTCGTCGACGGACTTTAAGGCTGATATGTGTAGATATAACGTAAACATTACTTAGTGTACTTTGACTAAGTGTCAATCCCGTCACTATCGTACAACTGAAAAAAGAGAGTTAAAAAGTCAATGGAGTTTCTTGCCCGTTCTTCTCCATGGGATTCAGCTTCATTTTTCTGACTGACCGACTCCTTGACAATTCAAAAGTGACTGTTATTGGTTTAATTTAAATAGATGCTTTGAGTTTGAGATTGAGGCTGTCGCACGATAAGTGAAAGATAGAGACAAGAACATAATTATAGATAGATAATTAATGTACACAAAATATTGTAACACATTTTAAAAGAGTAACGGTGGAGTTTCTTGTCCATTCTTCTCCATACGAAACTACCTTTTGGAAGGGGCGACTAGAATCAATTCTATTTTAATGTAAATGTTGACGTTCAAAAGTGCCTTTTGGATCCTACTTACTTGAAATAAATGCTGTGACTTTGCCTTTGAACATATCGGTCAAAGCATGGGCTACAAAAGTTTATAGACTGCCCTAAGGGCCGGTTTTTTGATCCGTAGTTAACTCAACCATTAGTTAAAAATAGTAACTAATGGTTCAATTTTGGCAAAATATTTTGATTTGACCAACACATTTTGCCAAAATTTTACTATACTTACTATTTTTAACTAATGGTCGAGTTAATGGTAAAATTTTGGCAAAATCTGTTGATTTCATCAACATATTTTGCACAATTTTTTATTTTTAACCAATGGTTGAGTTAACTACCGATCAAAAAACCGGCCCTAAGTCTCTTCTTCTTCGCTTCGCAATTGACAGAGCGGTCGTGGTTACGATGAATTGTGTCCAATCGCAGGTGTACCTTTTTTTTTTTTTTTTTTTTGTCGCTGAGAAATGCTTTATGCATCCCCGCTCGTGGGGGACGAGACGGGGTATGTGGGACTCCTGTCGAAATCCGCACTCGACAGTATACCCACTAAAACTCAGCGGTGTTCCCACAACGCCGTGATGGGAGGGCTATGGGAAATTGGCTCAGCCTCTGCTTCCACAGCCCTCCCGGCGTATGCCCGCCTAGTTGGCGGGCTTCGCATGCCCCCCATTTAACTGGGGGGCTACGGGAATGGCCGGGAACACCCGGCCACTCCCGTCCGACGCTGGTGGAGGCCCGTGCAATACAGGCAAAGGGCGCCCCCGCACCCACCGCCTGCTGGCCTCCACCCGGGAGGAGCCGGAGGTGACTACCAGACCAGCGTCTTCCTCGACCCCTCCCCTCCCCGGAGCGGCGCCGCGCGAGAGAATCATCCCCCGCGCGCGCGCCGCTGCCTCCCTCCGGGACACGACCGCCTGTTCCGCATCGGCGGCCCTGCCCAGTCTACGCCCACTCACCTCCCTCTGTAAGCAGAGGAGGAGTGGACGTATCTGCCCTCTGTAGCCCGGTTCCCTTCACCGACCATCAAGCATGATCGGTGATTGGAACCGCGACCTTTCCCCGCTTGTTGAAGATTAGCCGCCAGCCCCAATTTTCCCCCAAAACCGCACTGGGAGAAATTGGAGCCGACGTTGCCCAGGGTGCGCCACGAGGAGGCTCTTCAACATGCACCCCAATCGCAGTTGTACCTAGTCGTTGCTCGCCTAACGATCTCTAACCGTCAGGGCGCCGACTCCGTAAGCACGTAGTCCGTCGTTTCGGCCGAAGTTACGGACGTTTCATACTCCGTACCACCTACGGACATAAGATTAGTGCGGGACCCAATCTAAAAATTAATGACGAAACGTTGAAAAAAAAGACAGTTGTCCTTCCTCCCGATGTGTTTTTGCCCGTCCGGAAAAGTTAATTAATCGGAAGTAGGGTTCACTTTTAAGTATCGAACTACTTTCGGACGGGCCCGTATCCTCGTTGACGGAGTAGGCCCCTGGTGCTGTTAGATGACAGTCTGGCGCATTCATTATCAAGGCCTCCAACCGTAGATTTAATTTGATCGGTGACCTCCCGCTCGGCCTATTACTAACGTTCCACGGCGCGGCGGCCTAACTCGTATGCACAAATAAGTAATTTAAAATAATTTTTAGTAGGTACGCCGTAGTCAGGGGAAAAAAAAACTTTTATTTGAATAAATATGGTAAGTAAGTACAGAAGGTTAGTAAAATGTACAAAACTGTTCTCTTATTCTGCCTTTCATTTCGGCGTGCAAATACATAACAGTTGGCGGCAGAAAGGTATGTTAGTAGTACCTACTTCGACAAAGAGTTCTGGCGAAAGCGTCGGGGTTGCTCGCGAAATTCAAAATTTCTTACATTTTTTTGAATTTGTAGGTCAGTGTCAGGTTGTATGATGTATGTACTTAGTTCTAAATATGATTCGCGGCCGTACGAAATATTTATTTATATAATTATAATCATAAAAATGAACAATAGAACTCTCTGAGTTCATAACACCCTATTGAATGACAATTTAATGAAATCTTGACATTTGAGGCCGATTCTAACTTAGTTGTATTGCTGATATAAGGGGAAAAAATAAAACGCCAGGGTAGCCCGCGAAATTCAAATGTTCTTACGTTTTTGAAATTTTACAATTAGTTACTCTAATTACTTACTAACCTAACACATTAGATATTTAAAATAATTCGCTAATACCAACATGTAGCGTGCGTGTATGTAATTCGTTAGTTTATTTGGTCATTTTTATCTATCGTAATCATACCTATTTTTAATCAAAGGTCAAAAGAGAATGTATCCAACTGTTTTTCATAAGTTTTACAGATATTTATTTATTTTATAATTAATGTACCTACACACAGTAAAATAGATACAGTAGGTCGATTCTGTAAAAATCTCACCGTGAAAACTTAAGTGAAGTGAGCGTGCAGTGAGCTGTCAGTGTCGTCCCACTGATGGTAGGGATTATAGATGCTGGCGGGAAAAATTCCGAATCATTCCCGTTGAATACTTCGGAAGTATTCGGAAATATTCCGAAGCTTTGGGAATATTTCAACTGTCAAAAAAAAAACCAGGAAAATCGACCTTACTACCTATTTCGCGCTTGGAAGTTGTAAAATAGATTATTTTAGTTATGTTGTGAGCGAAGTATAAAATCAACAAAAATATCACAATCACTTGCTTAAAAATAATAATCATAGTACACACATAATACTCATCACATAATAATCATAGTACACACGTAATACTTCTACTACTATATTTATAATTCTCAAGTAATTCGAATACATATAAATAAATTTTGTTTTATTTCCCTTTTCTTTTTCCCATGGTAAAAACTAAGCTTACAACAGAATGCAGATTTAAGAGGACAAAGAATATACACTATGGGGACAACGGGAAGTAAATTTAATCACGTCCCGCTGTCCCCATGACGGGGATATGGCATGAGGGTTAAAAAAAAGCAGGTTAAAAAAAAGGTTCAAGCGATTTTCGACCCTCCACCCCACTCCACCTCACTCCACTCCACTCCACACCACTCCATTCCATTCCATTCCAGTCCAGTCGTCCATTCCATTCCATTCCATTCCATGGTAATAAACACATTACCCTCCTTTGCGTCGCGCAAAAAGTGTCGGGTAAAAAGTGTCGTGACAACTTTTCGTAAGAATTTTTTTCCGTCTAGCCCCCTTTCACAACGCGCGATAAGGAACTTCGTTCCAAAATAGCATTCGATTTCGAAATAAGTAGGTACCGACCTAAAAACAAATGAATTAAAATCCTGTTAATCGCAGGCTAACATAATTATCTACCTATAAAAATATCAACATAATATACTTAATCAATTCCATTTATAATAAAATAAACATTTATATTTTACTTACGTATGTGCCACTGAACAATAATTAACTCACCCACCACACCACAAACAAACACGTTTATTCCCATTGAATTATTCAGGCGAAATATTCCGCGGAAACATTCGATTGCGGGGTACGAATCTTTCTCGCGGGGCGAGGGAAAACTTCTCCGGGGAGCATCTCCCGTCTTACCGCACCCCGCACCGCCATTGCCTGCACGCACGACTCGAGGAGCGCAGCGGCTGGCGCCGGCGCCGGCGCATAGAGGGGCAGCGGCGGCGACGAACGACGATCGATGCAAAATACGATTTTTCAGCAAAAAAAAAAACTTAATTATATTCATTTTGAATAATTCTGATTTAAAGAAACTTTCCCAGAAGTATTCCGGAATTATTCAGAATTTTTCAGAAGTTTTGCAACTATAGTAGGGATTAACCAAACATTAGGTACATTTACAATCATAATCGAGATTTTACTTACATTTTTCTATCTCAATTAAATCTACTGACCATTTTATATTATTTCAAAGCTAGTATTTAGGTGTCTAAAAATGACTATTTACGAGTTTTTTTAAATAAAACTGCAAAACAGAAATTCTGTCAGTTAAGTTCTTTTATATATTTTTTCCTAAACTTGCTAATATAGAAAATGCGCATGGACATTGTTTGTTATTATGGACCTATCGTTTAATATGACTATTGTTGTAGTTTTCATTGCTAAAGACGAAAGACGACAAACAAAATTGAGTTTTTGACTGAATTTCTGTTTTACTGTTTTATTAAAAAAAAACGAAATAATAATAATGTTTAAACACTGAAATACTAGCTTTGAAATAATATAAAATGATCAACAGAATGAACATAAATTTATTTTTATTAAAATCTCGATTATGATTGTAAATGTAATGCTTGGTCAACCCCTACCATCAGTGGGATGACACTGACAGCTCACTCCACGCTCACTTCACCTAAGTATTCACGGCGAGATTTTTACAGAATAGCAATGCTGATACGACATATTAGTATTGAGTACAAAGGTACTGCTTATTTCTTAAGAAATTTGTCCAGCAGACCTGCGAAAGGAGAAACGAGAAAGAAATGTAGATAATAGTGTGTGAGAACAAGAAGAGAAGAATTTGCTTTTGTGACGTCTTAAGCTACAATATTAAATAGGTATATCAACATCATCTGCCTACCCTCTTCCCAACTTTGTTGGTGTCAGCTTCCAGTCTATCCCGATGCAGCTGAATACCAGTATTTTACATGGAGCGACTGCCTATCACCTCCACAACCCAGTTACTAGGTAATACGATACCCTTGGTAAGACTGGTTGTCAGACTTTCAGGCTTCTGACGACCCGTAACGACTGTCAAAGATCCACGAAAGACGGCCGGGACCAACGGCTTAATGTGCTTTCCGAGGCACGGAGGTTGTACTTGGTATGTAAAGATGGTCACCCATCCACGGACCAACCGCGGCAAGCGTAGCTTAACCTGATCGATCTATCCATGCGGCTGTTATTACTTAGCCACATGCCCCACATAAATAAATACATAATGCTAAAATAAAAAACATACTTTTAAATAAAAATATATAAATTCTCACAGTTAGGAGGAAAGGTAACGCTCTCTTACTTTTGTTTTTTTTTTACATAAGGGCCAGTGACTGCAACTTAGACATACCATAACATCACACCAATTATCGCTCGAAGAGCTTAGGTAGAGGTGGCTGTTTCTCCGAAAGGTTTAGGCAGAGGTGGCCCGTTTCGCCGAAAGGTTTAGGCAGAGGTAGCTGTTTCCCCGAAGGGTTTAGGCAGAGGTGGCTGTTTCCCCGAAGGGTTTAGGCAGAGGTGGCTGTTTCCCCGAAGGGTTTAGGCAGAGGTGGCCGTTTCCCCGAAGGGTTTAGGCAGAGGTGGCTGTTTCCCCGAAGGGTTTAGGCAGAGGTGGCTGTTTCCCCGAAGCGTTTAGGCAGAGGTGGATGTTTCTCCGAAGGGTTTAGGCAGAGGTGGCTGTTTCCCCGAAGGGTTTAGGCAGAGGTGGCTGTTTCCCCGAAAGGTTTAGGCAGAGGTGGGTGTTTCCCCGAAGGGTTTAGGCAGAGGTAGCTGTTTCCCCGAAGGGTTTAGGCAGAGGTAGCTGTTTCCCCGAAGGGTTTAGGCAGAGGTGGCGGTTTCCCCGAAGGGTTTAGGCAGAGGTGGCGGTTTCCCCGAAGGGTTTAGGCAGAGGTGGCTGTTTCCCCGAAGGGTTTAGGCAGAGGTGGCTGTTTCCCCGAAGCGTTTAGGCAGAGGTGGATGTTTCTCCGAAGGGTTTAGGCAGAGGTGGCTGTTTCCCCGAAGGGTTTAGGCAGAGGTGGCTGTTTCCCCGAAAGGTTTAAACAGAGGTGGCTGTTTCCCCGAAGGGTTTAGGCAGAGGTGGATGTTTCTCCGAAGGGTTTAGGCAGAGGTTGCTGTTTTGCGTATAGGTTTAGGCAGAGGTGGCTGTTTCTCCGAAAGGTTTAGGCAGAGGTGGCTGTTTCCCCGATGGGTTTAGGCAGAGGTGGATGTTTCTCCGAAGGTTTTAGGCAGAGGTGGCTGTTTCCCCGAAGGGTTTAGACAGAGGTACACCCACATTTGGCCAGCTATGTTTAAGTCTCATGTAATAGGGGACGAACCTATTGCCATCAATCGGGCACAAAACCAGACTCCAGGCTACCACTGAGAAATTCCTGATGGAAAAACTAAATAACCCTTTGCCCGACCTGGAAATCGTTCCTAGGACCTCATGCTCAGCTCAAACTAAAACTCAAACCATTTATTTCAAATAAACCAATTACAGGCACTTTTGAATTGTCAAGGGGCCGGTCAGTCAGAAAGATGAAGCTAGTTGCCCATTCTAAAGCGTAGTAGGTACCTATGGAGAAGAACGGGCAAGAAACTCCACGGACACTCTTTAGATCAAAATATTGTTACAAAAAAGTGGTTACATCATTCATGTTGAAATTATACATATGAGAACGATGACGAAAGACGTGCACGTTAAAAGCGTACCTACGTTATAAAAATATAAAAACAATTCAGGAATTCACATAAGCCGTGGCTACTGTTCATCTCTTAGCTAGTATCTAGTGGTCTCACACTAGATACTAGCTAAGAGATGAACAGTGCCTACTGACGGCGCCCGTTCACGAACGTGACGTATGGATCAGCACCATTCAGCTCAACCATTTTGAAGGGAACTTAATGATCCAATACAGACGCCACCACCAGCGACACATTTGAGTGCGCATGACAATGTTCAGCAGTCGCGCTTGCCACCACTTGACCAACAGGACAGTCTAACTAAACTATACTCCATTTATTATAATAATAACAATAAACAAATGATGACGTTTAAATAACTCGTAGTTATTTCTCATCTATGTCTTATCAAGCAATGTCTAATGTTATCTAGAACAGTTGAACGAAGTACTATCTATCATAAGATTCTATTATAGAACCTTCCGGTGTTAGACACAATACTGTGCTGTCTTTAGACACGTTTTGTTCCAAGTGAACGCACTGATGGAAATGGATAGAATGGACTTTTCCACTAGATCGTATATTAAGTACCCAATCGAGTTATAGGAAAACTAGCTTTTGCCCGAGGCTTCAGTCCCGTTAGTTTAAAATTTGACAATCAATTCGGTTTGTACTCTGTTTGTTGTTTGGCCGTTGCACTCATGGGCTCAGAACAGTACTTTTCTTCTGGATGAAAGGTGGGTAATCTATTTGTATCCCTTTTTTTGTGGTTGAGAAATCATCAAATAACTTCTCCCGCTCTGGGCGGAGCGGGAGGGCGTGTCAGACTCTTACTGACTAAAACCCACCCGTGTTCCTTCAGTTGCCTGTGCCAGGGGCCACGGTATCCCTCTCGGACTTTCCCGCAACCCTGGCAGGCATCGGCCCTAACATCATGACATCTCTTTGAGGCACGCGTGGAACACAACGCGCCTTCGACCCGGGCCTGGCCCATATCGAACGGCGAGCTGCCCATTGCTCGCCGTTCGCAAGCCCGCGCCTTCGGTGGCCGGGAATCAGCCTGCGATTCCCGACGCCCAGGGCGTCTCCTGCGGCGGCTAGTTGCGTGAGGGCGCGGATTTTGCCTCTCCCTAACGCGTTCCGCCTCCTCCTTCGCGAGCATTGCTGCTTCGCAGAAGGAGGTGACGGCTTTCCAAGCCCTCTCGCTCCGTACCATGGCCTGGACCAGGGCCGGACGCGAGGGATCGCCACCGGCAATCGCCTGCACGAGGACACGGCGGTGCTCCGCCCAAGCCGGGCAGACCTCCACCGTATGCTCCACCGTGTCCTCCGGGCGATTTATCTGTATCCCTGACGACGCATGTATAAGGAAAATGTCATGAAGATCGGTTCAGCGGTTTAGAGCTTGAAAAAGTATCAAGCAAACAAACATACTTTCGTATCTATAATATTATAGTTCGACACTCTAGACTCATAAAATGTATTATGTACTTAATTCAATAATTACTCAAATATAAATTTAAAAAAGCTCCTAAAACAACAATAACGTTCGTGGCGCCATCTATTTTAATAAGAACGTACGAACCAGGACTTAGCAACCGAAAACGATTGCTAACTATGTCGAGACTGCAGGGCCTGGGCTTAAATATCCCTCCCAACACATACGAATAACGTTTCTCTTTGGCTTACACCGATTTTCTGGTTAAGAGTATTCGCAGACAGCAAACAAACGGCGGAGGCCGATTTTTTGTAGGGGCTAAATGAAACAGTGGAGATCAACTAGAAAAAAAAATATGAAAGAAAATACGTTTATTTGCGGTAAACATGACGCAGAGATAAACACACAAAAAATAACAATTTGGGGGAAAATATGCAAAACGGCCATCGCTCAGCATTATGCTACGACCCTATGCGAGACAGAGCCCCAGCGCTGGTTTTTAGCGACAGCCGGCGTTGACATGATGACGTCAACCGTTCCGTCAAATGTATCGACACACACGTCCTACAAAACGCAGGTTTTACAAAAAAATATCTGATTGATTGTGGGAGCCTTCGATCAAAAGTATGCGAGCGCATTTATTCCGTTCTATTGTCTTTTCTGATTCAGTTCCAATTTTGAATCGTGAGGTCACTTGTCTTGTTTGGGGTTCATAGTCTTTCTCAAGAATTGGGCTATCACATTCAGAAGGATTTTTGAAATCCGACCGGTTGTTCCAGAGCATACAAACCCCTACCACGGTAATAATATTACCGTGCCCCTACATACAAACAATAGTTATTTGTTATGCATGGCTGCAAAGTTGTTCAAATATAGAATCCTGATCGTAGCGAGGGTTTCAAAGGTAGGTTCGAGACGCAGAATAACTTTGCTGCCTAGCGAAACACAGCTTTTCACCTCACTACAGCTAGGAAAATGCTAGGTGCAAGAAAAACCAAAAAAATATACTTAGGTACCTACATGAAACGATTTTTCCGGAAGAAACCTCAATTCGGCATTATGTACAGCTTGCGTTAACTTTTGTTTTGTTTTGTTTTCATCGCTGCTGGACTCACTCATATTTTATGTTTTCTTACGATTTTATCAAAAAAACAAACCAAACTGATGGAAAGTGAATTGCTTAGAGAGAAGCAAAAAAACTCATAAAGTTTTTATTTTTTTCATTCAGTCGTCGTGCTGGCCAGTGCGATTATTCTTAAAATGAGGTTGGCACACCGACATGAAATAAGTATTTACTACTTAAATGCATTTTCGGTGGACTGGCGGTATAGAAAATGATTGAATAGAAACGTTCGAATTTTAAAAAAATCTTTCCACATTAGCGAATAAAATGCACTTTTGCGCTCAGATTTCGAATGACAAACATAATCTTTCCGAGGTTTGGTGAAAACAAATTTTACCTCTTTACATCGTACCTTCATTCGTGAAAACTATAGAGTTCGTGCTAGGCTCTCATAACATTAGCTACAATTGTCATCTGTAATTCACTAACTATCTCACGTGCTACTTGCGTTGCTGGTAACTTGAGCGATCTTCAACACGCTCTGTTTGGCTGCCATACTTAATGATATTATCTATCGTCTCATATCCGGCAGAGTTCGTTGACTTTAAGGTGCATTTCGAGAGGGTTCTCTCTTCATTATCTGCGTAGCGTTTTTCCAACTAACGGGGTCACTTCCAGTCTAACCGGATGTAGCTGAATAACTGAATACCAGTATATCACATGGAGCAACTGACTATCTGACCTCCCCAACCCAGTTAGGTACCTACTAAGTAATACGATACCCTTTGTGGTAAGATTGGTTGTCAGAATTTCGGGCTTCTGACGACCCGTAACGACTGTCAAAGATCCACGAATGACAGCCGGGACCAACGGCTTAACGTGCTTTCCGAGGCACGGAGGGGTCTCGATATATATAACTGGTCCTCTAAACATTAATAGACCTTCTAATGATGGATGCATCTAAAAACTTTTTGCACTTCGTTGAGAAAATGCCGGAAATATAAAAAGAGGCTGAATTATTTAAAAAAGGTTGCATCATTACACTTTTTTTAACAATTGAGCCTATCTTTAACTTTCTGGCCTTTTCTCACAGTTGGTCGCAGTAATTAAGCTAGGATACCCCTCATACCCCGACCAAACGGGTAAGATTAGGTTAGAACTGTGACCAACCTTCATCCAAATTGGTCGCAGTAACTTGGCTATTCAGTATTTTTAGGTCCTTAAAATAGGAATTATTTGGGGTTCACAAAAACAGGCGCAATTTTAATATTTCAGTGTTCAATAATATTTTTAGCAGCGCAAAATGGGAATTATTAGAGGTTCGATTAAATACTTACATGACGTTCAAAATTGTCTTAACAGGGTCGGTAATAACTGCATTTATTTATTTATTTAAAACTTTAAGCACACAAATGTACAGAGGCGGACTTAAATGCCATAGGCATTTTCTACCAGTCAACCTTTGGGTGATGCAGAGACAAACAGCGGCAGGTGCAATTTATATTGATAATTTAGGAATAAATATTTTTAAATATAAAGATACCTACGCATAAACTTATCAAGACTATAATTTAATATAATTATGTATACATATAGGTATGTACCGCGAAAAAAAAAATCTGCTGTTCCCTACATTTATGTTTGCAGAACTCGTCAAAATGTAGGGACCAGCAGATTTTTTTTTTCGCGATTTCATATTTGGTCCCATAGTAAAAGTTATTCATAATGATGAGTAAAATGACCTCTTAAGAGGTGTTTTACCAATAACCCTTTATATAAATATAAGCACAAATAAATGTAACTACATAAATACACGAATATACTAAAAACATATAGGACAACCAATGAGAAAACATTACCGCTGTGACGATACTGCCAGCTTCTTGCGAATGTGCTCGTGAGCTTGTGCATTTGCTTGTTAGATACAAATAAAGTTCAAAATCCCATAGCAAGAGGCATCTCGTCTTTACCGTTTCTCACGGAGGTACATAACGTTTCACGGTGAGATGAGCACAGATAAAGTATAAGTGACAAAGTACGGTCCCATGGATTTATTATGAGTTGGTCAAAATCAAAATAATTTATTTCACATAAACCTACATGGGCACTTATGAAACGTCAGAAGCGTGCACGGTTCCAATTGGTCGTTTCTTAAGGAGAAGAGCCGGCAAGAAACGTCACGGTTATTCTTTTAAATAATTGACAGCAAATTACAGTGTTATTAGGTATGGGAGGACAGTGTAGGCCTTTCAACAGTTTCAACAAGAACCAGGTACTTAATAAAATAGAAAATGGTCTGCAAATCTACAGTCTACAAGGCCTAAAACGTTCTCACATTCACAAAATATAAAAGACTCTATTTAAAAGAGTAAAAGAAAAAGAAAAATACAGACTAGGATGTAGGTATCTGACGTTGGCTACTAATTATCTGTCACCATACGTTTATTTTTCCCGCCAAGCGGCCATTTTTTTTTTTCGGACTTGATAATCCTCTTGGCCGACCTCCATCTAATGAGGGGTCTGTCAGACTTTTACTGACTAAAAATCACCCCAGTGTTCCCTTCCTACACTTGCACCGGGGGTCATAGGAACTTGTGCGACCACCAAGCAGCCTTCTTCAGCACCCTTATTGCGTAACACACTGATTCATTTTGAAGGATATTGCTAATCCATTGCTTCATATTTTCGAAAAATTTGTCTGCTCAACAACGTAAATAACGCAATGAATGTTGTTGAACTGTCAAAATTAAAGCCATTCCCACTGTTAGTGTGTTGTAGCGGTATCTACATCGCCCTTTTTTTATTTTTTGTTGAGGGTGGGAAATCATCAAATAACTTCTCCCGCTCTGGGCAGAGCAGGAGGGCGTGTCAGACTCTTACTGACTAAAACCCACCCGTGTTCCTTCAGTTGTCTGTGCCAGGGGCCACGGTAACCCTTTCGGACTTTCCCGCAACCCTGAAAGGGTTATGCAGAGCCTGCAGAGGTGTATAAAACCTCCGCTGTGAATTTCCGTGTCACCAGTAGTTTACGTTGTACTACCATTAACCAGCGTTAAAATGTAGACTCCGGACTGACAAATTCCTGGTGAAAACCCAATCTTAACACAGCTTGACCCACTGTCGAACCCAGGAGCCAATACTCAGCCGTCACACTTGCGACCAATGGAACAGGGTTGGAGCAGTTGTGGCCCAGTGGTAAGGGCCCCGGCTTACGAGATGTAGGTCGTGTATTCGAACCCAGGCAGGCTCTTTGATTTGTGTAAATCATTTTATTACCACTGCTCTCAAAATGGTGAAGGAAAACATCGTGAGGAAACCGGCATGTCCAAGAACCAAACATTCGAAGACATGTGACAACTACCAACCCGCACTGTTCCCGCGTGGTAGATTATGGACCACTCCCTCTGACAGAGAGGAGGCCTGTGTCCCAGCAGTGGGAACAGTATAGTCTGATTATGATGATGATACTTGCGAACACTACCAACGAGGCAGTATAAATAGCGTTCTTCCTTCAATTGTTTCAGAAAATGTTTCAATACGAATACGAAAAACGGCCGCCATCATCAACATCGTGCGACAGCCGCGCCACGATGACTACCAACTGGAGCCGAACGTACCCGAGCGTTCCCGAGCGCATGCCGAATGCGCGTCGACCGCTACCGCCGAGACCAACCGTCATTCACCGAGTTCCGGATAAAACTACCGTGAGTAGTGAAAAGAAAAATTGCTGTAGAGTTCTCACCGAGAGGAGGCCTGTGTCCCAGCAGTGGGGACCATTATAGGCTGATTAATCTAAGCCTCATGTAATGGGGGCGACCCTATTGCCATCAAACGGCTGCCACTGCAGAGAGTCAAAATGGAAAATCCCCATAATACCTTATGTTCGGCAGTCGCAAGTGCGACCGCTACACCAACAAGCCAGTCAAGAACAGTTTAATTATAACGTAGATACTCGATGGTCTGGTGTTCGCAAGCTACTACTGAGCATGAGGTCCTGAGTTCGATTCCCGGGTTGGGCAATGTGTTATTGGGTTTTTCCATCTGGGATGTTTTAGTAGGGTCAGGACTTGTGTCCGGTTGATGGCCATAGGCCATAGGCCAATTATAATAATGCGTTCAGAGTGTTGATGGGGTTGCCGCGCTACTGTAGTGCTTCCAGCATGTTCGCAGAGACGGCAATTGATGGTTTTTACGCAATAATGGGCAGGTGATGCGCCTCCATCATGCACCGGGTGCGCGCCAGCCCCAACAGCATCCTGAAAACCATAGCGGACAGGTGGGATAGCCCCATACTGGGACATTGGAGATGCCTACCTGCCAGTGGGGTGTAGGTACCTAATTAGATAGTTTTTCTGGGTAGTTATAATTACTAACACTAGTTCTGTTTTTTTGTATACTACCTAACCAATCAATGGACTCTCTCTGATTTTTTTTTTCATATATTTGCATACCTTAATGTGAATTTAGTTGTTACAAATAGGCTTAAAGCTAAGATACAGTTATGGACCCTGTAAGGGCACAACAACATTAGTCAGGAAAAAATAATTAAAATTAAATATTAAATTAAATGTATTTAGATTATTATAATTACACAATATTTATTGTTTATTTTCTAAGCGTGAATGTAATTGGCAGATGTAGAAGTAATCTCAATTAAATATTTAAATACACACATCAAAAGTGTCTAGGGATCAAGCATTTTTATGCGGATTTCTTGAGATTAAGATGTGGCTTTGTAATAAATTTATGATTTTATAAATTTATATGGATCCTTTTTGGTGCATTTCATAATTTGAATCAGGAACTGTGAATCAAATTCGAGTAAAAGATGAAAATCAGCTGTCAATATTTTCCCTATAAAAACATACAACGCATTGAAGACATTATTAGTGCTACTGTTTCCCTACTACTGATTAAAACCAACGTTATTATGGAGCGGCGACGTCATTTAAGCAGGGAAGAAATGCTCAGAGCCGTGGGAATGATAGAAGCTGGTTCCCGGCAACGTACTGTGGCTTTAGCTCTGAATACAAGTCAGAGTGTTATCAGTCGACTTTGGACACGTTACCGAAGCACTGGTACCATGGCTGAGCGCCATGGAGGACGGTATCGCTGCACCACACGGAGACAAGACCGATACATTCAAATCTTAACTCGAAGAGCTCCAACAATAACCGCCATGATGTTAGCCGTGAGGCTTCATCACTCTTCAGGGAACTTAATTAGCGACCAAACAGTCAGAAACCGCTTGCATGAAGTGAACCTTCATTCCCGAAGACCGCTACGGGTACCACCTATAGCAATGCACAATCGTAGGATTCGATATCAATGGGCTCTTGAACACAGAAATTGGGCAGAAGAACAATGGCGTTTCGTGTGCTTTTCTGATGAGTCTCGTTTTGGTATGAGACCGGATACAAGACGTATACGACACTGGAGAACCCCTGGACGCCAACAGCGATTAAAATCCTGCCAGGAAGTCCATCCTTATAGTGGTGGAACCATCATGGTATGGGCGGGTATTTGGATCGGCGGAAGAACTGAGTTGATTTGGATCAGAGGCAACCTCAACGCTCAAATTTATGCTGAGACGATTGTATCAGACGTCATCGTTCCTCTACAAGTGCAAATCGGTCCCTTATTTCAGTTAATGCATGATAATGCACGACCGCACACCGCAAGAGTTGTAAGACAGACTCTCGCCGCAGCTAACATCAATGTCCTGCCCTGGCCTGCTCAGTCGCCAGACTTGAACCCGATTGAGCATGCATGGGATATGCTACAGAGAAGAGCTCTGCCGAATATGGAGGGTATCCAGTCGCAAGAAGACCTTTTTTTGTTGTTGCAACGAACATGGGCGGCCATTCCACAGCGTGATTTGGATGAACTCATTTTGAGTATGCCAAACCGATGTTCTTGTGTTGTTAGTGTTCGCGGTAGAAACACGGATTATTAATTGTTTAAGTTACCCAATAAAATTTTAAAGAAAACTGTTATTTCAGTCTTTTTTTCGAACTTTTGTGTTAGTGGTTCAAATGTCAAAAATCCCTTTATTAGGAAAATGGCAAATTTCTTTATTAATGCAAAGGTGACTTGGTTTATCGTTACTGTGACAAACGAAAACACTTTATTTTATGAATCCTTAAAGAAAATTTTAATTAATATCAATCAGGAGAAAAGTTATTGCAAAAATATATGTTGATCCCTAGACACTTTTGATGTGTGTATTATTGCAATTCCAGTCGCAATTTATCATTCATGTATTCATTTATATTATAGTAGCTTTTGTTTATTAGAAATAGCTTTAATTTATTACTAAACTTATTATATTTCTAAGATATTCCAGTAGTTTATTATATATTTTTATTGACATTACATAAGTAGGTACTTGATGAATGCATTTTAAGTCGTGATGTTGGAATGTTTAGTCTGTTTTTGTGTCTTAGAGTAAATCTATTCTGTATGTCTTTATTTATTATAGGCTCGCCCCCTATTACATGGGATTTAAATATAACTGGGGTAATGTGTGTGTACTATAGGTGCACCTCTGCTTAAGCCTTCATAACACAGGCGTGATGTCATGTAATGTTAAATGTTTCGAGCTGAGAAAGAAATTCTTGACGGAAAAATCACTCGATTTGGGGATCGTGCTCAGGGCATCGATTACCTATACAGGGTTACTTGTAATTTGACGTACTTATATCCGTCAGGAGCTGATAGGGGGGCCAAAATGCAACAACTTGAAAAGCAAAAATTCAAAAAAAAAAATAACGAGGTAATATTTTTTAAAGTGTAAAATGAAAATATTGATAAGATATTTTCATTTTAATTATTGTGTTGACTTAAGTAAGTACTCTTAATTACGTTCATAGCTTAATTGAAGTGCCGGTTACAATATAATTTTTAATGGTATTCATTCAATATGTAGTTTTTATTTTATTTGGAATTAAATGTCAAATTTTGGGTAAATATAAAAAAATCCCTTAAAATTCAAATATTTCGTAAACTATTGAATTTCGGCTATACATATGGGGGTTCAATTTGTTGCATTTTGGCCCCCTATCAGCTCCTGACGGATATAGCCCAATTACAAGTAACCCTGTATTTGTTCAATACCCAGGGCCACTCAGGCGTACCCAGAGCTATATTCAGCAGGCGTTAACTTATAACGTAGAATTTAAAGAATGTTTTCTGTGCAATCGGTTGCTATTTTGATTGCCACAGATCTGCATGATAACTACCATGCAAAGTTCCGGGTCTGGCTGTTTGTGTAAGTAATTGATGTGTTGTAAGGTTTCTGTCTGCACGCGATGTACAGGAGAAATTGTTAATGTATGGCAAAATTCACTTAAGGGGGAAGTTTTTATTTTTATTATTATTATGTTCGAAAAATTTGGCTAGTAAAATAACACTATATTTTTTTTTTCTGTAAGTAGATCTTTTCAGACACTTTTACACGTCAATATTTTAAAACTAGATGGCGCCGGCATTTCATATCTGTCTGATCCCTGAGAAGATATGCCGAAACAAACGCAGAGGTCATGGTCTCTTTTAAAGTCCAAACAGTAATGAATGTTGTTGAACTGTCAAAATTAAAGGCATTGCTATTGTTAGTGTGTTTTGCAATTACCTCGCTGGTGAGTAGTCGGCTAGTTCGCTATCCAATTTCGAGAGCAATTGCTGATTTGGTAACGAGTAACCGCTTCAGTAGCGGCGTACTCGGAACTCAACAACAGTACCTTTTTTTCTGGATGAAATGTACCCTATGTCCTTATCTGTACACTTGATAGGAAATTTCATGATGATTTGTTCAGTGGTTTAGGCTTTAAAAGGTAACAAACAAACTTACTTTCGCATTAATAATATTAGTTAGGATTATGTAGACAAGCCGTGTGTCCAATAGAATGTCCCTTCGGCAAAAATTACGAATTTCCATAAAAACGTTCATGCCTATTCAATCCCCTTACATTTTCAAAAATCCTTCGTTATTAATAGAAAGAGCAACATTTCATGTTTCGAAACCCAGCGGATAAGGCAGCGCGTGGTCTGCTTTTAATAAGGAGATAGTCTTCCTCTTCGGTAAAACTTTTTACTTGATTTTCCAGGTACCCTTGAAGGTGTGGATCATAGCCAGCGCCTCTTGTTTCGCAGTCTGCGCCGCTCTGGTGCTCGCCACCGTGGTCATCACCAAGTGGGGAACCTCTGACGCCTTCACCACACGAGAAGTGTTTCGGTCACCGGTAATTATTGAGTTTTTATTCTAATGCCTACAGTCAAATAAGGTTCACGAGTAGCGTTATTGTCGCGCGAATTTGATCGCGCAAGGCGGCAAATATAGTGCAATAATGCAGCGAGCGGCCAGCAAAAAGGCATTGATGGACGAACGTGTAGACACATACGTAAATCCATCAATGCCTAGTTGTGGCCAAGGCTTGTATAGTACTTTGCTCAAATACTTAGTGCGCGGAAATCAACATACAATTACCTACTTTTCAAAATCAATGACGAACAACGAACAACAATATTTTTTCGTTAAAATGTTAATTTGTTTTTTTTTTCAATAAACAGCTTTCTATTTGCAAGCTAGTTCGAAATTTAAATAAAACCTTTGGTAAGTTAGGTTCCTCCTTGGTTGCCATGTTTCAAAGTAAAAGATCGTTCCATTTTTAAATTACTCGATAGAGTTTACTATGTAATTCATTTGGCCGCTAAACCACGCCAGATATGGTGTTTCATACAACTTTTGCCGGCCGCTGCTCGCATGTATTTGGACAGTACAGCAATTTCGATTTATCTCGAAGAAGGTTGTCAAAATAATGCTCAAATTTCCAAGCATGTTTGAGAAAAATATATTTTTGAAATTGTTTTGTTCCAAATGTACAGTTGTTTTCTGACTACAAACCACGTGGCCTATCATTTATGAAAACCGCTATAGCTAAGCCAGCCAGGCTGGGACAAATTATGAATATTATGATACAACGCTGAAGTAGAAATAGACGTGTGTCGTATGGACCTCAATTCACGGGCCAGCTACATTCCTTTCACATATATTTTACCTATGAAAGCAACCCGACTAGCAAAGCAACAGCTCACCTTATTGAAACGAAAATAGAGATCAAAATCAGAGGTACAATCATTGTGAAAGGCATTGAAATATAAAAATAAACAAATTGTGAAAGGACTCTAATATGGTACTGTACGAGTATCTTGTCATAAGTCAAAAACAAATGAATGCGTTTAGTTTCAAGCTAGCTGTTCCGTTAAAACTTATAACAAAACAACATCTACTAAAGTGGTCCAAAGATTTTTCTATATGAATGCTTGATGATGATATCATCTTTTATATTTCCAGGAACCCATCCTCTCCCCACAGTATCCCAGAACAACAGAAATCACCCCAGACTCAGACGAAACGGAAGAAAATGCTATACTAGAAAAACTATCTATTTTCAAGAACGTTGTCGCAAATAGAGAACATAAAAATTTGATCTCTAAAACGCAAATACATCCTGTACACGATGAAATACCACATGAAGAGAGGAATATAAAGAAAAAAGATAAGGCTGTCATTGATAATGTTCAGGAGGAAAGAGGTTTAAATACAAATGATAAAGAAATAAAAGAAACTCCTCTTGAAGACGCTGTGGTAGAAAAAGTTGAAGTCAATGATACAAAGATGAAGATGGTTGAAGATTACGTTCCGAATTTCAAGCCAATTTTGCCGGGTTTTGGGAAGAACATGGATTTGGAAGTACCTTACAGTTATATGGACGGTGCGTATTAGTTTTAAGAGACTTCCTCGTTGGTCTAGTGGTTGGCAAGTGCGACTGCTGAACGTTCTAGGTTCGATTCCCAGATTGGGAAAAGTATGTTATTGGGTTTTCTATCAGAAATTGCTCAGCGACAGCCCGGAGCCTGGATTTATTTATATATACTTATATATATTTTTTTAAATTTTTGTGGGTATTTTTTCCATTATAACCGAGCACAAACCTGAGAAATTGTATATTGACAACCCAATCGATAGATAGACATAGGGAAGAGATATAAGTACTCTTTTTTATAATAAACCATTCAGCTTTTGAGGGTTACATAATACAGGAAGTCACAAAAGGCGGTCTTATCACTAAAAGCGATCTTTTACAGACAACCATTGTATACCTAGGTCATTAGATCTCAGGCTACGGTCTCTTTAAAACGTCAGATGCTACCGACAGCTTGCAGTGATGTCGCGACAGACGACCGTCACCCCGCCGCGCCAGTCGCGGATTCATGGTCGGTCTCGTCATTCGAGATCGCCCGCTTGCAGCGTTTAGAAATACACTGAGTGGACCGAGTTTAATTGTTTGAACCATAAAACGAACTAGCATTGCTGTTGTTGCAAGAAGAAGTGGAAGTTGATAAAATTTTGAAATTAAGCATAAGAGAGTTAAAAGAAGTATTTTTAAGAACTGAAAGGAACCTATAATAATTATGTGTATGTATACATGAATAGATATGTTAATCCTTTCGAAATTTCTCCATTTAAAACTAAAAAAGTTACTAGAAAACCAGTCGCTATGCTTTGATTTGATACCGACGGAGTGACGGACGGCGCGGTCTCGCTCGCACGCCGCCCGCGACCGTCAGTTGCGATGGCGGCAACGAACAACGAACGTTTTGGTAACCGGCGACGTTTCGGTCGTCTGTAATGACGTCACCGCACCCTGTCAGTAGCGTCTGACGTTTTAAAGAGACCCTAACACTGCTCGAAATGGGGATCGAACTGACGACCCATGATTTCAGAAAGAGCGGTTCCGTCATTTTACAACGGCCGTCATGAAAATCTGTCATTTTCACCAGTATTTGACATAGATATTTTATGAAATTGTCATTCAATAGGATTATATATAGTAAGCTTAGAGGGTTGTATTGATAACTTTAATGATTACCTATAATTCTGTAAATACAAACTTGTTACGGTCGCGAATCCTATTTTGTTCAACATACAACCTGACAATGACCTGCAAGTTGCAAAAAAAACGTAAGAAAATATGAATTTCACGGGCGACAACCAGGCCCGGGTCGACGGCGCGTTGTGTTCCACGCGCGCCTCAATGAGATGTCACCACTAACAACGAGGTCCCCTAGGGCCGTTGCCTGCCAGGGCTGCGGGAAAGTCCGCAAGGGTTACCGTGGCCCCTGGCAGAGGCAACTGAAGGAACACGGGTGCGTTTAAGCCAGTATGAGTCTGACACGCCTTCCCGCTCCGCCCAGAGCGGGAGCAGTTATTTGATGATTTATCAAACCAAAAAAAATAAGGTGAAAAAAATCGCTCTGTATTTGTACAGTCGCTATCGTGTGATCATTCCTTCGCCGCTTTCATAGAAAACCATAGCTGGACAGTAACGTTATTTCTCTTACAGCTAAAGATGACTACTTCTACAACGACGAGAATCTCTACGACGACTACATGCAAAGCAACACAATGACGAGTTACCTCATTGAAAAAGTTCAAGAGCTTCACGAATGGGTCTCATCAGACGCTGATCTCTCAATCAATGGGACTAAAAGCGACAATGATTTTGGAAGCCTCCTAAAAGCACTGAACGAGAGCCTTCTCGAAGGCAATGTGACTATAGTTATGCATAAGCTAAGAGATATGTACTTTGGGGATAATTATACGCATTTTAATACCAGTAGGAAGGTTATAGTGACAAATAGCACTGATTTACTGTCGTTCGGAATCTTGACGCTTGATGTGATGTTACTGCATAATATTCAGCTGCTGGCGTGGGAGAATCAGGTATGTGTATTGGCTTTTGGCTTTGGATTGGATGTATTGGCTTTGGATGTATTGGCTGACTTTGGATGTATTGGCTTTGGACATCATCTGTCTGCCTAGCCTTTTTTCATTTCTATTTTTGGGGTCAGCTTCCAGTCTCACCCACAGCTGAATACTAGTATTTTACATGAGTATTTACTTTGTAAAGTATTATAATATTATTTTTCGTACCACTTGCTCAAAAAAGTGACATTCTATGCCACAAAAAGCGAACATAACAATAGTCATTTTTAATCTGTTAAAAACAGGGAAAGAAAATTGTACTGAATTTCATTCATCCTCTAGGGGGAGAATGTGATTTAAATTTGGAATACTTACCGAAATTTATACTGAACTACGTCTGTGTTCACACCATTGAGTTTGTATATAAAGCATTATACATCTTTTTGAAAAAGGAATACGCATTTATTATGCAGTTATGATTATTAAATAAAATTACGAAAACCGACGAGGCCGTATGAGCTTGATGCCTTTAATTTCCGACAAAAAAATATTAGTCTAGGAATTTGCCGCGTTTTTGTTTTCTTCAAATACATAAACGTTAAGTTTATTTTAATTTATTTTTATAAATAAGTTAATGTTCTTAAAATACGTTTAATTGTCATTATTTTTAATAAATGCATATCTCATATTATTATTGTGTTAATTTTTTCGCAAATGGTACGAAAAGTAGAGTATTTTCCTCGGTGATAAAGCTGTCGCGGGTGATGATTTAAATCCCTCGCTACACTCAGGACTCGTCTTAAATCCCTCGCTTCGCTCGTGATTTAAGTTTTTAACACCCTCGCTACGCTCGGGAGTAAACCTCGAGTCCTTCTTTACGCTCGCGATTTAAATCATCACCCGCGACAGAAGACACTGCTTTATCCCCTTGGTTAATAATCTACTATTAACTTGTGTCAATGTGAGAACTATGTCGGTCATTGCTTTTTTTGTTTTTTTCCCTCTTAGCTTAATCATGATCTGGCAGTTTGAGTATTTTATGCGGCCTACTCAAACGTCCTTTCTTTGGTATTGGCCGTCGAATCGTTGAGCTCCTTAAGTTCTGAATTGAGCTGCACGATTGCTGACAATTGCGTGCACTGACTGGACAGGTCCACTCAATCTGTGTGGTTCTTTCCTCAAAAGACCATTTCACACACCGATCTACACAGCCATCACATGATCTGACCAAGATTCTGTCTGGACTTTAATGAGACTGACCTCTGAGTTTGTTTCGGCCTTTCTTCTCAGAGTAGTCAGATAGGAAACGCCGACCTCATGTAGTTGAAAAAATATGGCAAATCATCCCATGGCAAACGATTTCCGACTTCTCGATCACCAGCACCACTTGATTATACAGGGTCAAATAAAATTAGCTAGCGAAACTACACAGACGTGATGGGTATTGATATCTAAACGTGATAAAACAAAAAAGAAATTAATTTGATTTTTTTTTGTGGGGCCATCGACTGCAAATAGTATATTCACTGAAAATATCAGTTTAAAAATCAGTATTTTTTTGTAAACGTCACAGACGTGGTTGGTGTCGATATCTAAACACGATAAAACGTATTTTCTCAACTCATACTTCAACTAACAAAACTACCAGCGGTCATTGACCCCTAAAAAAATATCTAACTTTTTTTATTTGAATTTGATCATGTTTAGATATCGATGCTCATTACGTCTGCAGAGTTTTGCCAGCTAATTTAATTCGAACCTGTATAATCATTTCTAACTCAATCCATTCATGGATTACAACATGCAACAACTTGCAACATGCTTTAGCATTCTCATCAAGTTGCATGAAAATTGCCTTCCAATTTACTTTTTGTAGCTCAAAATTCTGATCCATTCAAGACAGCAGGTCTATTGTTTTATAGATCGTTCTCTTGAGAGTATTCTATTCTATTTTTATCTATGGCAATGGTGCCGATGTCGACAATTCTGCTAATGTCAGATGTGATGTGAGAAAACGTGTGAGACGTTTTGAGTAGCTCAGTCCAAATAAAAAATCAAGACATATAGCGCTGTCAAAATTGACGTGAGGCAGGTTTCGTAAACATCTGTGCACAGAGGGTGTAGTTTTGCATGGCATGCTTCACGGTATTGTGCGCAGCGCTATATTATCTTGATTATTAACCTATTTGGTTTTTGGCTCTGAGGAGAGTAAGGGATATTAAATTTAATCGTTTTACCTAGCAACTGAGTTGTAGAGGTCAGATAGGCAGTCTCTCCTCCCAAAATAATAGGTATTCAGCTGCGTCTGGCTAGACTGGAAGCTGATCTCAATATAGTTATAAAAAGACTAGGTAGAAATGCGCGAGGTACAGATTGGTACCGACTCCATTTTACTTACCCTGTATTAATTCTGTGCTTGATTTTGCAGGAGTTGGCCAGAACAAAAATGATGAAAGACCCCGATGTATTTGCGTTTAACGCGCTGTTCCTGGACCCCAGCAAAGTGGAGACAAAACAAAATGAAGTGGCACACGATGGATCCCTGTTTTTGTAAGACACACTCATATACCATTACATCACATCTATAGGCTCTTCGAAGGTGTGTCAAGATATGTTACGCCCCTAAGTCACCACTAGTATTTTTATCTCATGGAGGCATTAGGAGGCGAGCCAGTTGTCCTACGTATACAGGGTGTTTGGCGCATGGACCGACACAATGTTTCCAGGGATTTGGGGGGCCATTAGCTAGGTTCTACCCATACACCCTTTGTCCCAATTTTTTTAACGAATTTATAAGTTGTAAAATTTCATACAAAAATAAACTTTGGAAGCTTGTAAGGAATTTTCTTGAAACTAGTTGTATCACTGCCACTACACCCACAAACAAAAAACTTACTATTTCGAATAAAAGGAAATAATTTGGGTGTTTTTTTAATTTAAAAAAAATCATATGTAACCAACCGTGACGTTTGGGACAAAGGGTGTATGGGTAGAACCTAGCTAATGACCTCCCAAATCCCTGGAAAAAATGTGTCGGTCCATGCGCCAAACACCCTGTATATTTTTTTACCATTGCCGCTCGAAAACGGCATTTGATTCATCAATAACATTGAATAAAACTCTCTTTTAGTCACTGAGTGAATAAAAACATTTGAATTTGGAACAACCACGAATCGTGTACAAAAAAATAAATAAAACGTGCTGAAAGTACCTACCGGCTGGCTAAATGGAGCTATTCCATAGAGCTACACAATTAAATAAAATTAAAATATCCCGCCAATTTTCTACCGTGGTTGATTTACGTCATTGGAAAATCTACTAATTATAATAAAATGAGTTCTTCCAGTGACGAAAATGAGACACTGACATGACACCGGCATCATTTTGTTCCAAAGCAGCAATTGTGGTAGTTAATAAATATAAATACTATGCTACTATTTATTTTCTCGTAGTCAATCATAAAAAGTATAGTAGCTACACAAGTCGTAGAAAATTCATCTCGGTCCTCCGCTTAGCTATTCTCGGGATCCAACTTAGTTCCTCAAATTTAATTCCCTTTTTTTCACTTGTTGTATACAGGGTGTGGCGTAAATAATTGATAACCCTGAAACTGTCGATCGGCCAGATTTTTATCTATCATTTAGGTACCCCACTTATATCGCCATATGCCCATGGATGACCAAATTATTGATATTTTAAAAATAAAAATCGTACTTTCTCTTACAAAATCAGCTGCCATTTCTACAATTGGTGACTTGTTCTATTTTTGCTTTTTTATGTCATTCCTGAATATTTGTATTATCAGATCAGTAACAAGATTTTTTAATACAATCTAAGATAAAATTGCAAAAAATACTTATTCCTAAATTTTTAAATTTTTTCTACGGAATTATGCAATTTTCGGTCACTATATCGAAAAAAAAATGTACGCATATACAGGCGATATAAGTGGGGAAATGCTCTGGCCAATCGACAGTTTCAGGGTTATCCATTATTTACGCCACACCCTGTATTCTATTTTTTTTTACATTAATTGTAACAAGAATAAAACCAAACTCCGACCGAGCTGCTAATGTTAAATAACATAGAAGTCGCGATTGCAAACACTAGACACAGAAAAAACGTAATGATTTTGTATTTAAACAAAACTGGACTTATTAAACGCCCTTAAAAACATAGTCAGTATTTATCTGTTCTGTGGTCAGTATAGTTTTTAAAATACTTTCAGAAAACGCTTAAACCCGCGCCAAGATGATTTAGATCTCGGGAAGAATCTACTAGAAAACATTATGGAAGTCGGCATGAGTACTGCGCGCGCCGCCATACATCTTGGAAGGGCTTACAAGAATACCAAGTAAGTTTCATTATGATTTTATTATTAACAAAATGCCTGTTTTGGAACTCGGTCTCGCCTGGTGGAAAAGATACAGAAAGAAAGAAAAATCTTTTATTTGGGACACGCACAAGAAATACAAATAGTAAAAAAAAGAACATTCAAACTTTAAGTTTTTCTAAGACTAGCTTCCGCCCTCGGCTTCGCCCGCGGGGTATGTCGATAAAAAGTAAAAAACCTATGTCCTTTCCCCCGGTTCAAAGTATCCCTATACCAAATTTTATCAAAATCGGTTTAGCCGTTTCGGAGATTAGTCGGAACAAACAGGCAGACAGATAAAAATTTAAAAAAATGTTCTCGTTTTTGTTATAAGTATATTGGCTTTCATATGCATTTAGTAAAGAGCTGTTATTTTGACTGTATTACAACAGACACTTCAATTTTATTTATTTGTTTAGATATATTTAATTAAAACTAACAAAATAGTGAAAACAACAAAAAAGGTGAAGACCTGTGCGAGGCCAAAAAGGCTCCTATCTCAGTATGATGCTGCGATATTTGAATAAACAAAACAAATACCGCGGCGCTGGTATTCTGATAGGGCCCGAAGACGGATGAGGTCTACGATGAAAGGCCGTAAAATCGTGTTTTAGGAAAAGTTTGGCTATGTAGATCTTCGTCTCTGTCACTTATACCCGTGTGACAGTCTCTTTCTAAAGATCAATGTGTCATATTTGATACTAACGCCCGAGCACTGTACCCAGGAGACGATTTACTGCTCATTCTTGCTTTGAAGTTTTATGAAGAAAACCTTGCTTTGCAACTCTTTATAATACTGCCCCGTTGGTCTCGTGGTCACAAGTGCGACTGCTGACTGGTCTTGGGTTCGATTCCCAGGTCGGGCAAAGTGTTATTATATTGGGTTTTTCTATTAGGAATTCCTTAATAACAGCCAGGAGTTTGGAAATTGGCGGTGTGGTGCCCCCGTGACTCGGAAAGCATGTTAAGCCGTTGGTCCTACGCCTGTTCCCTCTTCTCGAGTGTCGGATTGCCGTCCCAGAGAGAGTGCTCGTGTGTCTGCGCACACACTTGTGCAACTCGCGTAGATGGCTAGTCTCCGCTGAGATTGGCCGCCATGGCCGAAATTCGTCTGTAGGACTATTAATACTACGAGTATAAAAGAAAGTCCCATTTGAATAACTTATTTCTTTCACAGAAACATCCTCAATCAAATCTCAAATAAAGAAGTCCAAGCTGCCAACATACAGAACCAACTGTCACGCAATCTTGATGCCAACACACACGCGCTCAATCACTTACAGACGTCATTTGACAGCACGCACGGTGTTGCCAACAATGGTAGTTTTTACACAGAGTTGGATTGTGTTTGGTTGCTGTATTGTAAGAATCTGGTGGCGACTACTAAGTTAAACCCACCTTATGGTACGATGGCTAGAATTAACGGGTAAGTGTTTTTTTTTATTTCTAGTCGTACATACCTAAACACAACATTACGCCTGTATTCCCTCGAAGGGGCTCGCAGGAAGGTGCCTCAGAAAGTTTGTAAAGCCAGCCAAAGGTCAGATTGCCGCCCCATCGGACTATGAGAATGAGGGAACAGGGAGTTCAGAGTGCCTGTGCTGCGCAAGAACTTGTGCTCTTTAGTGAATCCTGTGTACTTGGCTAGTCACTGTTGAGACCGGCCACCGGCACCGTAATTCATTCGGGGGGATATTATAGTACACCCTCACTGGCCAGTTGTGTTTAATTCCCATTAAAAGAGGGAGAACTGGGCATGGATTCAGGGGGCCTACTCTCTAAGTCCGTCAACGAGGATACGGGCCCGTCCGAAAGAAGTTCAATACTTAAAAGTGTACCCTACTCCCGATTAATTAGCTTTTCCGGACGGGCAGAAACACATCGGGGGTAAGGACAACTGTCTAAACAATTTGGCATTAATTTTTAGTTCGGGCCCCGGACTAATCTTATGCCCGTAAGTGATACGAAGTAAGAAACGCCCGCCACTTCGGCCGAAATGACGAACTTCGTGCTTAGACCCCCAGACTCCGGGCTGTTATGGAGAAAGTAGAACACTTTCCTAATGGAAGAACCTAACAACATTATGCCAACCGAGCTCTGCAGTCGTACTTGTAACTTGCGAACACTTTTTTTTTTTGCTAACGGCGTGGATGTCCTCGTGGACGTCCTCTGCCCTGGGGTGGACGGAGGGGTCTGTCAGATTTCTACTGACTAAAACCACCCCGTGTTCCCTCGCACACTTGCACCGGGGACTAGGGAGACACTTAAGCACTCTTCAACGCATCACCGGACTGGTGCCGACCGTCTGGTCAAGCGTGGGGAGTGAGGTGTTTGACTCCCCCCGCGACATTTCTATGATAGGGGGCGGCGAACGTCCCCGATTCCTCCGTCGTTGGACCCATTTAGAGGGACCGGAAGCGGGTATTGGCTGCCCTCTGCCGACGCCCGGTGCGCCTGCTACGGGCCAAGAGAGCACTCGAAATTTCCCTCTCCCTTTCCGCTGCCTCCTTCTGCGATATAACGTTATCGCAGAAGGAGATCATCGCGTCCCACGACGCTGCGCCGCTGACCATACACAACCACAATCACACCCGGCAGCGACAGGTCGCTTCCCACGTCCGAACTTGCGAACACTGGACCGACGAGTCAGTCGACCCGTTCATAAATATTTTACTACTTATATGAAATTAACATTTCTTCTGCTTTTTCAGTGTGGCTCTACGAATGCTGACTGGCGAGCTTGCAGCAAACAAGGCGCTTGATACAATGCTGTACGAAGTAATGACTGGCTGGACTGAACTTAAGTGCAATGACATGTTTCCTAGGTAAGTCTGTTTTATTTAGACTGTTAGTATTATTTTACTAACAAACAAATCAAGAAAACGTGACATTTCATATTTACTTCCACCTCTTTCTGTTTTAATCAGAGTGAAAAAGACGACAAAAGTCTAAGTTATCCCCGATGTTAGTACTTTAAGGAATTAATTATTTAATTTAATAATAGTTCATCTTCATTTTAGACATTACATTTTACAAAAATCTTTCAACAGATGCAGTAAGGTGAATGCTGCCTCGGTAGTTGTAGACACAATTCTTCAATTGCACCGAAAATCTTCAGCATCTAACAGAGGATGATAAGAGGTCGCAGAATTAGTAAAAGTTTTTATAAGTTAGAAAACCCAGTTTAATGAACGAATTTCTCTGTAAACTAAGCCAGTAATTTAACTGCATATCGCCGATCTCTCTCACAGATTATTAAAATCCCAGGATTGGTGTTGTTACAAACAACTACTAATTAGTAGAACTTTTATTAAACTAGCAACATTTTTGTTAACATCGTTAAGTTGGTAGGTAATTGTTAAGTTTTAAGATTTGAATTTTTAGTTATTACTTTGTAGTTCTATGTTTTAAGTTAATTTTCTGGTCATTTTTAAGAAATTTTCTTTAAATAATGATAATTTCTTATTAATGCACAAATCCAGGGGCTGAAACTGAAAAAATCCTTTTGGAAAAACCCAGGACCTAGATAAGTACCTAGGTTAAACATTAAAATTGAAAAATGTACTTTTCAAAAGTACAGAATTACTTATAATAATAAGTACAAACATTAAGTTATTATTTTTATTAAAATATAATAATGCTGAGGCTTCATGTTGTTAAATGATAGACTGATAATTTAAAATAAAAACTTTGATTTAAAATATGTTTGATTTATATTTTATGTAAGTATAACTAGCGAACGCTCCTGCTTCGTACGGGTGCAATGTACTTGTGTCATCATATCATAATCAGCTATCATGTTCCCACTGCTGGGACTCTGGGACACAGGCCTCCTCTCTTGTGAGAGGGGGTGGGCAATCCACCACCACCAGTGGTGATTATAGTACATTACTGCAGCGGCCAGCAAAAGAGGCATTGATGGACGTATGTGTAAATGTGGGCCGAAGCGAAGCCGAGGCACACATACGTAAGTCCAGCAATGCCTAGTTGTGGACAAGGCTTGTATAGTACTTTTCTCAAATAATGCGCGGAAATACTTTTCAAAATCAATGACGAACAACGAACAATAATATAATAAACTCTCCCACGTTAAAGTGTTCATTTGTTTTTTTTTTCAATAAACAGCTTACTATTTGCAAGCCAGTTCGCAATTTAAATAAAACCTTTGATAAGTTACCTCCTTGGTTGCCATGTTTCGGAGTAAAAGATCGTTCCATTTTTAAATTACACGATAGCTATATGAGTTTACTATGTAATTTATTTGGCCGCTAAACCACGACAGATATGGATTTTCATACAACTTTTGCCGGCCGCTGCTCGCATGTAATTGGCCAGTACAGCAATTTCGATTTATCTCGAAGAAGGTTGTCAAAATAATTCTCAAATTTCAAGAAGTATTTAAAAAACGATAAACGAAGTTTAAAGTGACCGCGGCGCGTGTCTCAAAATTTTCGTCTATCAAATTCCTTAAGTTCTATGATCAATCAAGGCCCTAGGAGATTGTGTAAGAATAAGTGTGAAGTAATAGAAATAAGAATAAGTAAGAAGAAGTGTAGAATTGTGTGTGTGGAAGTACTTAAACCGCGTTCAAAAGCTACCTATTTCTCTAAAAAAATTTGAATAAAATAAAGTTAATTCAATATAAGCTTTATTAGTTCCTAGGTAAATACTTCTTCAATGATTCAATCAAACTCGTTGTTACAGTGTTAGTAGCTTTGATTCTATCAAATGAATTTAAAATTTTCTCATCGTCCCAAAAATGTTGATTCAAATTCATATCGTTTTTCAACTTCTTCAAATTCACTTCTAAAGTATCAATAGTTGCTATAATGTAACCGATTCTGTAATGATCATCGTTGGATAAAGCAATTTTGATGTTCGTTAACGGTTTTATTTTTCTTTCGACTTCGTTAAAAGTATCTTCTAAATACGAAAGCAGTTTGTCTTTGACTCTTGAAGTAGGAGTCACATATTCTGGTGGAGGTGCCATCATCGGGATCATTCGTCGACCACTAAGAGCCGAATCAGTTTCGTTATTTTCACGCAAAATTTCAGTAACCACAGTATCGTTTTTAGCTCGTAACACTTCAACTTTATCAATAACCGTTGCAGGTTTTTCCGTAGAAGTAGCGGTTGCTGTAACGTTTTTTTCTGTTAACGTTGCGTTTGTAAATGTATCGTTCGTAACATCTCTTTTGTACCGTTTTTCGTTTTTAGCAACGGGTAATTTGACATTTAATACGCCATCGTTGTTGAATTTTATAAGTTCTTTTTTAATTTTGTCTAACGCACTTGTGACTTCGGCTAGTACTTCATCAAATTCTTTTTTGTCGTTATTATTATGGTTATAATTGAAGTCGTTGTCGTCATCAACGCCTTTACTGTGGTCGTTGTTGTCCGCAGATCTTTCCTTGAATAAGGAGTGCAGGTCGGATAGTGTTTGATCGTACCTCTGTTGTTTTGACTGTCGGCCGTAGTTCATGAATTCTTGGTCGTCCAAATCTCGTTCGTAACCATAATCCATGACACTGATAACTCCGTGCAAGAGGATATCTGAAAAATATGGTGACGAAAACATTTTTTTTTAGAAAATCTTGTATCACATGGCAAGCAAGCCGACCGGCCCACCTGACGGTGAATGGTCACTGCTGCATGTCGACATCTGCAATAGGATAGGCTGGGGTCAATTGGAATAAGTTGAATAACTCGCAGATGGTAAGATATATGGGTGGGATCACGAGGGATGAAGGGAGCGTCTTGGGAGTTGGAACGTTGATGACCCCGGCCCTCAATTCGAAACATTTTCTGAAGGTTATGAAATAGCTTCTACCTAAGTTCATCATCATCAGCCTATAATGTTCCCACTGCTGGGACACAGGCCTCCTCTCTGTGAGAGGGAGTGGGCCGCAATCCACCACGCGGGCCTAGTGCGGGTTGGTAGATGTCACATGTCGTCGAATTTTTTAGTTCTAGGGCATGCCGGTTTCCTCACGATGTTTTCTTTCACCGCTTTCGAGAGCAGTGGTGACGAAATATTTACATAAAGTAAAGCGACTGTCTGGGTTCGAACCTACGACCTACAACTCATAAGTCACGGCCGTTACCACTGCGCCACCACTTCTCTCTACCTAAGTTATGGGTGTATATTAGGTACATTCTTAGTTATATTAATTAGTTTGATAGTTTAGCTACAATTAAAACCCATAACCAAATAGATAGGGTATAAAATGAAAGGCACACAAACAATTTTCTCAAAAACATTGTAGTTGACCCCAGACTACCCTACAACAACATCATCGCAAATATGCCAGATGATGAAACGTCTCATGTTCCTGTCAAACCAGAACCCTACCACGCTGCTTTCCAGCGGAAATAAATACCTACGGTGTTTGTACTTCACAGGACAATTACATCGGCAACTATTACTTCAAACCAAAAGACATTATATTTATCGATATTGATAGCATAGTCATCATCATCACTTGTCCATCATTACTTGTTGTGATATCAGGTGGGGACCTGGTGACCTGTAATATACCTAGGTGTTACTACCTACCACAGGCACCAGCGATCCACAACGAAAAATCGTTAGCTATTTTTTGTCTGTAAAATATTGTTTGTATTTTTTTGGCTTGTGGTGAGAAATAAACACTTTCTATTATTATTATTGTGTCTTTGACATTTCTCTGGACCCTGGGGTTCCGGACCTTTGGAAGGCGTACCTACGAGGGGCCGAAGTCAACTCGCAGAGGCCCGTATAGATATTATTATTATTCCGTTTATTTATTTTCTTACATAAAAACACATTTTTAAATATTTTTATAAAAAACATTAAAAAATATAAAAATTGTCGTCCGCCGGTATCAGGAGCAGGGTCCAAGCTACCGGTGGTTAGGGCTCCAGAGACAGGAACCTCCTCACGATACGAGCCGTATCAAGGAGTACTGCCGTCTGAATCAGGCCCTTGATCCTTATTATCATCATCTGTCTAGCCTTTTGCCAACTGTTTACCATTAGTAGTACCATTATTTACTTTTATTCATTAAAACAAATAGGTACCACCAAGACAACAAGGTAAAAAGAAGCCGCGCACTCGGGCCCCATGATAAATGATTTTACTTCTGTAAGTAGGTTTGTACAAACACTTTTACACGTCAATCGTATTTTAAAAACTAGATGAGGTCGGCGATTCCTATCTGACTACTCTGAGAAGAAAGGCCGAAACAAACTCAGAGGTCACAGTCTCTTCTAAAGTCCAGACAAAATCTTGGTCAGATCATGTGAAGGCTATGTAGATCGGTATCTAAAATGGTCTTTTGAGGAAAGAACCACACAGATTGAGTGGACCTGTCCAGTCAGTGCACGCAATTGTCAGCAATCGTGCAGCTCAACTCAGAACTTAAGGAGCTCAACGATTCGACGAACAATACCAAAGAAAGGACATTTGAGTAGGCCGCAAAAATTACTCAAACTGCCAGATCATGATTAAACTAACAGAGAAAAATACAAAAAAGTAATGATCGACATGTTCTCACATTCACAATAATTAATTGATCAGAGCGTTTCGACCCCAAACGGCTCAAAACTAGTAACCCATAAGTTTACAGTATTTGCGTCGCTTGAGGTCTCAGCACCCGCAGCAGCGGAGCCAGCACAGTCCGCCGTGCTTGGAACATGAGATGTCGATGGGTGTCTTGTTTTGTTTGTAAAGTATATCATTCATAACATTAAAAGATTTTCGAAAGGTCTCTTACTTCAAACGGGGGAACCGAACCGACACGAAGGTGTTCGCTCATATCTTTCTAGAAACATTGCTTTCAATTACTAAAGAGTGGCAGGGACATCGACGCCCAAACTGAAACCATGAATATTGCACATGGTTCTAGACCCCCCTTCTTTCATTGTTTTTGTGGGTGGGAAATCATCAAATAACTTCTCCCGCTCTGGGCGGAGCGAGAGGGCGTGTCACACTCTTACTGACAAAAACCCACCCATGTTCCTTCAGTTGCCTGTGCCAGGGGCCACGGTAAGCCTTTCGGACTTTCCCGCAACCCTGGCAGGCATCGGCCCTTAGACCCCCAGCGTAGAAATGTTTAGACGGTTACAAAAAAAATATCTGCGGTTTCATAGAAAACTGCAATACCTACGCGGTCGAAATTTATGGCAGAGCTATTTTTTTTTCTTAACTTACGAATCATTCAACGTTCAGAATCATGTACACACAGCAGCAGGACAAATTATTTATTTTACAGGACTTATTATTTTAAGGTTTAAAATCATTTGGAGAAATTTGACAGTTTCGTTTACTCTGATCTGCTGGCGACTGTTCTGGATCAATGAATGGTATCTGGTTGTGCTTCGATGTCTCTGCATTCAGCACCCATAAAAACCGCCCTATTCTCAAAAAGTTTCCTAGGAAATGGCTCCAAAAATATTTAACAAACTACCCAAATCGATAAAAGCAGGATTCTGATACAGAAAGCACTATAAATTACAATATATTAAAATTACGGATTTATTCATTACCTTACTATACCTACTTACTTTAGTAATTTTTGTTACAGACCTTCATTTGTTTATATTACTATTTTGCGGTTACTTAGTATTAAATAATATTATATAGGCTATATTACCAGAATACCTGTTACCAACTGTGTAGTAATATTTGTACGCCTTGCAAGGCAGCACATAGTTACTCAATATTTTTTTTATTTTATATCACCGTGTACATTAAACGTGTCGTACAAATAAATAAATTTGAATTTGACCCTGTATATGTAGGTACTTTCCGTTCAAGTCGGCACTGCTATTTCTTTTTAACCCAGTTTAATTCAAAGAACTATTTGTGGGAGAGATTACAGGCAATTCTTCTTAAAGACTAATCCCCTTCATTTACCAACTAGATACATAATTTCATACATTTCTGTTCCATACGTTTATCCACTAACTGGCACTGGTCCCACGTGGTGGATTAGGTACCTACGGCCCACTCACAGAGAGGAGGCCTGTGTCCCAGCAGTGGGACCATTATAGGCTGGTTACTATTAGTGTCTCTCTTTTATGAAACAGGCTCTTATTAACACAAACTGTGTGCGCAATGAAACAAAAATGTAGAAGTTCCTTAGTGCTCACTATCTTTACATTACAAGCTCTTGTGCAATTTCATGTTTCCAGATCCAGAGACACCGGTTAAGAATGAGTTGTCTGTCAATGAGTGAATTTAAGAAGTTTATTAAGGCTCCGTGCACGAAAAATAACCTCTTTTGTATTTTTTTTATCTATATGTGAGAAAGCTTGAAATAATTGAAAAATTTCCATTCACATCGCCTGAGGGACAATAAACTGAACTATCAAACAAAAAAAAACAAAACAATCTTGCCGTCCTTCTAGACTATGTTTCTACTTATGTACTTAGATGTTTAATTAGATCGTGTAAACCAAATGTTTTAAGACGAGTGCTAATCCTGACGGCAAACTGCCACAGATTGGCAGGTTTAAAAAAATATGTAGGTCAATGTTTGGTCCAAAAAAATGTTTTTATTTTTTTTATTGTGTCTGTGTTAAATTACAATTTTCGTGACGCTAAACCATTCACGTCAGTACAACACTTGTTAATACACACATCAAAAGTGTCTAGGGATCAAGCATTTTTATGCGGATTTCTTGAGATTAAGATGTGGCTTTGTAATAAATTTATGATTTTATAAATTTATATGGATCCTTTTTGGTGCATTTCATAATTTGAATCAGGAACTGTGAATCAAATTGGAGTAAAAGATGAAAATCAGCTGTCAATATTTTCCCTATAAAAACATACAACGCATTGAAGACATTATTAGTGCTATTGGTGCCGATTCTCTTGTCACAAAATTCTCTAAACTAGACTAAAAATCACCAAAATTTAGTTTATTCCTGTCAAACGACGATTTCCCATTCTGAAATTGACTAAAGTGACACAACTTAACTATATTTTAGTTTGGCAGCACTAAGATGGCACTGAGATTATAATTTAGTGAAAATGGCAATTTTGCTATTCTGAATTTTACGTTTTTCACCTAAAATTTTGATTGTCTTAACTAAATCTGACTATTTTTAATCGCGATTAAAAAGGTGTGGAATAAAATTAGTTGTCATGAACTAAAATTCACACCAACACCTCGACTTCAGATGCAAAAACAGTACTGTATCTTTTTTTCTTTTCTTTTGCTTATATCTCGAAAACGGTGTGTCGTATCGCAAAAATAATGAAAATTTCGACCCCCTTTGCAACCCGTAAACCTATAAAACTCAACGTGTCGGTAATATTTTTTTATATTTTCCATACAAAAAGTAAAAAATTCCATACAAAACAAGTCGAGGCCGCACATAATGCGCGCCTACGGCTCTAAAAAAAGATCACGTGGTACGGCAAACAAGTACCTACCACGTGGAGTCGCAATAATTGTCAAATTTGATTTTAGATGTGTCAAAATTATTTTTAAATTTAGAGATTTTATTTTGCAGAATAGCGTTAAGATTCTCATAGCCAAAAGTAAGGAATTTTAGTGATAGTTTAGTTAGTTTAGTTCGGTGTACAACAGAATCGGCACCACTGTTTCCCTACTACTGATTAAAACCAACGTTATTATGGAGCGGCGACGTCATTTAAGCAGGGAAGAAATGCTCAGAGCCGTGGGAATGATAGAAGCTGGTTCCCGGCAACGTACTGTGGCTTTAGCTCTGAATACAAGTCAGAGTGTTATCAGTCGACTTTGGACACGTTACCGAAGCACTGGTACCGTGGCTGAGCGCCATGGAGGACGGTATCGCTGCACCACACGGAGACAAGACCGATACATTCAAATCTTAACTCGAAGAGCTCCAACAATAACCGCCATGATGTTAGCCGTGAGGCTTCATCACTCTTCAGGGAACTTAATTAGCGACCAAACAGTCAGAAACCGCTTGCATGAAGTGAACCTTCATTCCCGAAGACCGCTACGGGTACCACCTATAGCAATGCACAATCGTAGGATTCGATATCAATGGGCTCTTGAACACAGAAATTGGGCAGAAGAACAATGGCGTTTCGTGTGCTTTTCTGATGAGTCTCGTTTTGGTATGAGACCGGATACAAGACGTATACGACACTGGAGAACCCCTGGACGCCAACAGCGATTAAAATCCTGCCAGGATGTCCATCCTTATAGTGGTGGAACCATCATGGTATGGGCGGGTATTTGGATCGGCGGAAGAACTGAGTTGATTTGGATCAGAGGCAACCTCAACGCTCAAATTTATGCTGAGACGATTGTATCAGACGTCATCGTTCCTCTACAAGTGCAAATCGGTCCCTTATTTCAGTTAATGCATGATAATGCACGACCGCACACCGCAAGAGTTGTAAGACAGACTCTCGCCGCAGCTAACATCAATGTCCTGCCCTGGCCTGCTCAGTCGCCAGACTTGAACCCGATTGAGCATGCATGGGATATGCTACAGAGAAGAGCTCTGCCGAATATGGAGGGTATCCAGTCGCAAGAAGACCTTTTTTTGTTGTTGCAACGAACATGGGCGGCCATTCCACAGCGTGATTTGGATGAACTCATTTTGAGTATGCCAAACCGATGTTCTTGTGTTGTTAGTGTTCGCGGTAGAAACACGGATTATTAATTGTTTAAGTTACCCAATAAAATTTTAAAGAAAACTGTTATTTCAGTCTTTTTTTCGAACTTTTGTGTTAGTGGTTCAAATGTCAAAAATCCCTTTATTAGGAAAATGGCAAATTTCTTTATTAATGCAAAGGTGACTTGGTTTATCGTTACTGTGACAAACGAAAACACTTTATTTTATGAATCCTTAAAGAAAATTTTAATTAATATCAATCAGGAGAAAAGTTATTGCAAAAATATATGTTGATCCTTAGACACTTTTGATGTGTGTAGTTTCATCACGTTTGCGCTCTCGAAAATATAGTTTATTTTACCTTTAATTTACTTATTGAAGATATTGTATTAATATAAAATAAAATTTTAATTTTAGTTTCTCTAAGGCTGAAGATTATTGTGTGAATTTTAAAAGTCTTTGAAACGTTTACTTATTAGGAAAAAATATATTACTGACAGGGTTTTTTTAGAAAAATAGTTTTTACTATTTATAGGTATTGTTTTTCAGCTATATTTTGCATCGAAGTTGAAAAAAGTGGTCTAGTGACGTGCAAGTAGACGATGATGTTGATTATCTTTGTATGTTCAAAATCAAAAGTAGTTTCTAGTAAAAACAATGATCAAACGTCAGTCTCCAGTAATTTTATTGAAAGATTTCCACGAATTCTTTATTTATTTGGAAAATCCCTTCCAGCCACAAAACAAAAGCAAAGCAAAACACAGGACTCGACTATTCAAATCGAAAAGAATTCTGTTAAAATTATTTTTCCCTTTCTCACAATTAATGCACAAACTTTTTCAAAATCAGTCAATTTCGTCCACGGCCCCTAAAGCAGCTAGAAATTTAACTTACAGAATATAAACAGCTGCAGCATTCTCTCTATAAAATATCTAAAACTATCCATGAGTATTTACAAAAACGAAATGAACGAAAATGCAGTTTGTAAGTAGGAAATGTTGCCTATTTAGAAAAAACATAAGGTAATCAAATTGTGCATGATGAAGTACAATCGCGTAAACAGATTTTCGAGTACAACATTTTAAAAACATTTGTTCTGTTTCGGATTTTATCTCTAACGGGCGTAGAGTCAATAAAGCTGTTGTGAAACATTAAAAATTATGTCTATACGGCTGTAGCGACCGCTTGTTAACACCGGTTGTTGTTACGTACACACGGCTACACATTAAGCTATAAATTTCCAGTTTACATTGACCTGTCATTGTACGGAAATCCTATACAATGATAGATCAGCTTATACTGGAAATGTATAGCTTGATCTGTAGCCTTGCGTACACGTTTGACCAGCCGAGACTCCATACTATGCTAAATTACGCTTGGCACACAGTTTAACGCTAAGCGTACCCCGTGTCCTAACAGAAAGCGACTACGCGGCCATCGCAAGTTCGCGCGAACTTTGTTCGTAACTGACATTCGCGCAGTATATTCGTGCGAATGAAATGTTTGATTACAAATTCGAGCGAACTTAGCGTTGTACGAATGCGTGATCAAAAATACTGATTGCAAACAGATGGCCTAACTGACAGTTCCGCGAACGTTATCATGTCGCACCCCACGCGGTTGGGGGTGGGGAAAGTTCAAGCTCAGAAGCTCGTTGTTTGTGGGAACCAAAAGTAAAAACCCGTTTCTGTAAAATGTCTGTTGCAAACTTCTTAAAATATTAGTATTTATCTGAGCGTTTCTGACGTCCATTGTGAAGTATGACTTATTGACGCGAATACGTGATGCGACCGTCCATCCTCGTCGATCGCACATTTTGACATCGCGCGACGATCGCGTAGTTTAGGACACTGCCTTAGGCCGAGAGGGAGAATAAATGTCAAATTTGGTTTCCGATTGTTATCATTTATCAGACTATCGGGACGGATTCCCCGAAATCCCGAATCTCTTATAGACTACAGACCCAGTTACATTATAGTCTTGATAGTGGTGGACATTTGAAACACTTTTGCCCATTGTCTTTTATACTCAGTTGTTCTAGACCTAAAAGCAAGAGTAAAAAAGTATTTAAGTATATATTTTTCGCCATGCTGTCTGCTGGCTCACCGCTGGCTTCTGGCTTCTTTCAATTCTTTCCACATATAGACAGACAAACTAAGTAATTGTCGTAGAGAGTCCCGTAGACGTCCTTGGGGAAAGGTACCCTAAAAATCTGCTGTTCATTAGATGTTTGCTTTGTAGTGTAGCGGTATCAACATCGCCACATGCGAACTATAGGTACATCACACTGACGTCACGAAAATCCTGCATCACGCAAGCAGAGTTTACCACGCAACTAGCATAGATATAACGTCCCGACATCGGGACCACGTTGCCCACCAGACACGACACCCGTCTGGTCGGAGAATCCTCCCTTTTCTATGGAGGTATGAGTGAACTGTACACCCCGTTCCTCGTGCCTCTTTAGTAAAGTTAGTTATCTTTTTGCATGCACGTGTTTCAGCAAAAATATATACCTATTTTTCTCTCTTCTATACCTGTGTGACAGCTAAAACTGAATCATATGCGATATTTTAGCCTGGATAAAAAAAAAATTACGCACCACTTTAGTAATTCGTTTAGGTGATGACGCCCATACCTATACCATGTTTCATAATGAACATGGAATTTTCCTTCGCTGACAAATTAACTTTTCCAAATAAACACGTTATTTTGATTGAACATTGAGACACGTTTCTTATCGCCGAATAGCTAAATGGTATAAGTTTGTGTTAATAATTTCGAATGTAAAGGAAAATTTCTTGGCTCATCGCCGCAAGGTAGCCTGCTTGTCGGCCTACAGATTGTACAGTCAGCTTCACGATGTGGGTACCCCCCTTGCAAGTTAATTTTAATACAACTGGGGTACCCAATTGATGCAGCGCACTGTACTTCGGTGAGTGTGCCCAAGAACTCCACGACCTCATTCCACCGGCCCCCTTCTTCCATCGGTCATCTAGACGCACTGCAAGTTACCATCCTTACCTTGTTGCTATTTCACCAATTTGCACTAAGCGTTTCCAAATGTCTTTTGTAATGCGCACAGCAAAATAGTGGAACTCTCTACCTGCGTCAGTGTTTCCGAACGTAACCATCTCACCGTGAACTCTTATATAGGTGAAGCGAGCGCGGAGTGAGCTGTCCCCGACTCGATATCTCGTACTCTTCAAACCGCAGTCAACAAGCTTGGCGCATGGTTCAGAAAGTGGAGAATCGAAGTTAACCCCGACAAGAGTCAAGCGGTTCTCTTCTTGAAACCGCGTGTCAAACGCACACATGACGACGCCCGCCCGATCAAGATGTTTGGCAAGCCGATCCCTTGGGCGAAGCATGCCAAATATCTGGGTGTGACTTTGGACAGACGTCTCTCCTTCTCAGAGCACATAAAGGTGGTTCGTTCGCGAGCCGCCTTTGCTCTGGGTAGACTACATTCCGTCTTAAATGCACGCAGTAAATTGTCACTCAGGTGCAAACTGCGCATTTATACGGCATGCATCCGACCTATCATGACATACGCCTGTGCTGTTTTCGCACAGGCCCACCCCCGGCACGTCCATAGGATGCAGACCCTACAGAACCGTTTTCTACGTAAAATCACGGGTTCCCCCTGGTTCGTTCGTAATATCAACTTACATTTAGATTTGAAAATCCCCACCATTCAACAATTCATAAAACGCGCTTGCAAGCGTTTCTTCGATACCGCTGGCAGTCATCGCAACCCTCTGGTTGTGAAGGCCGCCAGTTATGTCCCCTCTAGAATCAGTAGAATCCGCCGTCCAAGGCACGCACTGACCGACCCCGACGACCCCACCACCCTCCTCCAGGAAAGCAGTAGGCCACCAGTACAGTATACACACACAGACACAAATCGAAGTTCCGACCTCGCCGCCGAGGTCCTTCGCGTCCGCGTTCCTACCCTATAAATTCCTCTTCCCCTCCGTTGATCGGATCCGCAGAGCCAGCTGGTGGCGTAGCTGAGCCAGTAGTTTTAAACCCCCCTAATAATAATGAATCCATTCAGATCCAGCCTGTCCCAAACTTGCTGTCCCTCCCCAGCGACGCCCTAAGCCGAGGTTCGTACCCCACAGGGGGTGCCCTTAGGTGATGGTCGATTAGTTTTAGCAGTCACGGCCTCTCAAGGCCAACTGCGGGATGCCATACAAAAAAAAAAAAAGTGAGCTGGTCAGTGTAGTCCCACTGATGCTAGGGATTGACCAAGCATTATATTTACAATCATAATCGAGATTTTATATTTTTTAATGTTATTTCTGTTAATCATTTTATACAGGAAGAGTTTTTAGTCACCGTCCAATTTTTTTCTAGGCATTAGGTATCATTCACTAACTCCATTTTTTAAAAAAAATCGATACGTAAAATTTTCATATTAAATTATTTTCTCGAAAGAATTATCCGCTCTGCGTGGTCACAAGTTAAACGTTAATAATACTACACTTGCCGCGCAAACATTCAATGAAAAGGGCAGCGCGGACCCCGCTTACCCCTGCGCGAAACATCTATCGTTCGTTAGTCGGCCCCGCGCACCCTTCCGGGACGCAAGCGCTTACTTCCGTGTTCCCGCGCATCTCGCCGGCGGCGCCCCGCGCTATCGTTAGTCGGCCCCGCGCACCCTTCCGGGACGCAAGCGCTTACTTCCCTGTTCCCGCGCATCCCGCCGGCGGCGCCCCGCGCTGTCGTTAGTCGGCCCCGCGCACCCTTCCGGGACGCAAGCGCTTACTTCCGTGTTCCCGCGCATCCTGCCGGCGGCGCCCCGCGCTGTCGTTAGTCGGCCCCGCGCACCCTTCCGGGACGCAAGCGCTTACTTCCGTGTTCCCGCGCATCCTGCCGGCGGCGCCCCGCGCTGTCGTTAGTCGGCCCCGCGCACCCTTCCGGGACGCAAGCGCTTACTTCCCTGTTCCCGCGCATCCCGCCGGCGGCGCCCCGCGCTGTCGTTAGTCGGCCCCGCGCACCCTTCCGGGACGCAAGCGCTTACTTCCCTGTTCCCGCGCATCCCGCCGGCGGCGCCCCGCGCTGTCGTTAGTCGGCCCCGCGCACCCTTCCGGGACGCAAGCGCTTACTTCCCTGTTCCCGCGCATCCCGCCGGCGGCGCCCCGCGCTGTCGTTAGTCGGCCCCGCGCACCCTTCCGGGACGCAAGCGCTTACTTCCGTGTTCCCGCGCATCCCGCCGGCGCGGCGGCGGCGGCGGCGCCCCGCACTATCGTGAATTTGCTTACAGTGTATTCCTACCGCGAGTGTTACGAAATGGTGCGATCTCACATACTTAGTGGAGAAAGCTTGAACTGTGCCCAGAGACTGTACGAAGCAGAAAACATTCCTCGCCTTCGCAATCAAGGGATAATAAATCCTTCAGTACCTAATCGCCAAACGATTTTGGCCGCAAATCAGAGGCTATTAGACCATGGCCAATTTTTAGCTCCCTCACACCCGAGAGTAGGTGGTACATAAAGACCCTGACAAAATTTTTTTTTTCGTTTTCTAAACTGCAACGGCTAATAAGATCAACAGATACGAAATTCGCAATTAGGGGTATACCTACTGTCCCTCGGGAAATAAAAATCTATGAACTGAATGAAATTTAATCAACTAAGCTCTAATGATAGAATCATATCCAGATTTTTAGAGACTATTCTCTGACTCTCCTCGTCCAAGCTCTTAAGATTCGCTTTTACATGCTTCACCATAGCTGTCATTATTTCCAATATGTCATATCTTTTACCAGCTGTGAATTCTTCAAAACTATTCTTCATATCGGCCCATTCCAAAGCATTTGATTCGTTTCTTGGGATCTTTGTGTCCAACAAATCTATGGTTTCTAAGAGCGCCAGCGTCGAGTTCACGATGCGTTGACGGGCACTAAAATTATTTACAGTCATTGGTTTATTTTGATTCGTTATTGTATTTTTTAATATCAAAACTATCGCCCTCAAGATAAGAATGTTCTGCATTTCAATCTTTTCGATGATTTGTTTAAATTTTTTCTCAGTATGCGACTCTAATACGTTGTAGAAGTTCATATTTTTAACTATCTCTGTGAAAGCGTCTATGCTTTGTTTGAATTTCTTGTCGTCACATTTAAGTAATGTAGTAAAAAAGTCCGTTAGGAATGCTGAGAAGCCCGGTCCGCTGCGACATATACCGAATTTTTTGCAAGCATGGACCAATTGCAGCTTTTGCTCCGTTTCTATAGCTTTCTGGAATATGTTGGCGCTAGCTGCATTGTGTCTGAGTATTCCTTTTTTATCCAAATCACCGACCATGAAGTTCATGAGTCGTTTAAGAATTCTATTAGACATATCAATGGTATTAAGAATAACTTTTTGTGTTCCCAACCTTGTCTTGATTTTTTGACTACTTGTATCTCTGAGGAATTCTTTGAATTTCTCTTGGTAGCTTCTTGCGAGACGATCGATTTGACTCTTCAAATGGTCCTGGTTAGTCTTTTGTTTGACAGCATCGAACACTTTTAATGTTTGTTTGTATAAGTGATTGGTGAACTCAGTTATCTTTGCGTCGTCCTTGACCTTGTGTGGGTCCGTGTAAATATTTTCCGTTCTAACCGTCGTGACTTGCGTAGACGTAGATATTGTAGGTACAGTTTTATTAACCACACTACTAAAACTTTCTGTGGTTTTATTTAAGGTAATTTCCAGTATGTTACTTGATAGCCCTCTCGGGGCTCTGGGCTTTACATAATGATTTATAATATTTATATTGGAGTCATGATTGGATGACGTATCATCTTCAGTAGCCTGTCTTGTTTTATCTATCCAACTTGCTGATCGTTCTGAAGAATCACTTGTGTATGATCGTTCTTGTGATTGTGTCTCTGAATAATCTCGTTCCTCTGAAATAAATCTTAGAATCTTCTTGATTTTTTTCGTTGTTTCGTCGTAAATCATCACAGTGCCCTTTTTCTGTTTTGCTGAGTCGCTGTCAGAACTGCTTTCGTCACTACTGGAGCTAGCTTTTGTTTTTTGTTTTTCGACATGTTGTGTGTTATTAACGGCTGAATTTTGAGAACCTTTGTCCTTTTTTCTTTTATGGTTTTTATCGGGTTGTTCTACATCTTTCTGATGTACTTCTTTGCGGTGTTCTGCCGCCTCTTTGCGCAGCCTCTCTTCAAGCATGCGCAGTTTCTCTTCGTCTCGTTGCCGACCCTCTCTAGTATAATTCTGGTGATGTGAGTGTTTTCCTCCGGATCTAAGAATGCGGTACTCATAGCTCCAGTTTTCACCTAAGTTTATCAGCCCATCTATCTTTAAGCTCACTCCTTTAATCAATGGAATGGTACCTGAAAAATATTAGGTACATGAATAAACTCTCGGACGGATGGCTCTTCACACTTAATTATGATGCCGTGGAAGACATTTTGGCGACTCTGAGTTGAACGTCATGCATACAGACACACACACACACATATACACACACTTATACACACTAACACACACACACACATACACTCCAACACAACCCCATTCATACATACACACACTCCAGCACACACCACACTCATTCAAACACCCATTCATACACATAAAACATACATTCACACACTCATAAACACACGTATAAACACACATTTATACAAAACACACTCTAGTGTCCACACACTGCCCTAAACATGATTTTTACTTTTCTTTTCTTTTTATTGGTTTTATAAAAATGTGTAACTTATACCTAATTAGCACAACGAAACAATTGTTAACTAATCGAGGAAGAGCAAGGTTTATCCCATCACAAGTACCTTCGGATTACTTTCTGGGAAGCCCCGGCAACTTAATTGTATCTAGATTTAAGATAATAATAAACACATTTTTCTTTTTTTTTTCTTTGATGTCCGTTTACAGTGTTTATATGATCTGAGGTTTTCAGTATACAGCTAGGCGAGACGCAAAAGAATGCCGGAATAAAATGGTGCTGTTGGTTTGGGCTGCCCACGTCTGCCGTATGCCCAATTAGCAGCGGGCAAAAAACCACAGACTTTGTAGTGTTTTTTTTTTGAAGTCGATGGTTTTTTTGTGAATTTTTTTTATTTTTCAGTTTTTAGTTGTTCTACCTACCCCAAACAAAGTCGTATACTGCTACTTGCAATGTAAATAACAGTGACAGGAGGTTATTAGTATTACAACATCATCAACATACACTAAGTGGAAATATAGGTACGTATTATTGATGCTGACTCAAAAACCACTCATCAGAACTTAACCAATTAAGGGACCAATCGGGAAGTAAGTAGGTAAGTATATCCTTTTAAACAAAAGAAGAATTTTTCTAATCGGTTTATAAATGACGGAGCTCGGAGGTAACAACAATAATAAAAAAATACGAATTGAGAACCTCCTCCTTTTTTTGAAGTTGGTTAATAATAGACACTATGTAACTGTGTAATGCCTGACTCAGCCAGAAGGGGTCGCGGTAGACCCCATAAAGATTGTGGGACAAGCTGGAAAAAACAAACCAGTGGTCTTCATTTAGCCTTGGATCGAAAGAGCTGGACGTCATCGGGAGTCTTTTGGCCAGCAGTAGGATCATGCAGGCTCACATTAACAATGATGGATTTTAAATTTTCGACACTGAGCCGAGCGTTGAAAATCAAACAGCGCGCTTTAATTTAGGCATGAATGTACCAAAGAAATAGTTAAGGACAATATTACCTATTGTAAAATTGTTTGATTTGAACAGAAAAAAAAATCCTATAACAAAACAAAGAATTCTGCGTCGAATTATGTAAAAGAGTGAATTTCGTTAAAAGTGCAGTTGACTCTTTCTACTTTGCTGCCGTCGTACTGTCAACACGGAACGTCATTTTTGTCTACTCTTCCGTCGACAATACGGTGCTCATGCTACGCCTGCTTGAGGGAAATGGTCACGCCGCCTTTGGGCATCTGCAATACCAGAGGCAACGCAGACGTGTTGCGAGACAAAACTGAAATGTTTCATGTGCCTATAGTTACAGTGGCTTCCATACCCTTCAAACCCGAACATATGAATGCTGCTTGGTTTGATGTAGAATTAGGTCATCATCTGCTTCGGATAACGCCCTCTTCCGGCCCCCCTAAATGGGTCCAGGGGCGACGGACTCGGGGACGTCCGTCGCCCCCCACACACCAGGACCCGAGGTGGCGGCGCGTAGTGTTCCACGCGCGCCCCTCTTAGACGTCGCGGGGGGAGTCAAACACCTCACTCCCCCCCCCCCCCCCCCCCCCCCAGACCCGAAGAGGCCCACAGTGGCGGGCCGGCACCAGTCGGGGGTTGCGAAAGGATAGTACGTTCCCGCGACCCCCGGCGTAGGTGTGAGATGGAACACGGTTTTTAGTCAGTAAGAGTCTGACAGACCCCGCCGCCCGCCCCAGGGTGGCGGACAACCATGAGGATTTTACACGACGGAAACACAAAAAAAAAGGTCATCATATGCTTGTCATTTTTCCAGCTATAGTAAGCGCATTATCTACTGAGTCGTCGGGCCATAAATAATTTCCCTATGTCTATCTCGCTTGCACTTACGGGCCTTATGGAGCCGCTTGGTGAGGGGCGTAACAATAAAAGAAATATATGTGCCAAGACCTACTTCTAACCCAGCGGGGGTTAGAAGTAGGTCTTGGCACAAAACTAACCCTTATTACAAGGAAATAACTGGCGAAATGTTGGGGCTCTGCCTACCCCTTAACAGACATGAATTTATGTAAACTTTTTTGAAAAATAAAATCACTTACAGAATATCAAACAGAACTTCAGTATACAGTACATTCCTTTGAACAGCTAATATAATATTTTTATTGTTTGTTTTATGGCAACCAGTTTTAAAAAACATCAATCTTGTGACATATTAAAGTCGACAGTCTACTGCTATGGAGAAATGTGTACGGGAGAGGCTTGCCACGTTGGCTGCGCGGTTCATTTGTCTGCCTGATGCTTGCGTAGCGTGGCCGTGTGGGTCATAGTGGACGATGCCGCTTTCATTTTCATACAAAACGAAGCATAGTAGGTACACGTGTGGCGCGGCGCCATAAATTCGAGTTTGCGAGCTTACGAGTTATACTTCCGACTATGGCTCAGCGCAGACACAGCATAATGATCGAGGAATTTTTAAAAGAACTAAATCACAAGTAAAAATTCAAAATAGCGTGCAAGTCGGTGTAACAGATGATTCCCTGTGGCGCATGTTCGTGTAGGCTTGCGTCTACTCTTTGACTGCAAAGAACATGCTGGAAAAATGGTTCATTTACAAATTGAAAATGAACTAAATAATAACATAAATAAAGTTCAAAATAGCGTGCAAGATATAATTCCCTGTGGCGTGAGTTCACACATGCTCGCGTCTACTCTTCGACTGCAAAGAACATTCTCAACCGTTTTACGGCGCTCACTGTCCACTATCCAACCCTTTCCCAACTAGGTTGTGGTCGGCTTCCAGTCTAACCGGATGCAACTTACTCCTAATAATTAAGACAACATCTTTGCTGCCTGGTGTTTGTAAGGCATTATACAAGTTACCATCCTTACCTAGTTGCTATTCCACTAATTCGCACTAAGCGTTTCCAAATGTCTTTTGTTATGCGCACAGCAAAAGAGTGGAACTCTACCTGCGTCTGTTTCCGAACACATACAACCCTAATCTCTTCAAAGTGAGAGTGAACAGGCTTCTTTAAGCTCACTCCATCGTCGACTCTGTCTCTGTCACCACTGACCTAGAATCGAGTCAAGAGCAAACACATCTTAAATAAAAAATAGGTATAAAATAAAACGAAAATCTTTACGAAACAATATAATTATTTTCATATTTACAAAAAATAGTAACACTAATATAGCCCTAAGCTAACTTACTAATTATTATATTAGCTAAGAGTCCCTAAGCCGATAGAGCCGAGGCAGATTTGGTGAAGCGCAGCGAAAATCAACCTTTTTCAAATTGAAATAAAGTTGAAAATAAAAAAAAACTTCCATTAATCCGAGAGAGGATCAATACAGATAGCAACGTTATTTATTTTCAACTTTATGTGAAGAGACACAAGGTTGATATTTGTATGGCAGGGAAAATCTCGCTTTACTGCGCTTCGCCAAGTCTTCGCCAGCCGATAGAATTCTTACAATTAAACAGACAATTATATATAATTACAAATCCTCATTTAGTTCCACGAAAAGTAATTTCACACGTATCTCAAGAAAGAAAACTTATATAATACAAAGTCCCATCTTTGAATTAAACTTTATAAATTTCAAAATACTCGTTTTCCTATTATATTTGATTTATATAATGACAGGTCGGTGTTATTTTAATGACCCAATCACAACAGCAAAGATGAGATTAACCGATAACACCATTAAACATTCTTGACAGCTCGTATTTACACTCTCACGGCAATGTGCAGTGCAGCAGTCCACTATAGATTTTTTAATTTTTACCAGCAAGCCGTGTGGTCCGCTGACATCCCACAAATCCGTTTATTTTTATAGAACTTGGCTTGCTAGATAATAAATTAGCGACGTGTCTCGCTGGCTGCCCACATGGCGTGCTGCAAAAGTCACACAAAATCTAGTGTGGCGTGGTATAAGACATTGTTCTAGAAAAACTTTAACTGTGTATGGCGGCGAGTGTAAAGAGTGTTTGGTGGTCTGTACTAAAAATTACAACACAATTCTACTACACGTTGTACTCGTATATTTGGGGCAAACAGCAATAATTAGTCTCTCACAAATCCATACATAGAAAATTTGAAAATCGTAGTGGTCATCATTTTAATAATTATTTGTTTCTGGGCTAAACTACAAGAGGTATTTACACAAATTAACCGTGAGTAAAAAAATCGGATATTACTTTCGAGGCGATAAGCAGCCTAGCCTTTTGACAACTATGTACTGGTTAGCTTCCAGTCTAACCGGATGCAGCTGAATACTAGTATTTTACATGGACCGACTGCTTATCTGACCTCCACAACCCAGTTACTGGGTAACACGATACCCCTTGGCAAGACTGGTTTTCAGACTTGGGCTTCTGCCTACCCGTAACGACGGTCAAAGATCGAAGACTGACACCGGGACCAACAGCTTAACGTGCTTCTCGAGGTACGGAGGGGTCTCGGTATGTAATGGAAGGTCACCCATCCACGAACCGACCGCGGATAGCGTAGTTTAACCTGCTAAGGACCAGTGCGGCTGTTATCATTTAGAGAAACTGAATATAAATGAAATTAGCAAAAGTATAATAATTAAAGACACACAACATCCACCAACCCGCACTGGGCCCGCGTGGTGGAGCACGGCCCACTCCCTCTCACAGAGAGGAGGCCTGTGTCCCAGCAGTGGGAACATTATAGGCTGATTATGTTATGAGATTATTCAGAAGCCCAAAAGACTAACAACGAAGTAACACGGTACCCATTGATAAAATACCCCCGCGGTCGGTGGGTTGTGGAGGTCAGATAGGCAGTTGCTCCATGTAAAATACTGGTATCCAACTGCATCCGGTTAGACTGGGAGCCGACCCCAACATAGGTGGAAAAACTAGTCAGGTAATGATAATAAATATACAATAGGATTACTGACATACCTTTTGAAGTTTTTCTAAACACATTCTACTAAAACGCCAGTATATTTATTTATTTTCATATGCCGAAATAAATTCCGATTTCCTCATTGTGAAAAACGAGTGAGCCTTACAGTAGTCGCATATGATGTGTAACATCTCTCACGTTGGTAATAAGTAATACATTAACATTTTATCCTAAAAAAAAATATTTAGGTATTATTTGAGGTTAAGCGCACAGCTGATGCGTTCACCTTCTCTATTTCCCTTTCTCGTCACACACTCGCAACTGTTGGCTGACAGTACCAACCTCTCGGAAAATGGGTTGGTACCATCCGACGGCCAACTCTACCACCGCGCGCGCTCATTGGTCAAATCAAATAGCGCGCGCTTACCCGGCTTCCTGTTACACACTTCCGTCGCGTTTCACGAAATCGCTCCCACAGATTGGAGGAAAGCGAGAGAAAAGATATTACACATCAATAAAAGGTCGAGTGTCGTGGGACACCCGGTTGGAACGAAGTTCCTTTCGCTGTATATTAAGTATTAAATAACAGGCACAATTAAATAAATTAACAACATTTGAGAGTAACTAAATGTAAAAATGTTACAAGTTTTTCGGTCTAGCTCTGATTCGCCATGTGTGCAGAGTGTAACGTGCGATAAGGAAAGACGTTCCAAAATATCCTGATAAGTGATAACACACAATACATGCATAATCAGCCAGTAATGTTCCCACTGCTGGGACACAGGCCTCCTCTCTGTGAGAGGAAGTGGGCCGTAATCCACCACGCGGGCCCAGTGCGGGTTGGTAGATGTCACATGTCTTTGAATGTTTGGTTCTAGGACATGCCGGTTTCCTCACGATGTTTCCCTTCACCGTTTTGAGAGCAGAGGTGATGAAATAATTTACACAAAGTAAAGCGCCTGTCTAGGTTAGAACCTGCGACCTAAGACTCGTAAGCCGCTGCCGTTGCCACTGGGCCACCACTGCTCCGATAACTTAAATGTTTTATTTCATATTAAATTGTAAATGTTTAACAAATCATATTGCAAAAGATACTGCGCACAGGTATCTCAAAATAGAACAAACAATGAAAATATTCTCATTTTATTTATCAGAAACATTATTTATACATAATAATATAGTCTCTTAATAATAGCGCGAATGCTTTTACGTAGGTAGATATTGTGTAATGTATAGTAAGTGAATTTTAATTCGAAAAAAAATCCTCTTTGAATGCATAACCTCCTAATTTTTTTTGGTCGGTTAAAAATGCAACATTCGATCAACAATACCAATTAGATAACGGGTCACGTACAAAATCAAAGCTAAATGCTGTCCGCGTGATAAAAGTTTTAAACAGTTATATGTTCAACCTAATTACAACCATGGCACCTCGTAATAAAGTCGGCTGTGTTTCAAGCGATCTAAACAAAATAAGAGCTCACGTCTCAAGTGCGCTGTTATTTACCGAGACGTATTTCTTGCGCCGACCCGATATCTAGTCGGTATTGTTGATCGGAGGTTAACATCATTTGAACTTGACCAACTCATTTAAAATCATACTTTTACTTAGTAATGTTTTGTTTATTTTACAATACTGCCGATGAATCATGTCTGGTCTGAACATAGGGTCTCCAAACATTCGCCCATGTTCTCTCACTCACACTCGCCTCATGTCACTATTTGGTACCCAAAACATTTTATTGCGTAGCCTTCTACGGAAAGTTCAGACCAGCCGTGATTCATCGGCCGTTTTGTACCAGACAATAGATTATTGTGACATATCGACTGAATAATAATTAGATAAACTTATATTGCGTTGATTCTGCTAGATCAACTAAACTTAATTTAGGCTATTTCTATCTTTTTCTCGCACATAAAACGAGAAAGAGACGGAAATTGTTAATAGCTGTCGATTTAGGAAAACACAAACATGGTACATTAGACAATACTTATTACTAACGGTTTCTAAGACACATTAAATTTACTAAGAAATTGCGCGTGCAGCACTAGTGATAGAAGTGAAACCTCTTAAAATATAAAGAAAAAGAGACATTTTGTGTAAGACAGAGAGAGAGAGAGAGTTATATCTTCCTTCTCTCTCATGAAACGAAATGTGCCTAAACGTGACGCGTCCTTGAAATTTCACTCTCAATTCTCGTCCAATTATCAAATAGTCTAAGAAGTTTCATTTCAAAAAGATAATTACTATTAATAATAACAAATGACTATGAAAATGAAAACTTAAAGAAACGATAGATTGACTGTGTGAAAGATGATATGGCTAGAAACGGGAGTGACTATCGATATGACGAGTGGGGTGGTCGCACATCTGTCGGAAGATGCGTCACGTGATACCAGAACCAGTATAAAAAACATTGAACCTTACAAACCCCAAACGATGATGCGTTACTGCGTCGAGCGAAGAAAGTTAACGAAGTAACCCCCGTCGCATCCTCTGTCAGACGTGCGATCACCTTAATAGAGATGGAAGGTAGATAAAGACAGGTTGCGCTGACAACAAATAAATTTGGAAGAACAATGGCGAATGATGATAATGAATTTGTTTTTAACTTTTCGAGTTTCGACACAGAAACATAATTGTGTACTTCTTAAGCGTTCAGTGCTTATTTGGAGCACAAATTCAAAATGCTTGATTTTTTTCTAATATTATTTTAAGCTCAAAGCACATTCTAACAAAAAAAAAAAAAAACCTTGTGAGAATTACAATCATTCTCCCATTTTTTGGGGAATAGCCCAAATACTTGACAACGTTTACTCAATAACTGCAAAATTATAAACTTTTACTCAAGCATCAAAGTTAAATTCCTCAGGAATCATATCCATACCACTACTTTTAGCCGAAATTAAATCTTCCAACGCAATTTTATCGTTAAAATTATCATTAATGTGTCCTCTAGAATTATCATTAATCTGTTCCCGAGAATTATCATTCACCTGTTCTCGAGAATTATCATTAATCTGTTCAGTAGAGTTTTCATTACCGTCCCCGATTTGCGCGTCCAATGCTTCCATGAGCCTAGAATCCTCCATTTCTTCGGATTCTGTGGAAACTTTATTTTTCCCACTATTTACTATAACACTGATGGCGTTTGTATAATCATTTTCATTAACATCCTCATTCGTCTGGCTATTGTCATTCATTTTGAATTCTGAAGTTTTCGATTCTTGACTTAAATTATCGACTGAGAATTCGTTCGACTGAGATTTATTTCCATCGATATCAGTATTTTGTTTCGACAGTGATGTGACATTACCGGTACTAGCTTTATCGACAGATTTATTATTGCTTTCGTCTACATCACTCAGTGTATTATCGAATAGTAAGCTTTCGCTGCCACCACCAACAGAATTAGAATCTTGATTATTATCATAATCTATTTTGCAATTATTTTCATCATTTTTCGATTCGAAAGCACCGATACCATCATTTTGATTCTCATCTCTACTAACAGGTGACGAAGTATCATTCACCTTAGACCCACTTTCGTTTTTACTTACAACCGCACCATCATCGTAATCGAAGCTAAAACTATTAAGACTACCATTATTAACATTATCTATTCGCGATAAATCGTCATTATTACTACTTAAATTATTATTTGAACCTTCCTTGACATTGCACACACTATTAAAGTTTTTAGTAGTACTGTTAACGTCTTTTTCCTTTTGTTTTGACACTTCATCATCAAACGTGTCATTGTTTTCATTTTTCTCATTAGTACTGTCAATCACATCACTTAATGTTACATCATTATGTGCTTTTTGATCATTTTTCTCTGAACTATCATCATTAGCAGCTATACTGACATCGTCAGTATTATTCTCGTTGACAGCGTCTTTGTTAACATCAGTGTCATTGTCAACAACACTATCATTTTCTTTCCCATCATCAACATTAGCATCTTTATCTTTACTGACGTCCATACTTTCGCCTTTATTATCATTATTCTGACTATCACCACCACCCTTCTGACTTTGCCCATCAAACTCATCATCATCACCCAAATTATCGATGATATTATTAATATCTCTCGTCACATCATCTTCTGTCTCAGCCAGAAGAGAATCAAACATGCTCTTCTCTTGTTTGACTCTTCTTTTCTTCTTAGGAACCTTTCCCAAGCATTTTTTAGAGAAGAGAGTTTTTAGAGTGAGATTGGCTAGGGTATCAACCTTCTTCTTGGGATTGAGAACTGAACTGCAGGTTACTTCTCCGTCGCTGTCACTCTCTTCTGAGTCCCAGTGTACGTAGTCTTCTTCGAGATAGAACTCATCTTTGATGTCGTCTTTGATGTCCACCATTCGGTCGAGTTCGTCAGGGTCGGATTTGATTCTGAGTCTCGAGACTGACGATATATATGGGTACACGCAGTTTTTGTCCAGGCCGAAATCCTGTGGAAAATGGACTTTTATTAGGAGACGTTATTAATAAAATATTGGTAACATTTGTGACATAATATGCAATTTAAAATGATTACATAAAACAAAAATACGTTTTAGAGATATTTCAATACAAATCGGATTTAAGATTTCTTGCTTATTCTGAGAGAAAATGATAAAATGTTTTAACTTACTACGATATCACATTGAGTGACTGCAAAAAATGCAAATAAAATAATCTTCTACAAAATGATGGAAAGAAACTAGCTACAACCAGTGTTGTAAGAAACTCGAGTCTTGGAGTCTTATTTAATAAAACTTGAGCTATTTTTGAAGACTCGAGCCTTATAAATAAAACTTAGAGCTCAAGTTCTTCAGAATTAGGAGTATTTTGTAAAAAGACTTGAGTCCTGCAAGACTGAGTATTTTTAAAAGAACTCGTGACTGAGTCCTCTCCTGATTTAGAAAAGGCCTGCCCTTATTTTATTTATTATAAGTAGTGTGTTTATTATTTTATTTAGACGTTTTAACTAAGGCAACTATAAAGTTAGTTTCTGACTAACTGACCGACTCTTTGACAGTTCAAAAGTGCCAGTGAATGGTTTAATTAAAATAAATGTTTTCGGCCTTATTACAAAACAAGGTTTTTCTTTTGACATGGTTTAAACCATCGAGCCTGTTTTTGAACTAAGAACATAACTGAAATCGAAATACAGTTCCTTTTACAAAACTGTCAACTTAGTCCGGTCTTAGATTGTCAATTTTGTATTAAGAACTTTACTAAAGTCGGCATAAAGTTCCAAATACAAAAATTAAATCGAATGTGTAGGTTGGGGCTAAAGTTAGATCGTGTTTTGTAATAAGACGGTTTGAGTTTGATATGATATTAATTTTGCGTTTTGAGGGACTGTCATAAAGTGGCGAAAGCACCATAGAAAACAATTGCTACCGGCTTCCCTTCGGAGGTTCGCATCAGCTACTCTACCGCTATTGAAAAATGTCACAGTCAATTGTGTCTACTATTGCCAAAAAATATAATTACACTACCATAACATTCAAACAACAAATACGCATTTCGCAAGCTTTGAATTTTATTACAACAACAAAAACATGTTATAAAATAACCCGGCGCTAAAACGTTATATTTTTTTTTAAGACAAATAACGTTGCTCCACACTAGGAATTTATTCTGTATTTTGGGTGCGTTTACAATCATACACAAACAGCCAGACCCGGAACAACTACTTGTAGGTCATACAAATATTGGTTCCGTGCGGGAATCGAACCCGCGACACGTGCAGCAGTCAATCGCTTAACCACTGCGCCAACCGTGCCGTCAATTGGGAAATATAAAGCGTCCCCGTCATGATGTCTCTTTAGGTCACGTGGCACCGCTTGATATGCACGAAAGCAAGCCGCTGCATAACGGGTTACGATAGAGACAGATATATTATAGAAAAAAATGCGTCAGCGAGAACGAGATGGAGGAATATTGCACATTTTATTTAGTTTTCATCTATTCAAATGTATTGTATTCGATTCTTTATATTCCTTTAATAATTTTAGAATGATAGTACCTACCTAATACTCAACTAGTTTATTTGTAAAACATTGATGGTCTTATTACAAAACAAGATTTTTTTTAGACATGATTTAAACCATCGAGCCTGTGTTTAAAATAAGAACCTGTCAGAAATCGAAATACAGTTCCTTTTGCAAAACTGACAGCTTAGTCCGGTCTTAGGTCTGAATAAAGTTCGAAATACAATCCTGGCTCGAAGGTTTAGGCTCGGGCTAAAGTTAGATCGTATTTTGTAATAAAACGGTTAAAGTTTTATCTGTGTAGTGATAGCGTCTCTCTGGTTCTACTACTTGGCGATAGATGGTGTTAAATTTAGTTAAGGAAAGACTTTTATTTTAAAGTTAATTAAATAATGTTTACTTAATTTGATAAGTAATAAAGTTCGGGCTTCGTTTCGGCTTCTCTCAAACAAAAATTGAAACCTCGCCACTGCTGTCATATGTAAGTTTACATTTAAAAAGTGCTGATTCTCAGCCTTTTTGAATAAATGCTTTTTGACGATGAAATTCAGTACAATAAATTCTGTCATATAATAAATTATAGCTCACGAAGCGACGCGCGCTTTACTTGTGGTTACCAAGTGTAAAAAACACGCTGTGAATGTATGCGTAAGTACAGGAGTTATCGGTAAGGTCCGAGACAATAGCGAAGTCAGAAGTGTGTGCGTGTAATGTGCTGACGCTACTCGTCTTCACGCACACATTCATAGCGTGTCTGTACACTTGCTTACCACAAGTAAAGCACGCGTCGCTTTGTGAGTTAAAAAAACTGTACTAAAATCATCGTCCGAAAAATCGGTCAGCGAAAAACTTGATAGTATACATTCTCAAAAAAAAAATATATTTTTGAAAATGGCGGTTACAAAATGCTTTTCATTTGCATTAAAAAAAACAAGAATAGTGAGGCCGCCGTAACGTAGTTCTTAGAGAAAAATTTACATTGACTTTTAGGACGTGCGAGTGACGTTCAAGCTTAAGCCCCGTTTACACGGTGCAAGTTTCTGGAACATTCAAGGGCAATAATTGCCTGCCATAAAGCACGTTTATTTATTGCTATTCAAAAATTGCATGCAAGATTTGCCTCGTCTCTACACGTTGCATGTCCTGGTACAATTGATGGAAGCGCTGTCAAATATTTCAGTATTTTTTTATTCGTTCATTTTAATTTGTTTCCTTCGCTCATGTTTTAATGATAGAAAAATTAAATGCAATTTTATTGCCCATGCAATTTCATTGTACGTGCTGTTTACACCTATACCAGTTTTGAACGGCAACTAACCTGCCCGTATCGTGCAACAACTGATTGAATTGTTTAGACGGTGCTAGTCAATTGCTGCATTAATTTTATAATATGCCACAGTCAATAAGCTTGCACCTTGTTTATCAGAGGTCCTCAAACTTCTTTGTCTCATACATTTCGTACCACTTGGCATATTTTTCGATTTTGAGTAGATTAGCAAATATTGCATTTTTGAAAATTCATCAACTTCAAATGTGTTTTGACTGATGTCTAACTGTAGCGAGATGTAGAAGAAAAAAACCACCTACGACCTACAGGTCGTCGTCGACCTCTGAGGGTCGATATAGGCCACTTTTGAGTATCATTGTTGTAAATAGAGCTTGCGTGCTAAAAGCAACTCCGAGGTTGACTATACATAGGTATTTATATTGTACTTACCGCTGTGACATTGGACACGTCATAGTGTTCTCGGCCGAGCTTCGACAGCAACGGATCGCAGCGGGACACGCGGATCTGTATAGGCTTTACCTTGCTTAGTAACACTGGGTCCACTACGCCTGTGAAAGTGATAAGGATAATTAATTTCATTATAATGGTAACAATACAACTATAAATAAATAAAACTTTTTGGGGTCGAAGTTCCTTACGTTTTTTCTTCAACCCCGGATGTAATTCGATATGGAGATTTAGATTGTATGATGAAAATTATTACAATTTTCGCAGCCGCCTTTTGGATTTTCATTTTGACCTCACTATAATAATATAATAGAATAATATGAGACAACATCCACACAAGGTCTTCAGGTCCCCAACTAGGTAGAACCTGTACTACGGTAACCTGATGACTGATATACATACTTATATACATATACACACCCAGACACAGGTCAAACAGACATGCTCATGCACACAAATGTTTGATTTGTCCGGGGATCGAACCCAGGACCAGCGTCTCATAAGGCAGGGTCGCTACCAACTGTGCCAACTGGTCAGTCAACTATCGGCATAAGCATCCTCGAAAATCATGAAAACGACACACAAGCAAAATTTTAAAAAATTCACAGCCGCCATTTTGGATTTTCTTTTGACCTCACTATCGGCTTGTACACCCTCCAAAACCATGATAACTAAGCCAGTGATGAAAAATTTTAAAATTTTCACAGCCGCCATGTTGGATTTTCATTATGACCTCACTATCTACTACTACTTTTTGAGTTTATCGCGTTCAGACAGATAGACAGAAGCGGCGAGGGGTATTTATTGAGGATAATATTCTCGTAGCATGTATGTATATTTCCTTTTTTCTTTATAATTATATTCCTCTTTAGTATATTCTATCACATTTTTTTTATTCTTAATTATATTTGGGGTTTTTATCCACAAGGACACGTCAACCCCATTGTGTCTTATAACAATACCATAAGCAATATACTAAAACGAATATAAAAATAAAAAATAATATCTATGAAACTTCGGGGTTCACTAATGCTAAACTAACTATCACATTTAATTTTTGTTTAAGTAGACGTTCGTAAGTACGCTGTACTGGTACAGCGTCCAAATAATTGTTTGCTCCACCGGACGACGACGTCATCACGTCAGCGCCGGCTGTCGCTGAAAACCAGCGCTGGGGCTCTGTCTCGCATAGGGTCGCAGCATAATGCTGAGCGACAGCATAATGCTGACGTTTTCATATTTTTTTATGTTCCTTTTTGCGTCATGTTTACCGCAAATAAATACATTTTATTTAAGTATGTCTTTGTGTTATAATATGTAGTGATTACCTTTTTTCTTCGCAGTGCAGCTTTGTTCGTGCTTCTTCAAATTTTTCAGTAACGCGTAACTTCTTTTGCATTTGCCGCATTTGCCTGCACATAAAACGGACATACTTAACAATAGTAGACACGACAGGGACGCCCTCGGAGGACATGATATCGCTCATTGGCAAAAAGGGTGACATAACTAAAAAATACAGGTAAACGCAACAAATTTTATTCTTTTGCTATATAAACGACATTAAATTATAGCCTAAAACTGAGGGAGCTAGAAAGATGTGACTTTATGCTTCGTCGCACTCTTACTGATACTTTTAAACTTTTAAATCATCATACCAAAAAAATGCTCTTTTTGAATTACGTAAAGCTTTTCGCAAATGAACGTTAGGTCCTCCGAGGGCGCTTTATGGTCTATAATTATTATAATAACAGGTACTAATAAGGATGATGTTCTTCAGAAAGTTTAGGTGAAAACAATAACTCTTTTAACAAAAAGATTACAGTGTGTTGCTAAGCGTCAGCCTGGGTTCGATTGGTTCCCAGGTGACCCCGAGATCAACTGTAGTTATTTTAAATTATGGCTCTAATCCACTGACCACCTCAGTCGGATTAATACGACAAAGGTTTTCAAGCCCGTTATATTTTAATATCCTTTATCTATAAAAATCAATGCCACTTTTCGTTGTAATTTTATAACTCAAGAACGGATGGACCGATTTTGCTATATCTTTTTTAGAATATTCCTTGAAGTACGAGGATGGTTCATACTGAGAAAAAAAAAAAAGTTAGGCGGTACGAAGTTCGCAGGGTCAGGTAGTATTTTTTTTTTTTTTTGACAACATCCACACAAGGTCTTCAGGTCCCGAACTAGGTAGAGCCTGTACTACGGTAACCTGATGACTGATATACATACTTATATAAATATACACACCCAGACACAGGTCAAACAGACATGTTCATGCACACAAATGTTTGACTTGTCCGGGGAACCCGGGACCAGCGGCTCAGAAGGCAGGATCGCTACCAACTGCGCCAACCGGTCAGTCATTTTATATTATACTTGGCATGTCGGTGGTCAACCTAGAAATAAAAGGTTTATTGCAGAAACTTTTACGGTAACTCTTAAATATAAACCTTCTTTTAAGTAAAAGATATAGCTGTGCTAGGAGATCCCACTCTTCAATGTCAAATTATGAAATGGTAAAAGTGGTGTACAAAAGAAAACAGAAATTAAACAAAAAAATACAAGTAAAATCTCAAACTAAACAAGAAAACTTGAATTATAACTAATAAAAGAAAAAAAGATAAAGTAACATAAAGATATATCCTAAAATTGTATGTGTGAGTGTGTGTGTATCATTTCAACTCATATTGACGATGCTTGCAGCAATAATTCAATGTCATAATAGGTCTTCTGCTTCAGCCATTGAACTATTGACTGACCGGTTGGCGCAGTTGGTAGCGACCCTGCCTTCTGAGCCACTGGTCCCGGGTTCGGTGTTGACAAGTCAAACATTTGTGTGCATGAACATGTCTGTTTGACCTGTGTCTGGGTGTGTATATGTATATAAGTATGTATATCAGTCATCAGGTTACCGTAGTACAGGCTCTGCCTAGTTCGGGACCTGAAGACCTTGTGTGGATGTTGTCTCATATTATATTATTATTTATTTATTTTTATTTATTGCTTTTTTGCAGTCTTTAGTAGTCATAGGATAGATGTTAATTATTTAATTAATTTTATAAAACATACATACTAAGCGACTCCGCGCTAATGGCACCCTCTGTGGGGTATGGAGCTCGGTTTAGGGTGTCGCTGGGGGGAGGGCAGCAAGGGGCAGGCTGGATGAAATTAATGTCCAAAAAAAATGAAAAAAATGAAATGAAAAAATCAATGAATGAAAATTGATGATGATGAATGGAATGAATGAAATGTTTGATGTTGTGTGTGTGAATTAATGTTCGTGCCAGTGCCGCCTCAGTCGTATTTATTCGAATGAGAACCTATATTATTTATTATATTATTAACTAGCGGCTGCTCGCGGCTTCACTCGCGTGGATGTCAGAAATTATCCTACGGGAACGAGCTACCGGGACAACCAGCCTACGTTACTCTTTATAACATCAGCTATCTGCCAGTGAGTCCTGCCAAATGGGTCCAGCCGTTTAGGGAGATTAGCCAAAACAAACAGACAGACAGGGCAGGCAAAAATTTGAAAAATTGTATTTTTTTTATAAGTACAACTACTTATATACTTTCACATGCATTTAGTAAAAAGCTGTTATTTTGACATTTTAAACAGACATTTCAATGTTATTTATCTGTATAGATGTACATACAAACAGTAAAATACATAGGGACACAGTACGACGGTATTCGTCGTAGTTATTTATTTGTCGATTTATAATATTTATTATATTATATTTATTTATTTATTTGAGATTGATATATAACTAAGCGGTCAATAGGTTGAAAAACCCGGACTGTGTCCGCATGGTATCAAAAAAGGATTGATTTAGAAATAAAATCGACTAACCCCGGTACTCAAGAGTCGTTACATAAAATTAATCAATCATTTACTTTAGCTGACCAGTCAGTTAAAAGTATGTCAGATTGAAAAAGTTTAAATCTTGGTGACATGTGCCAAGATATGGTGGTTTATAAAAGTTAATGGTTCTGTGTGTGCGGCAGTAAGACTTTTGAGACGAGAGGATGAGAGGAGATGGGCAAAGATCTTCACTCACTAGACGCGTGAGGGCGGACATCTCCGTCGAGGTAGACCGCGGCGACGGTGGTGTGACGATCTGAGGTTAGCAGGGCCAATAATGGTCAGAGATCGCACAAGGCAGGGAGGTTTGTAAGGAAAAGGGGGGGGGGGGGGGCAGTGCCCAGCAGAGGAACACAATGTAGCCTAACAAAAAAAATGGACATCTCTAAGAACATAAAAAATTACGAATGCATTCAGTAATAGTTGGCTCACATCCATTCTACAAGTAAAAAAATCATCATCTGCCTTGTCTTTCACCACTACGTTGGGGTCGGCTTCCAGTCTAACCGGATGTACAGTAGCTGCATAATAATAATATGAGACAACATCCACACAAGGTCTTCAGGTCCCGAACTAGGTAGAGCCTGTACTACGGTAACCTGATGATTTATATACATATACACACCCAGACACAGGTCAAACAGACATGTTCATGCACACAAATGTTTGACTTGTCCGGGGATCGAACCGGGAACCAGCGGTATAAAAAAAGGTTGCTAAAATGTGTTTGAGTACTGAAATTTTGGCAAAATCTTTACGGCAAAACGGCAGGATCCCGACAAAACTTCCTAACACGATATTTGACTATGTATCCCATTAAACACTAATATAAATAACTCCTAAATAATGAAACGCTAATTTGTCTGCGATTACCTGCTAAGTTTAAGTAGAAATAAATACTATGATAGTTTTGAAATTTTCTAACATTAGATAGAAGATATTGGTAGTTCATCGTCGATAATCCAAACTCACAACTCAAAACTGTTTATAGCATTCATGGGCACATTTAGTTGTAACAATATAAGTTCCAACATGAAACCCGGTTAGGGCACAGCAACATAATAATAGTTTTAATATACAGGGTGTTTGGAAGGGAGCTGTACATACGCCTAGGGTAGAAACTAGGGATAGTCTGCTACCTACCCCCGCCCATTATATTGACCTTGGCCTCAAGGTTTTTTTTACCTTACTACCTTACCTTAAAATTATTTCTTTACCTTACTACGGTACTTCAGGCCCCATAACTTTTCTTCTCCACAATTTTCTGGTGTAAAATAATTTTTTGCAGGACCCTAAGACTCTAACGATTAAAACAAGACCATTAGCCGACCGGTCCCATGGATAGATTTTGAGCTACAGGTAGTTTTAGTCAAAAAATCACAAAAAAGTCAAATAAAAAATAAAAATAAATTAAAAAAAAACCTTGAGGCCAAGGTCAATATAATGGGCGGGGGTAGGTAGCAGACTATCCCTAGTTTCTACCCTAGGCGTATGTACAGCTCCCTTCCAAACACCCTGTATATTAGTACTTGCCTATAATATAATATGGAATTATTTATCTAGCTATATTTTGTTCTAGGTATTCTGCGATCGAGTAGAAGCATTTATGTGTTAGATATATTTTACGTTTTTGTTTTTTTTTTTTTTAGAAACGTTGCCCCACACTAGGAATTTCTCCTGTATTGTGGGTGCGTTTACAAACATTTAAACTCACATACACAAACAGCCAGACCCGGAACAACTACTTGCAGGTCATACAAGTATTTGTATTCTTTTTAATTTTCTATTCAATAAATTGAATTTAGTTTTTTTTTTTATTTGTTCCGGTAATTTATTGTAAATTTTTACTGCCATGTACTATGGTAAAGCATTTTGGTTCCAGAGGGTGGAAAATGTGATCTATTTTTATGGCGTGTTTAAGTTATGATTATCTTTTGTTTGGCTCCTTGTATAGTCAGTGCCGCTAGTCTTTACTCACCTCCAGGTCTATGGTCTTCTCCCTGACATTTGTGTTCATCGAGTAGTTTGTTTGTCGCGAAAAAATGCCAGCACACGTCACATTTGACGTCGGGAACCTCGTCGGACGGTATGCATGAATTACTGGCGAAGTGTCTGCAAAATAATAACAAACAAACATAAGTTAACATCACACCCATGGCTTGGAACCGGTACCTAAAGTACAGTTTCTCAACTCAAACTCAAAGCATTTATTTCAAATAAACCAATTACAGGCACTTTTGAATTGTCAAGGGGTCGTTCAGTCAGAAAGATGAAGCTAGTTGCCCATTCCAAAGCGTAGTAGGTACCTATGGAGAAGAACGGACAAGAAACTCCATGGACACTATTTTAAATCAAAAAAGTGGTGACATCATTCATGTTGTAATTATACACGTGAGAACAATGTAGAAAGACGTGGACGTTAAAAGCATCCGTAATAAGAAGATAAAAACAATTATGGAATTAAAATAAGCCGTGGCAGCTAAGACATGACCAGTGCCTACTGACGCCGCCCGTTCACGAACATGACGTATGGATCAGCACGATTCAGCTACCATTTTGAAGGTAACTCAATGATCCAATACACACGCCACCACCAGCGACACATTTGAGTGAGCATGATATATGATTCTGTATCGGTACTTAGCGGTTCTAGCCATTTAGGTACCTGGGTACCGGTTCCAGACGGGTACCGATACTCCACCTAACAAGTACCGGTATATGCATGGTGGTAGGGATATCCACGCGCAAACTAAAACCACAATTTCAACAGATGATTCTAGACGGAGAAAATATTCGCGACAGTTATAAAAAAAAATAATCTGCTGTTTCATACAAAAGTGCAATACCTACGTGGTAATAATGTATGGAACATCATTTTTTTTTTAAATAACCAATAAAAAATTTTACGCAAGGTTTTCATGGGAGAGTTGTGTGCCGATGTCTCTGCTTTACTTATGATTTACTTTGTGTACATTATTTCATCACCACTGCTCTCAAAACAGCGAAGGAAAACATCGTGAGGAAACCGGCATGTCCTAGAACCAAAACTTCGAAGATATGTGACATCTACCAACCCGCACTGGGCCCGCGTGGTGGATTGCAGCCCACTCCCTCTCACAGAGAGGAGGCCTGTGTCCAAGCTATAGGAACAATATAGGCTGATTATGCAATTTCGATCTAAGTCTACCACAAAAACTTCTAAAGCCCAACGCGGAGCGCCATTAAAGACAACAATTTAATGTTTAAAACCTCAACTACCTTGACATACGGTCAATATAATAATAAACTCAAGAACTAGTGAGGTCGTCGTAGTATCAATCAGCACTAAATGCCGCTGCTGGTCGCGCTGGGAGTAGCTGCGCGCCACCGCGCGTGTCTCCGCTCGCTCTCGAGGGCTCTTGGCGCCGCGCTGGGAGTAGCTGCGCGCCACCGCGCGTGTCTCCGCTCGCTCTCGAGGGCTCTTGGCGCCGCGCTGGGAGTAGCTGCGCGCCGCGTGTCTCCGCTCGCTCTCGAGGGCTCTTGGCGCCGCGCTGGGAGTAGCTGCGCGCCGCGTGTCTCCGCTCGCTCTCGAGGGCTCTTGGCGCCGCGCTGGGAGTAGCTGCGCGCCGCGTGTCTCCGCTCGCTCTCGAGGGCTCTTGGCGCCGCGCTGGGAGTAGCTGCGCGCCGCGTGTCTCCGCTCGCTCTCGAGGGCTCTTGGCGCCGCGCTGGGAGTAGCTGCGCGCCACCGCGCGTGTCTCCGCTCGCTCTCGAGGGCTCTTGGCGCCGCGCTGGGAGTAGCTGCGCGCCGCGTGTCTCCGCTCGCTCTCGAGGGCTCTTGGCGCCGCGCTGGGAGTAGCTGCGCGCCGCGTGTCTCCGCTCGCTCTCGAGGGCTCTTGGCGCCGCGCTGGGAGTAGCTGCGCGCCGCGTGTCTCCGCTCGCTCTCGAGGGCTCTTGGCGCCGCGCTGGGAGTAGCTGCGCGCCGCGTGTCTCCGCTCGCTCTCGAGGGCTCTTGGCGCCGCGCTGGGAGTAGCTGCGCGCCGCGTGTCTCCGCTCGCTCTCGAGGGCTCTTGGCGCCGCGCTGGGAGTAGCTGCGCGCCGCGTGTCTCCGCTCGCTCTCGAGGGCTCTTGGCGCCGCGCTGGGAGTAGCTGCGCGCCACCGCGCGTGTCTCCGCTCGCTCTCGAGGGCTCTTGGCGCCGCGCTGGGAGTAGCTGCGCGCCGCGTGTCTCCGCTCGCTCTCGAGGGCTCTTGGCGCCGCGCTGGGAGTAGCTGCGCGCCGCGTGTCTCCGCTCGCTCTCGAGGGCTCTTGGCGCCGCGCTGGGAGTAGCTGCGCGCCGCGTGTCTCCGCTCGCTCTCGAGGGCTCTTGGCGCCGCGCTGGGAGTAGCTGCGCGCCACCGCGCGTGTCTCCGCTCGCTCTCGAGGGCTCTTGGCGCCGCGCTGGGAGTAGCTGCGCGCCGCGTGTCTCCGCTCGCTCTCGAGGGCTCTTGGCGCCGCGCTGGGAGTAGCTGCGCGCCGCGTGTCTCCGCTCGCTCTCGAGGGCTCTTGGCGCCGCGCTGGGAGTAGCTGCGCGCCGCGTGTCTCCGCTCGCTCTCGAGGGCTCTTGGCGCCGCGCTGGGAGTAGCTGCGCGCCGCGTGTCTCCGCTCGCTCTCGAGGGCTCTTGGCGCCGCGCTGGGAGTAGCTGCGCGCCGCGTGTCTCCGCTCGCTCTCGAGGGCTCTTGGCGCCGCGCTGGGAGTAGCTGCGCGCCGCGTGTCTCCGCTCGCTCTCGAGGGCTCTTGGCGCCGCGCTGGGAGTAGCTGCGCGCCACCGCGCGTGTCTCCGCTCGCTCTCGAGGGCTCTTGGCGCCGCGCTGGGAGTAGCTGCGCGCCGCGTGTCTCCGCTCGCTCTCGAGGGCTCTTGGCGCCGCGCTGGGAGTAGCTGCGCGCCACCGCGCGTGTCTCCGCTCGCTCTCGAGGGCTCTTGGCGCCGCGCTGGGAGTAGCTGCGCGCCGCGTGTCTCCGCTCGCTCTCGAGGGCTCTTGGCGCCGCGCTGGGAGTAGCTGCGCGCCGCGTGTCTCCGCTCGCTCTCGAGGGCTCTTGGCGCCGCGCTGGGAGTAGCTGCGCGCCGCGTGTCTCCGCTCGCTCTCGAGGGCTCTTGGCGCCGCGCTGGGAGTAGCTGCGCGCCGCGTGTCTCCGCTCGCTCTCGAGGGCTCTTGGCGCCGCGCTGGGAGTAGCTGCGCGCCGCGTGTCTCCGCTCGCTCTCGAGGGCTCTTGGCGCCGCGCTGGGAGTAGCTGCGCGCCGCGTGTCTCCGCTCGCTCTCGAGGGCTCTTGGCGCCGCGCTGGGAGTAGCTGCGCGCCACCGCGCGTGTCTCCGCTCGCTCTCGAGGGCTCTTGGCGCCGCGCTGGGAGTAGCTGCGCGCCGCGTGTCTCCGCTCGCTCTCGAGGGCTCTTGGCGCCGCGCTGGGAGTAGCTGCGCGCCGCGTGTCTCCGCTCGCTCTCGAGGGCTCTTGGCGCCGCGCTGGGAGTAGCTGCGCGCCGCGTGTCTCCGCTCGCTCTCGAGGGCTCTTGGCGCCGCGCTGGGAGTAGCTGCGCGCCGCGTGTCTCCGCTCGCTCTCGAGGGCTCTTGGCGCCGCGCTGGGAGTAGCTGCGCGCCACCGCGCGTGTCTCCGCTCGCTCTCGAGGGCTCTTGGCGCCGCGCTGGGAGTAGCTGCGCGCCGCGTGTCTCCGCTCGCTCTCGAGGGCTCTTGGCGCCGCGCTGGGAGTAGCTGCGCGCCGCGTGTCTCCGCTCGCTCTCGAGGGCTCTTGGCGCCGCGCTGGGAGTAGCTGCGCGCCGCGTGTCTCCGCTCGCTCTCGAGGGCTCTTGGCGCCGCGCTGGGAGTAGCTGCGCGCCACCGCGCGTGTCTCCGCTCGCTCTCGAGGGCTCTTGGCGCCGCGCTGGGAGTAGCTGCGCGCCGCGTGTCTCCGCTCGCTCTCGAGGGCTCTTGGCGCCGCGCTGGGAGTAGCTGCGCGCCGCGTGTCTCCGCTCGCTCTCGAGGGCTCTTGGCGCCGCGCTGGGAGTAGCTGCGCGCCGCGTGTCTCCGCTCGCTCTCGAGGGCTCTTGGCGCCGCGCTGGGAGTAGCTGCGCGCCGCGTGTCTCCGCTCGCTCTCGAGGGCTCTTGGCGCCGCGCTGGGAGTAGCTGCGCGCCGCGTGTCTCCGCTCGCTCTCGAGGGCTCTTGGCGCCGCGCTGGGAGTAGCTGCGCGCCGCGTGTCTCCGCTCGCTCTCGAGGGCTCTTGGCGCCGCGCTGGGAGTAGCTGCGCGCCGCGTGTCTCCGCTCGCTCTCGAGGGCTCTTGGCGCCGCGCTGGGAGTAGCTGCGCGCCGCGTGTCTCCGCTCGCTCTCGAGGGCTCTTGGCGCCGCGCTGGGAGTAGCTGCGCGCCGCGTGTCTCCGCTCGCTCTCGAGGGCTCTTGGCGCCGCGCTGGGAGTAGCTGCGCGCCGCGTGTCTCCGCTCGCTCTCGAGGGCTCTTGGCGCCGCGCTGGGAGTAGCTGCGCGCCGCGTGTCTCCGCTCGCTCTCGAGGGCTCTTGGCGCCGCGCTGGGAGTAGCTGCGCGCCGCGTGTCTCCGCTCGCTCTCGAGGGCTCTTGGCGCCGCGCTGGGAGTAGCTGCGCGCCGCGTGTCTCCGCTCGCTCTCGAGGGCTCTTGGCGCCGCGCTGGGAGTAGCTGCGCGCCACCGCGCGTGTCTCCGCTCGCTCTCGAGGGCTCTTGGCGCCGCGCTGGGAGTAGCTGCGCGCCACCGCGCGTGTCTCCGCTCGCTCTCGAGGGCTCTTGGCGCCGCGCTGGGAGTAGCTGCGCGCCGCGTGTCTCCGCTCGCTCTCGAGGGCTCTTGGCGCCGCGCTGGGAGTAGCTGCGCGCCGCGTGTCTCCGCTCGCTCTCGAGGGCTCTTGGCGCCGCGCTGGGAGTAGCTGCGCGCCGCGTGTCTCCGCTCGCTCTCGAGGGCTCTTGGCGCCGCGCTGGGAGTAGCTGCGCGCCGCGTGTCTCCGCTCGCTCTCGAGGGCTCTTGGCGCCGCGCTGGGAGTAGCTGCGCGCCGCGTGTCTCCGCTCGCTCTCGAGGGCTCTTGGCGCCGCGCTGGGAGTAGCTGCGCGCCGCGTGTCTCCGCTCGCTCTCGAGGGCTCTTGGCGCCGCGCTGGGAGTAGCTGCGCGCCGCGTGTCTCCGCTCGCTCTCGAGGGCTCTTGGCGCCGCGCTGGGAGTAGCTGCGCGCCGCGTGTCTCCGCTCGCTCTCGAGGGCTCTTGGCGCCGCGCTGGGAGTAGCTGCGCGCCGCGTGTCTCCGCTCGCTCTCGAGGGCTCTTGGCGCCGCGCTGGGAGTAGCTGCGCGCCGCGTGTCTCCGCTCGCTCTCGAGGGCTCTTGGCGCCGCGCTGGGAGTAGCTGCGCGCCGCGTGTCTCCGCTCGCTCTCGAGGGCTCTTGGCGCCGCGCTGGGAGTAGCTGCGCGCCGCGTGTCTCCGCTCGCTCTCGAGGGCTCTTGGCGCCGCGCTGGGAGTAGCTGCGCGCCGCGTGTCTCCGCTCGCTCTCGAGGGCTCTTGGCGCCGCGCTGGGAGTAGCTGCGCGCCGCGTGTCTCCGCTCGCTCTCGAGGGCTCTTGGCGCCGCGCTGGGAGTAGCTGCGCGCCGCGTGTCTCCGCTCGCTCTCGAGGGCTCTTGGCGCCGCGCTGGGAGTAGCTGCGCGCCACCGCGCGTGTCTCCGCTCGCTCTCGAGGGCTCTTGGCGCCGCGCTGGGAGTAGCTGCGCGCCACCGCGCGTGTCTCCGCTCGCTCTCGAGGGCTCTTGGCGCCGCGCTGGGAGTAGCTGCGCGCCGCGTGTCTCCGCTCGCTCTCGAGGGCTCTTGGCGCCGCGCTGGGAGTAGCTGCGCGCCGCGTGTCTCCGCTCGCTCTCGAGGGCTCTTGGCGCCGCGCTGGGAGTAGCTGCGCGCCGCGTGTCTCCGCTCGCTCTCGAGGGCTCTTGGCGCCGCGCTGGGAGTAGCTGCGCGCCGCGTGTCTCCGCTCGCTCTCGAGGGCTCTTGGCGCCGCGCTGGGAGTAGCTGCGCGCCGCGTGTCTCCGCTCGCTCTCGAGGGCTCTTGGCGCCGCGCTGGGAGTAGCTGCGCGCCGCGTGTCTCCGCTCGCTCTCGAGGGCTCTTGGCGCCGCGCTGGGAGTAGCTGCGCGCCGCGTGTCTCCGCTCGCTCTCGAGGGCTCTTGGCGCCGCGCTGGGAGTAGCTGCGCGCCGCGTGTCTCCGCTCGCTCTCGAGGGCTCTTGGCGCCGCGCTGGGAGTAGCTGCGCGCCGCGTGTCTCCGCTCGCTCTCGAGGGCTCTTGGCGCCGCGCTGGGAGTAGCTGCGCGCCGCGTGTCTCCGCTCGCTCTCGAGGGCTCTTGGCGCCGCGCTGGGAGTAGCTGCGCGCCGCGTGTCTCCGCTCGCTCTCGAGGGCTCTTGGCGCCGCGCTGGGAGTAGCTGCGCGCCGCGTGTCTCCGCTCGCTCTCGAGGGCTCTTGGCGCCGCGCTGGGAGTAGCTGCGCGCCGCGTGTCTCCGCTCGCTCTCGAGGGCTCTTGGCGCCGCGCTGGGAGTAGCTGCGCGCCGCGTGTCTCCGCTCGCTCTCGAGGGCTCTTGGCGCCGCGCTGGGAGTAGCTGCGCGCCGCGTGTCTCCGCTCGCTCTCGAGGGCTCTTGGCGCCGCGCTGGGAGTAGCTGCGCGCCGCGTGTCTCCGCTCGCTCTCGAGGGCTCTTGGCGCCGCGCTGGGAGTAGCTGCGCGCCGCGTGTCTCCGCTCGCTCTCGAGGGCTCTTGGCGCCGCGCTGGGAGTAGCTGCGCGCCGCGTGTCTCCGCTCGCTCTCGAGGGCTCTTGGCGCCGCGCTGGGAGTAGCTGCGCGCCGCGTGTCTCCGCTCGCTCTCGAGGGCTCTTGGCGCCGCGCTGGGAGTAGCTGCGCGCCACCGCGCGTGTCTCTGCTCGCGGGCTCTTGGCGCCGCGCCTCCAGCGGTGTGCGCTGGGCCTAAGACTACGAAAATATTGATTTCGTCTACTTACTCGTCATAAGCTGAAAGATGCATGAAGTCAGCCTCACATCTTCTACAGGTGTAAGGATTAGATTTGTTCCTGTGATGTCTGTGATGGGCCGTCGCCTCATCTGCCGACACGAACCATAAGCCACAAGGGTTGCACGCTAACCTGTAACCAAGATAAACATTGTGTTGTAAATGATCTTCAATGACAAAAGCTGACCAAGGGTATCCGAGTCACTGTGTTGCGGAGGTCAGGTAGGCAGTCGCTCCATGAAAAAATACTGGTATTCATCCATCTGCCTGCCTTTTCACAACCATGTTGGGGTCGGCTTCCAGTCTAACCGAATGCAGGTGAATATCAGTAATTTAGACGGAGCGACTGCCATCTAACCTCCACAACCCAGTTACTGGGTAATACGATACCCTTGGTAAGACTGGTTGTCAGACTTTCGGACTTCTGACGACCCGTAACGACTGTCAAAGATCCACGAATGACAGCCGGGACCAACGGCTCAAAGCAAATGTTTTTTTCGTTGCCCCACTCTTGTAATTTCTCCTGTATCGTGGGTGCGTTTACAAACATTTAAACTCACATACACAAACAGCCGTACCCGGAACAACTACTTGTAGATCATGCAAATATTTGTTCAGTGCGGGGATCGAACCCGCGACACGCAGCGCAGCAGTCAATCGCTTAACCACCGCGCCAACCGTGCCGTCAAGTTTCGGCCGACGTTACGGGCATTGCCTACTCCGCATCACCTACGGACTTAATATCAGTTTGGAGCCCGACCGAAGAATGAATCACACCACGATGTGACAATTGTCCCTAGTCCCAGCGTTTTTACCAGATTTTTTTATATTTTTTATTTAAGTTGGGTTTGCTCTTGACTCTAGTCTAGGTCAGTGGTGACAGAGACAGAGTCGACGATGGAGTGAGCTTACCCAGAAGAAGCCTGTTCACTCGCACTTTGAAGATATTAGGGTTGTATACGTTGTAAAAGTTAAATAATCGGGTGTAGGCTTCACTCCAAAATTTCGAACTACTTTTGGACGGGCCCATATCTTCGTTGACGGACATAGAGAGACCCGCTGGTAGTCTCAAGCCCGCATTTCTGACAACCAGTCTTAACGATGGGTATGGCGTTACCGATTAAATTAATAATTAATATTTTTATTTATTTATTCAAAATCTGTAAACAATAAATAACAAACATAAAGTCTGCCAAACTGCATAACAGTTTGTTGGTACCTTCAATTTTACTTAGAATAAGTAAGTTTGCATGTATAAATAAGTCCTCTTCCTTAAAATTTTCTTTTGCTGGCCCGACAGGGTCCACACTTGTTACAACAAATGTATGAAATATGCTTTTCGACTCGACTATTGCGATTCGACTTTTTGCGATTCTAATTTTCACCACGCGCACGTAGCGCCATTTGGAAATGGCGCCATTTTCATATTAGAAACGTCAATGATTGATGTTGCGACTTACTGACTGATATTTTTATAAACAAAAGTTTTTTTCATTACCCATTGTACTGTTTTCTCGCAAATGTGTTGAAAAACGTTGTATGACACACGCGCGGAAATTGGTATTTACAAACTCGTGACTATGGTAAGTCGTTTGTAAAAACCAACTTACCGCACTAGTGTCATAAATAACTATTCTAGTACTAACCTGAGACTGGTATAGCCAACAAAATGCACTTTCATATGACTCATAAACCCTTGCGAGGTCTTGCTCGCCTGCCCGCAAACTGCACAATTGTACAGCCGAGGTGGTGAGGGCGCTCGCTTCGGTGATATTTTTGATGATTTCGCCTGCGTGGTGGAGACACGTGGTGACGATTTCGGTGATGACTTTGGAGTTTGTGGTTGTGGTGGTGTTTTTGTTTGTATCCTGTAAAAAAATATTACTTTTATCGTAATGTCTGTGTAATATTTTTTAAATGCCATTTTGTGAATCGATATTTTGCGTCAAGACTAAAAATAACAAGTATGTCGTTCGTTTAGTAGGTCCCCAAACGTTTTTGTCTCATAGACCACCTGTCATGTTTTACGGTTTTGGGTAGACGCTGCTTAGAAAATGTTGCATTTTTGAAAATTCATCAATATCAAATGTGTTTTGACTGATGTCTAAATGTAGCGAGATGTAGAAGAAAAAAGCAACCTACGACCTACAGGTCGTCGTCGATCCCTGGGGGTCGATATAGACCACTTTGGATATCATTGTTTAGGCGTATGATGCGCCCGAAACTAGGCAAATAGCTACTAAATCGTATCGCAAGCGTAATAATATGCGGACGGCGAGCAATGGGTAGCTCGCCGTCCGATAAGGACCAGGTCCGGGTCGACGGCGCGTTGTGTTCCACGCGCGCCTCAAAGAGATGTCACCATTAATGATGGGGTCCGCTAGGGCCGATGCTTGCCAGGGTTGCGGGAAAATCCGAGAGGGTTACCGTGGCCCCTGGCACAGGCAACTGAAGGAACACGGGTGGGTTTTAGTCAGCAAGAGTCTGACACGCCCTCGGGAGAAGTTATTTGAGGATATCAAGCATATCAAAGATATCAAGCAAGAAAAACCGAGCACAAGCGGTCCAAAACGCTTGTGCTCGGTTTTGTTATAAAATTCCTCCCAGAACTCACGTAACTCCATTTTTGAACAAACACTACACATTGAAAATGAAATCGAGACGCAAACAACACTTGGCATGCCTTCTGTTTGGTGTAGTTAGATACCAGAAACCGAACTACCTGTACGAGCAGTTGAGTTGGATAGCGAGTAAGCGAGAATGTGGGAGAAGGCAATGCTCGCAGCAACTCTCGACCCAGTCACATAGGATGATAGGACAGCTGCGTTTAGAGGTAGCTTCCGTTATGCGGCTTCCAAAGTGTGGAATAACCTGCCACCACCTATTCGAGCAACTAACACAATCAACACATTTAGAAGACGCCTACGGCAGTACCTCATAGATGCGCAACGAAAGCTAGACATGACGAATTTGAATGTTTCATTGATACGAATTGTGATATAGTTATCTATTACCTTATCGACGACAGTCCATTGTTTTTATTTTTTGTTTTGTCCTTTTTATTTATATATTTTTCTATAACTACACCACTCTATTATTACCCATTTATAATATTTTTTTACAAATACCTAATCGTTTTAATTATTATTTGTTACAAATATCTATCTATTTTTATTTCAATATTTCACTATAAAACTGATTTACATCCGTAAGAGGTCCTCGTAACATAAGCTCCAGTTGAAAACCAGCGTCAGGCACTAGTTGTCGGGCATTTATGCTGAACTAGGCCTATTCGGCGCAGCCGTGAGGCACACAATACTATTTTAAGTACTGTTTGTCTGTTTTTGTGTAATATTGTGTGCTTTAACCGGGGTCAAATAAATTTATTTTCTTTCTTTCTATAAACCAACTTAAAAAAAAAAGTGTTGACGACGTAGGTTGTCTTTTTCTTCTAGGTCTTACTACAGTTAGACATCACTCAAAACACATTTAAAGTTGATGAATTTTCAAAAATGCTCCTAGTTACCCAAAACCGGAAAACATGACAAGTAGTCTACGAAACTAAACATTTTGGGGACCTCTGCTATAAACAGTTACGAAGAGATATCAATAAATATGTAGATATGTAATCAGTGTCAGGGACAGGGGGTGAGCCTCCAGCACTAAGTCCCACCAACCGCCACCTGCTGACTGGTACATACTTGACTCTTTTCGGTGTCTCCAATTTAACAGGCTCTATAACTCTCGAACGCTTCAATCGCGGCGTTAGCAACGAATTGTCTTCATTCTGTTGACAAATATCGTAAATTTACTACAAGTACATTTATCTCACGAAGCGACGTATTATATTTACTTGTGTTTACCTAATGTACAAACACGCTGTGAATGTGTGTGTAAGCGCTGGAGCTCTCGGTATCATCTGAGACATGGGCGATGTTGTGTGTGTGTGTGTGTGGTGAGGGAGTGAGTGGTTGTGTGTGTGTGGTGAGGGAGTGAATGTGTGTGTGGTGAGGGATAGAGTGTGTGTGTGTGTGGTGAGGGAGTAAGTGTTTGTGTGTGTGGTGAGGGATGGAGTGTGTGTGAGTGTGGCGAGGGAGTGAGTGTGTGTGTGTGGTGAGGGAGTGAGTGTGTGTGTGTGTCAGGTGAGGGAGTGAGTGTGGGGGGTGAGGGAGTGTGTGTGAGTGAGTGGCGTGAGGGAGTGTGTGAGGGGTGAGGAAGTGTGTGTGTGGGGTGAGGGAGTGTGTGTGTATGTGTGTGGGGTGAGGGTGTGTGTGTATAAGTGTGTGTGTACACTTGGTTCGAGTGGATCCTCAGTTGTAGCCCGCCAAATTCAAATATTCCTTGGTTTTTTGCAAATTGCAGCTCTGTTTTACGCCGTATGTAGATCAAAATGCGATTCGCGACTGTAGGAATGATATATTGACTGAATAATAATAAGGATTAGTTTCATATCAACCGTAAAACTTCGGTAATTTGTTCCACAGTCATGTAATCACAGGCTTACAAGCCTCATATTACGGTGACACGTTAGTCTTCTGCTAAATTTTAAAACAATTTCAAGGAAAAATAAATACGAACCCTTGTTTCCTTCTTCAAAATCGATTTTGGGATAACCTTCGGCGGTTTCGGTTTATCCTGTAAGAAATATTGTGTTTTAGAAAAACAGATTTTTTTAAACTGACATTTCAATTAACTATAAATTATACAAGAGGTGGTTGCTCCGGAATCTAAACCAATAACATTTGACTTCCCTAGGAATAGAACGCGATATCTGCGCGTCGTATATTATCACAATTACTTTTTCATCCTGTGGATCACCAGAACACTATTAATAATACTATATCATCAATTGCCTAGCATTTTCACAAATATGTAAGGGTTAGCTTCCAGTCTAACCGGATGCAGCTGAATACCAGTATTAAGTATACATGGAGCGACTGCCTATCTGACCTCCACAACCCAGTTACTAGGTAATACGATACGCCATGATAAGACTGATTGTCAGACTTTCGGGCTTCTGACGACCTTTAACAACTGTCAAAGATCCAAGACTGACAGCCGGGACCAACGTAACGGCTTAACGTGCTCTCCGAGGCACGGAGGGGTCTTGGTATGTAAAGATGGTCACCCATCCGCGGACCAACCGCGGCAAGCGTAGCTTAACCTGATCGGTCGACCCGTGCGGCTGTTATTACTACGAGGGCTGCACTAAAAGTATCGGGAATGGAATATTTCCACTGTTCCTGTCATATTAAAATCTTTTTAATTGAAAACTCCTTGGTTTTAAAAATCGAATACCATTTATTTATTTAAAAAAAGATTCTCGGTCTTGTCACAAGGTTTTGTCAAACTTGTTTAGTCGTTGAGAAAATAGAATTGACTCGAGAAAATTCAAGATCGATGATTTATTATGACTTCTTTATCTATACTTTCCCTAAAATAAAGAATAAATTGCGTGGACAGAGATTTTCATCACTTGAAGAAGCTGTGGACGCCTACAAAACGGCTATTTTGGAGACCCCAACTTCCGAATGGAATGGTTGCTTCAATGATTGGTTCCATCGTATGGAAAAATGTGTCAAATTTCGCGGAGAATACTTCGAAAAGCAGTAAATACATTTTTAAATAGTAATGTTATGTCACTTCCTTGATTCCCGAAATTTTCAGTGCCGCCCTCGTAAGCCACAGGCCCCTCTATTAATAATACTATATTCATCAATCGTTGCGAAAGTCTGAGATCATTTTTTAATTCATACAAAACGTCGACCGACATCCTTTCTGTCTCGTCGAAATTTATTTTTGTTATTGAATTATGTGATTGACATAATAATTGTGAACAATGTACGTCCGTTCGCAGTTATTTTACCTCTGAATTTGCATCACTGTCAAAATCACAGTGATCTTTATTACCGTTGCAATAAGGTTGCTATTGGGTTGCTGCCATTGACAAGTCTGTCAAATTCACAATGATCTTTATAATCGTTCCAATAAGGTTGCTATTGGATTGCAGCCCTTGACATGTCTGTCACTTTCACAATGATCTTTATAACCGTTACAATAATGTTGCTATTGGGTTGTAGCTGTCAGAGGTATTTTTTTTTTTTTTAAAAACGTTGCCCCACACTAGGAATTTCTCCTGTATCGTGGGTGCGTTTACAAACATTTAAACTCACATGCACAAACACCCAGACCCGGAACAACTACTTGCAGGTCATACAAATATTTGTTCCATGCGGGGATCGAACCCGCGACACGTAACGCAGCAGTCAATCGCTTAACCACTGCACCAACCGTGCCGTCAAAAATAACTGTGAATGGACTGTAGAAAGAGTATTTAATACAAATTTATAGAATAAATTATAATATCGTTGGTGTATCCGGATGACAATATTAGCGACTGGAAAAATAGGGTATAATAGAAGGGCGGAGCAGAAACCTCTAGCGTAGAAATTTTCTGTCAATTAAATATTTTTTGATTGATATCAACATAATTTTGGAGTAAATTTTTTATAATAAATAAATATCGTCTGACATTGCACACAGCACCATCTAGTTCCAAGTTAAGCACTTAACACTTAAGGCTTGTGTTATGGATACCAGATGGTTGATACACTACTTAAATACTTTTTTTTTTTTTTTTCGTAAATACATACATATTTATAAATATACATCCATGACTCGGGTACAAATGTCCATATTCATCATACAAACATTTGCCCCTACCGGGATTCGAACCCAGGACCATTTGGTAATAAAAACGATAATTATCAAAATTCAATCATTAGTCTACTCCATGCGGAAATAATTTAACATAATATAACATTTGTAACTTTGATTACCCCTGTACTGAAAATTCATAAAACCATATCTCTAAATTTAAAAAAAATTCTAAATATCGCGGCACCACTGTTGTTTACCTCTTTGGCAAATTTAAAAACGCCAGGGTTTACTGCGGTCGTTGACTGGAAAAGAATAAATCATTTTGTTTTATCGTGTTCTGATATCGATACCCACCCATCTGTGGAATTTGCTAGCTAATTTTAACTTGATCCTGTATAATTTCTTTCTTACTTTTATTGTTATACTATTTTGGAGTTTCTTGCCCGTTCTTCTCCATAGGTACCTAACATGTTTTGGACAATTGACGACAATTCAAAAGTGCCTGTAATTGGTTAATTTGAAATGCTTATATATAATATACTTTGGCCCGATCCTAAACCTTTGAGCCAGTTTTTGTATTTCGAACTTTATGCCGACTTTAGTAATGTTCATAATACAAAATTGACAACCGAAGACCGGACTAAGTTGTCAGTTTTGTAAAAGGAACAGGGGCCGTACCATGACGTGTTAACACCATCATGATTCCGTTGCGAAAAAGAGATAGTGCTATCGGTCATGTATAGCTCCGTCTCTCTTTCACGCTGGAACAATGATGGAATACATGACCGATAGCACTATCTCTTTTTCGCAACGGGATCATGATGGCGTTAACAGCTCATAGTACGGCCCCTGTATTTCAATTTTAGTAAGTTTCTTATTTCAAATACAGGCTCGGCTTGGTTAAAAAAAAGCCATGTTTTGTAATGAGACCGATAGTTTGAGTTTACCTTCAAGTGACTGAGGGACACATTCTCCTCCTTAGAGCTATTACGATGACGCGTGATTCGGGGAGGAGTGGGAGCTCGCTTGCTGAAGCGGCTGATCCGAGAGTCCGTTAGTATCCTGTTTTCCAGCTGTTGAGGAAAGAAAAAGATGCATTTAATCATAAATACTACACACATAACAAAAATATGAAACGGTACCTTCCGTGACAATATCGAAATGTTAGTACTCATACTAAGAAATCCTAGTGGAAAACACCAATATAATTTTGCCCGACCTGGGAATCGAACCAGGACCCGCAGTCACGCTTGCAACCACGAGACCAACGAGTTAACAGCCCGGAGTTTGGAAGTCGGCGGTGTGATGTCTCTGTGCCTCGGTGCGCACGTTAAGCCGTTGGTCCTGCGCCTGATCTCTCTCCGGTCGTGGCGGATTGGCGTCCCATCGGACTGTGAGACTGAGGGAAGAGAGAGTGCACCTGTGTCTGCGCACACACGCCTGCACTACAAGATCTCCCGCGCCGAAGGCTAGTCTCCTTTGATCTCAAAGGAGGCCGCCATGGCCGAAATACGGTCTAGAGGACTATATTATATTAGTACTCTACTTAATAATATACAGTATCCCGAGATACAAGTGCACAAAAGAAAATTGGTAAAACTAAACAATCATCTATAACTCATCCATTCACTTTCACTCAAACTACTCTTCGCAACCGATCTACCGCTAGGGGACACGTCGACCAGGCGGTCCCATCAAAACTCTCTAAAATGAGCAAATAAGTGATTACCGGTGTTGTGTGGTGGTTAAATACAAATTGACCTGGTGTGGGAAGTCACAAATTAAGAACCAAGCAACCAAGCTGTCGAAGAATTTATCCACATGAGTACCTTTCCCATCCAAGTTTTGGTAAATAAATGAGTACTTATTCTGACAAATTCAAAATAACTATCAAAATTCAGCTAAATTAATTACTTATTAGTCTTATTGACTCGGACAGTAAGAGTGCCTTATATCATATAGCTCGATGCGCCTCTGGTCGCAGAGGTACACCGATAGCATACGAGATACTCTCTAAAATAGAGGAGTTAGCGGTTAAAGGAGTGGATCTGAGGTTGCAGTGGGTTCCTTCGCACATTGGTAATGAGGAGGCTGATAGATTGGCGAAAATTGGAAGTACAGAAGGACAAGAAATTTATGTGAAACCATATTATTCAGAAATATTAACGAAATTTAAGGGACAGTGTTATGATTTGTGGAAGGAATATTTCCATCAGTGATCATTAGAAAAGGGCATACGGTATAAGACCATCCAATGTCAGCCTCCTCGTATACCTTGGTGTACATATAGTCAGTTAGGTAGGAAACCGATTGTTATAGCGCACAGAGTCAGAACTGGACATATTCCATCAAACAAGTTTGCCTTTTTGATGGGAAAGGTTCCTCCCCCCATCAAATGTGATACGTGTGGAGTAATAGATGATGACCACTTATTGATGGAGTGTGTTCAGTTTCATGCAGAGAGAGAAGAATTATCAGAGAAATTAGGTCTGGACAAATTGCAGGTCGGAATCATGAATTCTTTACTCTCAAACCCTAACAGTGAAGGAGCTTGTCTATTGTTTAAACTATTATCATCTTAAGTTAAACTACTGATGTGTAAATAGTAAATAAGATTAATCGGACTGACATAATATACAAGTAGTATAAAAGTAAAAAATAAAGTCTTATTAACAAGATTGTGTTTTTGTTTTAAGTGAAAACTTCTTTAGCCGCATTGAACAATTGAAGATGGTAGGGGAGTTTGCGTCACCAACTTGCTAATAAGACATGTTGGGCTAGACTGGCGACGCGCAGCATCCTGTGTACATTTATGAAGTTTTGGGTTGGAAATGTCCTCATGACTGTCAATTTTTTTAAATTATGAAAATGTTTTGTCTTATTCTAAGGAGGTTTCCAGTCATCCACCATACCTTGACTTTCAGCTCCGGCTCCCTTTTGACTTTGACCTTGGGATTCAGTTTCTTTTGCTTGGACAGCGGCTCCCCGTCAGAGTCTTCGTTCACATACACTGGCTCAGTGAGACCGAGGATACACTCACCAGCATCCGGCTGAAAAAATTCAAGGAAATTAATTATTACTCACCACTTTTCGCGTTGATGTCCAGGTAATAAGGGCTGGTATCCGAAACTCCACGTCAATGCGCGTATTTTCAAATCAAAATATTTATTTGCTAGAATATGGTACATAAGGTGTTACAGTAAATTTGTTTCAGCATCTCCTGCCATAACGTGGCGTGCAAATGTATTCACAATCAGCGATGTCAATAAGTCTACCTTACAATTACAGATCATATTGTCTAGTTTTGACCGCCGGAGCATATTATAGCGTTACTGAGTTCCTTCATGAAAAGGAATTTGTCTCGACATAAGTTATTTATTGTATTCATTTGGAGCTACTTAATTATACAGAGTTGATACGACAGAGGCGCTTTCCTTTAAACTGCCTATACTAGGTACCATTTTCAAGCTCCATACCAAAAATCAATTATATAGGAACAGTAGTTTAGTCGCAAATTATTTTTTAATTTTTTGTCCCGTTTGAACATGATGTATCTTTCCTAACAGCTGATTATGTCTATACGCATAGGTCATGCGCCTTAAAACGATAAATCTGAGTATAACCTACGATGCGTTGTTGCCGCTCTGACGCATGTCACAAGTACAACCAAAAATTTTCGCAAAAAAGATGGCAATAAATACACACACACTTGCACTTTCATTACAAAGGGAATATTATATACTTTTTTATTAAGTAATAAATTAGATTAAGTTATTTTTTGTATAAATAAGAATAGTTTAGTAAGTAAGCTGTTATTTGTAAAAGCACGATGGGATTGACATCGTCGCATAAGCGTACAAAAATCCCTTAAATAAAAAAGATAAAAAAAAAATATACAAAGGCTGGTTGCGTTTTACTCTGATTTCTAAGCTATTTAGTTACTTTGAAAATAATAATTTCTCATTTTTGGTGCTTTTTATTTTTATACCGTATTGAATTAATACTAAACACGTGTATTATACGTAGTTTAATTTAATGCCCCTCTGTCATATCAACTCTATATGTATAATAATGTTGATTTACTCTATAATTTTAATAACCCATTAATAATGAAATTTGACAACTTTTCATATTTTGTTATTTTTTTTTAAATTGTATAAATTTATTATTTTGCATGTCACGTAGTGACAAACATGTTTGCACTTAATTAACTTTATCATCTTGTATGCACTTTCTATGTATGTACACACAGATGTATAAGCAAATAAAAATCTTATCTTATCTAAATAGTCCTTAATGGTATATATCTTTTAAATAGTAATAGTTTGAAAAGTGTTGCGTATGGGACTGTTGTTGATGCCCAATGAGCTCTTCTTTTTTGTATACATGGTGACAGCGACAATAACTTATGCGGCCTACTCAAATGTCCTTTCTTTGGTATTGTTCGTCGAATCGTTGAGCTCCTTAAGTTCTAAGTTGAGCTGCACGATTACTGACAATTGCGTGCACTGACTGGACAGGTCCACTCAATCTGTGTGGTTCTTTCCCCAAAAGACCATTTCAGACACCAATCTACATAGCCTTCACATGATCTGACCAAGATTATGTCTGGACTTTGAAAGAGACTGTGACCTCTGAGTTTGTTTCGGCCTTTCTTCTCAGAGTAGTCAGATAGGAAACGCCGACCTCATCTAGTTGTTAAAATACGATTGACGTGTAAAAGTGTTTGTTCAAACCTACTTACAGAAATAAAATCATCTATCATCGACTAGCGAGCCTGTTAGCATAGACACAGTACATTATTGTAGACCCTGAATAGAAATGTTTCATTGGTTATTAAAAAAAAATTGCTGTTCCATACATTTTGGCCGCGTAGCTATTGCACTTGTGTAAGAAATAGCAGATTTTTTTTAAATAACTGACGTTTAATTTCAATGCAGGGGTGACCAGAATCATGTACTGAATCCACAATAACAGGTTGTGCGGCCATTTCTCTGACACCCTGTATACTTTACATAATATTACCCGAAGAAATTAAATTAAAAGTGATCAAACTACAGTTTTGTTTTTATTTATTTGCAAAATTTTTGTCAATTAATAATACAATAATGGTATTGTTTATTTCGACTAGTGTTATTATTTTTAGTAATTTCAAGTAATAAAGTCTCCGGGAACAGCTATACTCTCTTCATTCTTTTATTTTTTTGACAAGAGTCACAAGAGGTGGTGGTGGTGACAGGGACAAAAATATGTTTAAATAAACTAAGTATGGTATGTTTCTATCTAACAGTAATTTAACACAACAATTTTAATGCAGTTTAGAACTACCAAGATAAGCTAAAACGATTAGTAAAGTTTCAAATATTGCATAATATAAATGGAGTATTCATAGTATTGTGTGCACAATCAATATTAGCTGAAATAATTGAAACTTTAGTCATTTTAATAACTTTACTAATGAAACATTTGAAACGATAAGTTAATCTATTGTGTAAGAGGAAGTCTGGCCATACGCAAATACGCGCATTGACGTGGAGTTGCGGACACCAGCCCGTAGTACCTAAGAGGCAGTCTGAAAAGACTGTATGGGGTCCGATTTTCATGGTATTAGCATCATATTGAGCACTGGACGTTAAGGAATGATAGATATGTTGTGAGGTTAGTTTTGAGTATGAATGTAGCTATAAAAGTAGGGCAAGACTATCGTCCGGACATCACCAAGGTGGAGACGAGAGGAGAGATGTGTTGGAAACAACCATAGTATTTCGTTGGTTACATAAATATCCCGTTAGCTTCAATGGATACGGTTGAGCAGAGAGGACATTAGTCTCATAATATGTATTTACTTAGCGCGCACAAAACATAAATGTAAGCTGTGGCTCGCAAGCTGGAGAAGGCGCGCAGCGAAGACGAGACGAGATGTGAGCGGCACGAGATGATGTGAGGCGATGGGCTAGCTAGTTCCGCCGCGTCGCACAACCCGTCCGCCGCGCCCGCGCCGCATCCAACTAGAGCCTCACGCAGCTCAGCTCCGCTCTAGCCGGTACACATCACTCCTCCGGTCTAGCCAGCAGCAATCTCCGCACAGCTTTTATGGACACACCCTAGCTGTTAAGCATCTCCTCTCCGCTTCGCACATCTCCCCCCTCTCCGTTTTGGTTGAGTCCAGGCCTATAGCTCCGGCTTCACTGAGGCGAATCCCGCGCGGTACGCGATTGAGCGCGTCGATTGTTCCAATGATAAGACATGCAACTATCCTGCGCCAGATTGAACACCTCCATACATGTTTTGTGCAGGATTCGATTCAGTTTCGCCAGAATTTTAAGAAAGATTGTATGGCCTGTGTGAAGTCAAGAGCTACTACTATAATGACGTTTAGTAGTAAATAAAAAGACATGCTGTGCTGCCCACAAATTAATTGGGACAACGACAGGAGGATGAGGAGTAAGTTATGTCCTTACCGCTCCCCTAGGCATGGATTGCGGAGGCAGGCCGAGCCGCAGTCTAGTCCGCTTGTTGGTCTGCCGACACATCTCCAGGAACTCATAGAAGTCGTTCACCTTATCTACACATAGCTCACAGATGAGGGGAGGCATCTTATCATCTTGGTGTACCTGAAAAAAGAAAGTATATTTATTATGCTACATAAAAATAGCTATTTAATGCTGCCTGGTTGGTATCATGCTACCCAGTGGGTGGTGGAGGTCAGATAGGCAGTCCTTCCACATTTATTTATTTATAGCAGGGCTCGGAACCAGTTTCAAAAGTGGTTAATTTCGATTAAATACCACTGCAACGTCCAGACCTTGCTAGCGAGGGTAGCGGGGGCCGGGGACCCTATCAATCTTCGTTTTAACCGGTTAATTTTCACTGTCAAAACCAAAATTCATGATAAACCGGTTCATACCGGTCAAGTGCAACCTTTAACCTAAATAGATTTCGGTTTGGGGTCAATGACCGTACCGGTTGAGAATTCCAACCGTTTTCCGAGCCCTGATTTATAGTCTTATTTCAGAGTTGTAGTTGTCCAAAACATGTTTAGTATCAGTTTTGAGTCTCGGTGTGACTCTTGGCAAAGGCCTTCTCCAACCCTTTCCAATTCTCCTTGTTCCTAGCTCTACTGCTTGTGTTTCCAGCCATCCTCCCATCTTTTAAAGGGTTTTCCTTTCTTTCTCTTCCCTAATTCCACGAATAATAAATCGGTTGTCTTGGTATGGGCATGTGATAAAGCCCATGTGACGAATTTGGTGATATTATAGGATCAGGGGAAGGTACAATCAAAGAAAAGATGAGATTTGTCAGGAAAGGATTTTAACACAAAAGTATCAATTAGAACTACATTAGATTATAGCTGGCTGTTATTCTCAGACAATTTCTTATGTTTCAGTAAGAAAACTGACTATGCAAGCTCTAACCTATTTTCAAAGTAGATTTTATTGGGTACCTAGCAAAATAAGTTATTACGAGAAATATATCACATCCGTGCTTTCTAAACACCCCAATAGTGTTATACTGTAGTTTATTGTTGTTTCAAATTGTTTTTATCAAATTTTATTCTACTTTCACTCATTTGTTTGACAACAAACAATATATTTTGAAATGCCATTTTTTACAGGAAGATATGATTGGGAAAGCTTTGATTAGGTTCCAAGTGGTTGGAAATATGACCGTATTTGTTATTGATAAAGTATTTTTGTTTTAATTTACCTCAATTTGTACACAATCGCGAACCTTTTGCCGCAGTTCCACATCGGTGTCATCAGTGTCGACTACATTTTGAATTATCGGCATTTTGTAACCGGCACCGGCACCACACAGGCGACATGCTCTGTATATCTCATAAATCGTCTCCTTGTCCTTTTTAGAATTCAACTGGCGATCCATTTTCGACATTGTAGCATTTCTATGTAATAAAACAACTTACGACGACGATTGCCGCTTTTCCGCCATTAGAAATGATACCACAAACGAAAAATATGAAAATCACAGCTAAAAATCAATTTAAAAAACTGTTCATTTATAATAATCTACTAAACAGTTGAAGTCCCACAAAAGAACCAGCCCACTGGCGCTGTGACACTGTCGATCAAATCAAAATATAACAGATTTTGTCTTTTTACGAGCATTTTAGGGTTCTGTAGTAAAATAAGGAACCCTTATAGTTTCACCAAGTCTGTCTGTCCGTCCGTGGTTAAACTAAGGGACCCGCGGCGGCGGCGGCCTTGGTTTTAAAAAGCTGTAAATAAACATAGTCATACAAAGTAATCACGAGAAGTCACATCTACAAATTGTGAACTAAAATCTTGGCAAAAAGTTTTTTTTTGTTACCTACGTCTTCTAACCAATTGTGTGTTACAATTATTACAAAATTTGTATTGTTATTTAATTTGTTTGGATTGTTATTTAATAACAATCCAATGTTCATAGCCGAGAACGAAAGAAAAATAGTGCTTCCGGCCCAAGGTATAAAGAGTATGTATACATATGTAATCCGCCTCTGAGACGATCGGTTTTCTTTTGACTATTCATGCAGAAATATGAGAAAGTACTTTGTCGACTTATGAGTTATGCAGAAAAGCTGTAGTTCGTCTTCAGACCCTAATATTATTATAAAACGTTGAAAATCTGGTCTGACCTTAGCCCTTCGAATTTCCGAGACTGCGTCGTGCAAATTACAATTTTATTGTATAAGGATTTTTTTTCTTAAAAAAAAAATATTTTATTTCAAGAGAAATAGTAGTGAAACCGTAACATCTGTAATAGTCGACTTTTTTTATGTTCTATCACTATTTCTTCCATAGATCATAACTTCTATGCTTCTGTAATTCTGTCTAACTTGAAACTTCTACATTATCTGTGGGTGGCTTGTCAATGTGCAGTGGTTTTGCGTGGTGTTTATTCGCTGAATTTTGCAGAAAAGTGCTAAAATAACCGCGTTTCTGTATTATTTCATCAAGAAAGTGTCGGCGCGTGCCGATTCTACGTTTATCAGTGTATCGTTTCTTGTAAGTATTGCGTTTTTCAACTGAAAACTGTGTCTGTTTGTATAAACCTACCGATTTGAACGGTGTAACCGCCTTTCGGTTTGCACACATTTTTTCTTGGCGCGACTGCACTCTTTACTTTGTTTTCAATGATCTTGTGGGTATTACAAGAAACACACCTCCTGCAGATATTTCTGGGATAAAAAATATTTTTATAACCTTACACCTTGAATAAAATGCCACTTTTTACGATTTCCTTTAATAATATTCATCTTACCTCCGCCTGTGTTGAATTTGGTCGCCTAATATGTCATAATTTGGAATGTCTTGATTAAATTCTTGTTATTTATTCATATTTTATCAATATTAATAAAAATAAATTATTTAGCAAATAAAATTGCAGTGATATTTTCTCCAGTTTCAAGTTTTTAAAAATTGGAACAGTTATTAATTATTTTTAGAGTAACTTCTTAAATAAGGTTATTTTATAAGCTTGCATAATAGTTGGCATTGGCTTAATAAGAAACTCAAATTCCTTTAATATAATGTAGTTTCGTTTTCCCGCTAAAACTACCCTGCTTGTTTAAAAACTCGAAGACTAATAACAATTTATTACTTAAAGCACACTTTACCAGACACTTGCTCCATATAAAATGCTAGTATTCAGCTGCATCTGGTTAGACAGGAAGCTGACCTAAAGTTGGGAAATACTGGTTCTGGTTAGACAGATGATGAACTCACTGTACCCACTGGTCAATCAAATAAGTGTTAGCAAAAAATAACACTGTGCCTTGAACCAGAATTGATGCAGTCTGGTAAAATAAGGTTGTAACCAGATCATCATTCTTCTGCGCATATCCCAATTTGTTTTTGGTTGGAGCAACATGTCTTTCTTTCACATTTCTTTTCTATTAGTTGTCATCACAGTAGTCGCCCCCCTATCTAGCAATATCATTTTTCACACAGTTCATCCATTGTGTTTTTATGCAGACTTAACGCTGAAGTGTGAGAAACAGGTGTTGCAGCACACCTAGGAATAGATGTATGTCCACCTACAGACTGCATGTTCATCAGTGTCAGGCAACTGCCTAGAGTTTGTTGATTGTTGAAACTCAAACTCAAACCGTCTTATTACAAAACACGATCTAACTTTAGCCCGAACCTACACATTCGATTTACTTTTTGTATTTGGAACTTTATGCCGACTATAGTAAAGTTCTTAATACAAAATTGACAATCTAAGACCGGACTAAGTTGACAGTTTTGTAAAAGGAACTGTATTTCGATTTCAGTTATGTTCTTATTTCAAAAACAGGCTCGATGGTTTAAACCATGTCAAAAGAAAAACCTTGTTTTGTAATAAGACCGTATGCATTTATTTCAAATAAACACTTTTGAATTGTCAGTCAGAAAGATGAAGCTAGTTGCCCATTCCAAAGCGTAGTAGGTACCTAATGGACACTCTTTTAAATCAAAATATTGTTACAAAAAAGTGGTTACATCATTCATCTTGAAATTATACATGTGAGAATGATGTAGAAAGATGTGCATGTTAAAAGCGTCCGTAATATTAAAATAAAAACAATTCAGGAATTAAAATAAGCCGTGGCAGCTAAGACATGACCAGTGCCCATTGACGGCGCCCGTTCACGAAGATGACGTATGGATCAGCACCATTCAGCTCAACCATTTTGAAGGGAACATAATGATCCAATACTCACGCCACCACCAGCGACAAATTTGAGTGAGCATGACATACTCTCAGCCACCAGGACATTCAAGTCAATGAAAGACAAACCCAGTAAGCTTTATTATAGTAGGTACATAGTGCTCACAATTTCATTTCTCATTTCACAGTCCAGATTTGAAAGCCATTATGGTTTAGAAGCCCGAAACTCTGACAACCAGTCTTACCAAGGGGTATTTTGTAATCCAGGGACTGGGTTGTGGAGGTCAGATAGGCAGTTGCTCCATGTAAAATACTGGTATTCAGCTGCATCCGGTTAGACTGGAAGCCAACCCCAATACAGTTAGGCATAGGCTAGGCGGACAGCTTGAGCTGATATTCTCTCTGAAAAGGCCACCGTAGGCGCGGGCCTGCGGGTGGTGAGTAATGGGTAGCTCACCGTCCGATCAGGACCAGGCCCGTGCTGGACGGCGCGTACGTGTTCCACGCGCGCCTCAAAGAGATGTCAGCATCGAAGAGGGGGCCCACTAGGGCCCAAGCCTGCCGGGAAAGCGGGATCATCCGAAAGGGGTACCGCTGACCCGGAACATAAAGGGCCAAGGAAGGAACACGGGTGGGTTTTAGTCAGTAAGAGTCTGACACTCCCTTCCGCTCCACCCAGAGCGGGAAGGTTATTTGATGATTTCCCATCCTCAAAAAAAAAAAGAGGTAGGTTTTTACAAAGACATGATTATTGTGGACCCTGTCGGGCACAACAAAGAAGGAGATCTACAAATGACAGCCGGGACCAACGTCTTAACGCGTTTTCTGACGCATGGAAGGGTCTCAATATAGTCTAGACAAAATCAAACGTGTTGTTACTTTTAATTTATTATTTTTATGACATTCTGTGATTATCATCTGTTTTACATTCTGTGATTACTTTAACTCACATAATGATTTATAACTTGTTTAAACAATTTGGAAAATCATATACTTTTACATTGTTTGTAAATGTGTGAGCGCCATGTCTAAATCACATAATTAACTTATTTGTCATTGGCTACATTTTTAAATTCTTTTTACCTGTTGTGGTCATCATCATCAGCCTATAAAGTTCCTAATGTTCCCACTGCTGGGACACATGCCTCCTCTCGGTGAGAGGAAGTGGGCCGTAATCCACCACGCGGGCCCAGTGCGGGTTGGTAGATGTCACAAGTCTTCGAATTTTTGGTTCTGGGTCATGCCGGTTTCCTCACGATATTTTCCTACACTGTTTTGAGAGCAGTGGCGATGAGATAATTTACACAAAGTAAAGCGCCTCTGGGTTCGAACCTACGACTCGGTAAGTCGCGGCCGTTACCACTGGGCCACCACCGCTCACTGTGTACCTATTGTGGTAGGGTAATGTTATTAAAGTATACAGGGTGTAAGGGGAACGCTTCCGAAGCCAGAACGTAGATTATATACTACCTAAATGCAAACGGATACCAATAACCTTTCACTTTAAATTGGTTATTTTCAAGACTTCATATTTCGTAAACACGCAATGGAAACCGTCCAAAACGTGAGGTCACTGACACGCAACGCAACATACGCGCCACCTTGCGTCCGCGTGTTTCGGGCGCCGAGCGCTCCGTACGGCCGAGTCACGGGATTTATACGGAATTTACAAACATCACTTTCAAAATGCCTACCTTTACAACACTTCACAAAAATTATGAATTTTAATCGCATTATTCGTAGCCCACTGTTAAACATTAAAGCTGACAGAGGCATTTTACGTACCTGTCTAAATCCTTTGCGACCTTATGAGGTTTGGCTCGAACTGCGCTCCATCCCTTTCAATACAAAGTCGGGCCCGTCGTTGTGTCGACCCGTGAACACGAGGCAATAGTGTAGGATCCTCAACACATTCTGCACGAAGTCTATCGAAAACACTCACTATTCTGCCCCACATTTCATCAGCACTGTCACATTCCCGATTAAAAACTCTTTCTTTCACATAACCCCACAAAAAGAAGTCCAAAGGTGTTAGGTCAGGTGAACGAGCCGGCCAGGCGTGCGGCCCCATTCTTCCGATCCAGCGGTCATCAAATAGCTCAGTGAGACGCTCGCGGACAGGGCGCGTAACATGCGGTGGAGCACCATCGTGCTGGAACCATGCTCGACGAAATTCAGCCAACGATACATCATCTAGCATATCCTCTAAATGTTCGTTTAAAAAAATAAGATATTCTGATCCATTGAGGCGCTGCGGTAGAAACACTGGTCCTAGAATTCGTCCATTAAAAACACCAGCCCATACGTTGACGGACCATCGGGTCTGATGGCCGGTTTCTTGAGTGGCGGACGGGTTCACGTCTGACCATACATGAGCATTCCTCCTGTTCCACATCCCGTTCCTCGTGAAAGTGGACTCGTCCGTCCAGATAATGTGCTCAATAAAGCCAGGCGCACGTTGTTGTTGATCTAGCAGCCAACGACAATACGCACGACGACGAACGTGATCGTTAGGTAGCAAAGCTTGTACTTTGTGTATTTTGTAGGGCCGCATTCTGTTCCGGCGCAAGACTTTGTGAACTGTCCAGTGAGAGACTGTCGGTTCGCCCCGGCGCCGCAATAATTTCGGTGCACTTCGTGTGCCCAGGCGAGGATTTTGGCGAATCAAATTTAAAATACGCTCCTCTGTCTGAACATTCACTTGTTGTCCACCACCTGCGGCTATCGGAGCAATCGGTCGATTTTCTAAAACTCGCTGAAAAGCTGCCGTTATCATGCGAGAATCAGACGGATGCCGGACGTTCGGAAATCTGTCTCGGTAAATTCTCAACGCAAGAGAAGCATTGCCACAGGCTTCTCCTAAACACATTAACATGTTGCCGTATTCACGAGCACTGTACACGTATGCATCAGGCATTGTTAAACACAACAAAACTGTACTATAACTAAAAAACAATAAAACAACACTAAAAACGTAACAATAATAACTAAATACAAATTTAAAACTAACAAAACAGTATTAAATACGGTTCAATACCTATCGACCGATTAAACGTAACGCGCGTTCGCTCACGAACTGAGTCTGAAAGGAACTAACTAGATTACTAAGAAGTACCTACTAAGAACATCAAACATGCCGCCTGGCCACGTGCGGCGGCGCCGGCCGACAAACGTACCGCCGCGCGCCACGCGTGTGTGCGTGGACGGGGAATCACATAGGTAGCGGTGTCTTCTCATGTGCAAAGATCAACAAATTACAGAAAATGTTAGAAGAATAATGATAACCAGAAACCAATTAATTTTAATTGATATGAAATTGTACTTTAAATGCTTTATAATTACAAGCTGTTTTCATTTTCTAACTTTTAAATTAGTTTTAACGAGTTTTTTAGATTAAATTAATTAAATTATCCACTTTCAATTGATTGGTATTACATACCTACTTAATGAAGGATACAGTTATAGCAATAAACGAGTGCGCGTCGTGTGACCCGTAATTACATTGACATAAAGTTCAAATTTAATTGATTCACGCGCGCTATTTGCTTGAAACGGTGCACGTGATGAAATTTTTTTAGTCATTCACAGGTAAAGTCGGCGATTTTTTACTTTATTTCATTCACTATCGATTAACGACTTACATACAAAACTGTTATTAAATGCACGACACGGCCCATTAATTTAAAACATTTGGAGCCTCTGTAATGTTTATTTTTCTTTATTTTGGCGGCGCTTTACAAAGGATGTCTAGGTCGCCGCCCACGCCGCGCAATAGTCGTCGAAGCTTCTCTCTATCAAGTGAAGTGACCCGGGTTCAAATCTCGGCCAAATACCAATGACTTTTGTAATCATTTACCTTGATTATCAGAATTCGACCGATTGTCACAATTATCTCTGTACCTCGCTGGAATGGTCCATCTCGCTTCCCCCTTCACCTCCCCGTGTTAGCCTCGTCGCGTGACTCGTCGGCCGTCGCCTCAGTACGGTGAGCCTCTTCGTTACTTATACGCGTCTCGTTATTTTGCTAATTTTTGTATTATTATTGTTTTGATTTTGGATAGTTATTGTTAAGTTTGCCGATATGAAGTCGTCGACCCCAGATCTAGAGATAATTTGACCATGATGTAGGTAGGTAAACATTTCAATTTTCTTACTGTGCAAAATTTTATTGAACGAATTAACGAAAGTGCTCTTTCCCAATCACAGTAGGTATCTTATTATCTCTATTCGACATGGATCTCAAGGTTAAGCATAAACATCTGGATTTTTCTGATTTGTGAACATAATTTGCGAACATTCGGATCAAAATTGTAACCCGGTTCAAGGGGAAAATCATTACGAACCTTGCATGAATGGAATCCGAAAGTAGATATCCCAGAAGGTAATAGTGAACTGAAAAGATATTTGCTTCAACTTTGACGCACATCAATCGCGTGAACAAAGGGGTCGTTGGCCGCGCTGCTGTCGGCAAGCGCTCGCGCACTTTGAACTCGGGGCTATGCGCGATTGTCAGCTGATATTTATTTACGAATACATTGCTTGATAGAGTTGTAAAGAAAAAAAAAATTGTTTAATGGCAAATAATGGTTTCATTTAACTGTTCTCACCGCATAGTGTACGAAAAAGCTAAAAAAAATTAGTAAAATTGTAAAAAAAAAAAACTGTTTTTTTTTATGGTATCGTATCGAGAATCACTAGCCCTATCACCTGTCTTCGTTTTCGGAAGCGTTTCCCTACCACCCTGTATAAATATTGTAACACATTTCAAAAGAATAACGGTGGAGGTTCTTGCCAATTCTTCTCCATACGAAACTACCTTTTGGAAGGGGCGACTAGAATCAATTCTATTTAAATGTAAATGTTGACGTTCAAAAGTGCCTTTTATGTGCCATGCCTACTTGAAATAAATGCTTTGACTTTTATAATAACAATCCTTAAGGCGGGGTGTTATCTCAATATTCCCAAAAATTGGTTTCTTAGAACGTCGAGTATGACGTAATGTAATAAAAATAAGTAACGCGAAAAATACAGTGAACAGAGAAGGGTATAAAGAAGAATTTAAACCGAACAGAATAATAAATAATAGTTTGATATTCCCAATAAAAAATTGGGAAGTTGTAGCACAAAAATAAACTTTGACGTCGAAGATCTCTGTATTTCCAGCGATAACAACAGTTTTTTTTTTAAGAATTTAGTAGGTTTTCCATTTTTTTAAAACTTTAACCAAACCATTATTTAATTTTATGTCTATATTTTAAATAATCTAAAGAAAAGCAGTAAAATAAATGCCCATTCGCAGCTTACGTCACATTTCAACACAAATATCATTTTCAATTTTCAATCTTATTGACGCTCCATAGTGGTGACAATAGCTTACGCGGTCATACTTTAGTCGTCGGGCAGCGCTCGACTTGGATGGTTGGCACCGGACGCTCTGTGCATAATTCGATTGTAGTTTTCAAGTAATTTATGACTGAAAACAGTGTGTGAATTGAACTAAAGTTCTGTGGCGGACTACTAAGGCTACTCACTGCCTAATATTGAAGTGAAAATTCAGTCTCAGTGGAAATATGGGCAATAAAAATAAAATGTTGCGAAAGAGTTTTACAAGAAAAAGACGAAAAACTCGAAAAAATTATGGAATGTTTGGGTAAGTAGGATGATTACGGTATTGTATCATAATAACATTTGAAATTTGTATTTAGTTTAGTATACTTACGAAACTGTATAAATCTATAGAAACGGTATTGACAATTTCTACAAACATTTTGCTGAATCCAAAAACAAATAGGTGCACTCTATTTTGATGTCTATAGAATGCATATTTGAATGCGCCTAGTGCAAACGTCTCTGGTCGAAGCAACCATCGAGGCGATAGTCATATTGCAATAGTAGGTATAAGTAACAAAAACAAACTTGCAGATAAATCAGAGTGCGTTCGTAATTATTATAATAATATAAATATTGCACTAGTTATATAAAAAGCATTTTGATTCTTTTGTAAGATTATTTTTATAATATTTATTGAGTCATTAGACCAGTGCCGATAATTTTTGAAAACGAAAAAAGTCACAGTAGGCTGAAACCCATTGGAAAAGAAAGAGAATATAACAAAAATGAAAGGAAAAATAATTTACGGGCGATCCGAGGTCGGGAAGTGGGGGTTATTTCGATTTCCGGCAAAACTACAAGTCATATGGAAAAAAGTGTAATAGCAAAGTTGTAGGTAATAAAAAGATCTACAACTTTTGTATTCACACTTTTTTCAAGTAACCTCAAAATTTATGTGAAAAATTCAATTCATGTGAAAAATTCAAATTTGACAACAAACAATTTATGTGAAAAATTCAAATTTGCCGGAAATCGAGATAAACCGCTTTTTACCCTTAAACCCCCACTTCCCGACCTCGGATCGCCCGTAAATTATTTTTCCTTTCATTTTTGTTATATTCTCTTTCTTTTCCAATGGGTTTCAGCCTACTGTGACTTTTTTCGTTTTCAAAAATTATCGGCACTGGTCTAATGACTCAATAAATATTATAAAAATAATCTTACAAAAGAATCAAAATGCTTTATATATAACTAGTGTGCAGTATTTATATTATTATAATAATTACGAACGCACTCTGATTTATCTGCAAGTTTGTTTTTGTTACTTATACCTACTATTGCAATATGGCTATCGCCTCGATGGTTGCTTCGACCAGAGACGTTTGCACTAGGCGCATTCAAATATGCATTCTATAGACATCAAAATAGAGTGCACCTATTTGTTTTTGGATTTAGCAAAATGTTTGTAGAAATTGTCAATGCCGTTTCTATAGATTTATACAGTTTCGTAAGTAAACTAAACTAAATACAAATTTCAAATGTTATGATACAATACCGTAATCATCCTACTTACCCAAACATTCCATCATTTTTTCGAGTTTTTCGTCTTTTTCTTGTAAAACTCTTTCGCAACATTTTATTTTTATTGCCCATATTTCCACTGAGACTGAATTTTCACTTCAATATTAGGCAGTGAGTAGCCTTAGTAGTCCGCCACAGAACTTTAGTTCAATTCACGCACTGTTTTACCAATTTTAGCAAATACCAACTAATATTCAGCCAGCAGCAGCTTCCATTCCCGTGGATGATCCCTCTATCGTCTAAATTTTTCAGAATTCTAGCTTCCGTCCCGGCTCCGCATTTTATTAGAAACATTATGGCATTTGTCACTTTGGAGCTGTGATATTATTGCATTTATTTAGAGTTTATGTGATTTTTAAGTGGTCCGAAGGCCTTTATGTTGGTTTTGTTTTCTATTTTTTTACCGCACCCACTAAGTACCTATCTAAAACACAAACATTAGTTTGAAATGGCATAACTACCCATTTAATTAACCCTTCCATCCCTGATACTGACTTACACCCGAAAAGCATAATTCCCCTTCTAGAGCAGTCGGGTAAAATTCGGAATGTTTATATTTGACCTGTTTATCATGTACTGTAATAAAAATAAACAGTAGTGATGTTTTTTTTTAAATTGTTATGTGTAATTATTTATTGTATCATATTATGAACCGACACTGTAATTACATCGAATTTTAGAACGCACGTCATAAGTAAGTATATTCAACAGAAAACATCTGATTTCCTTACGTATACTATGCAACTTTCCTTGAGCACACAAACGCCCGTGTTAGCGTTTGCGAGTGTGTGCATAATTACCGTAAAACGCGCAGATGCGGTTGTGTGAGTGCGGTAATAGCGATTAAAATCGTAGTCGGTCCGCGTCTTAACTATTGATATTGATATAGACAGTCAAAGATACTCAATACTCAATATCTATGTATTTACATACACCCATCCACCCATCTCTTTGTTATTTTTACTTTTTTCTTAAATATTAGAGCAAATTATCATTTTGTATGCACGTGTTTCTGTGACAAATAAATCTATTTTTCTTTCTTTACATTCCAAAATGTAAACAAAAGTGGTAGGTTTTACAAAGACATGAATCATTGTAGACCTGTCGGGCACAACAAAGAAGGGAGATCTACGAAAGACAGCCGGGACCAACGTCTTAACGTGTTTTTCGAAGGGTCTCGATATGAAATGGTTGGTCACCCATTCACGAACCGACTGCGGCAAGCGTAGCCTAACCTGCGATAGACCCGGGCGGGTGGTAGTAGTTTGCTTCGAGCCCCTAAGGGGGCGTCCATTAATTACGTTAGGCGTTTAGAGGGGGTAGGGGGTCGAGCCGAATCTCACCCAATCTCACATGGGGGAGAGGGGGGCCTCGGCAGATATGAAGTAATTTTTTTTCCACAAGAAACAGCATAAAATTGCGAGAAAACTGGGTTAAATTAAATAAAAATGTTTCTCCACTAAAATATACTCTCTTAAAATGAATGATACTATTCAGGGAAATTCACGGATTAAATCAGTAAACAGATTTAGACTACGTTTTTAGAAATCTTAAACACTAGTCGTAACTACTATTAAATAAACAAAAAAAACTAATGTTTTTTTTAATAAACCCAGCGCAGTTCAACTCAGGTTAACTTATTTAGATTAAAAGTATGTATGCATTTTGAAAAATCTCACGTGAGATTAGGGGAGGGGTGAGGGGGTCGAGCGAAATCTCACGACATCTCACCAGGGGGTGAGGGGGAGTCAAAAAATTGCCAAAATCACCTCACGTAATTAATGGATGCCCCCTAACAGCTATAAAGCTTTTAAAATAACAATCATGTCAAATCTATTAGGTTATTCTCTATAGTGTATTCTTCAATAGAAAGCACCTCCAAGTGAGACTCCCCACCCCAACAAAACCACACACGTACTGTGTAGGTTATTATTATGTTTCCTAATTTTTTGTTTTTATTATCTATTAGCTTAATCAAAATTAACTTAACCTACCTACGAAGCACTTTTAGCATGGAACATCATTCCATTTTGTATCAATTCAATTTCTATAACTAAATATCTATGAAACATCATGCATGCAACCTACATTTCAATTGTTACAATTATCTATTATCAGAATCGTAATAAAATCAGAATAATATTAAAAATAATACTTTCAACAAAAAAAAAAATGCAATAAAACAATAAAAAGTCTTTAGTCAATTCTAAAATTCAATAAAATTACCACTATCTGGAGAAGTGCGTTGTTAGCTGCGCTATAGTTTATTTATACTTTTGCAGCTATCATCGTTTTACTTGTTGTACTTACATAATCTTGTAATATCTGTCATAAAAAGTTTATTTCGGAACAATAGTTCCGAAATAAACTTTTTATTTTTATCAAAACATTGAAAACGACAGTTCTAAGAAATTTAATTGACTACCTCGTTGGTCTAGCGGTCGCAATCACGACCGATAAGTGTGAGTGGCCTCAGTTCGATCTCCAGATCAGGCAGCGATAATAGTTCAAAGAAAACGTTAACTTTTAGGGTAAAAATGACCTTCGTGAGTTTCGGTGCCGAGATTAACAAATCAAAAAAAAAATGGAAGGTCTCTTTAATTTATCGGAACCGGGTTCGTAGAATTACGGTTTCATGAAATCCCTGTGTTGATTTTCTTCATACAAGATGAAATTGGTTCGCCCCCTATAACGTCATAATCAGCCTATAATGTTCCCACTGCTGGGACACGGGCCTCCTCTCGGTGAGAGGCAGTGGGCCGTAATCAACCACGCGGGCCCAGGGCGGGTTGGCTGATGTCACACCCCTATAACATGTGATTTAGAAATACCGGTTAAACGTGGGTGTACTATACACCTTTGCCTATCCGTCGCAAAATACAGGCGTATAAATGTTTTCATATTTTGACCCATTACAGAGCTCTAATTTGCTAAAACAGTAAGAGAATTTGAATATCGCGAACTCTCGACGTAGGAATAGGCAGGGCGCGGGCGCCTAATTTTAGACAAAAAATAACCTTGAACTATATACCTACACTGTTTGTAAACATAGTTTGTTGTTTAATAGGTATATAAAATTCTCAGAAATGATTGCACAATGTTTACAAAACATTGTGCCATAAGTACTTAATAATAATAACACAATACTTTTCAAAATTCGAACTCTGTTTCGCTCTTTTAAAAACTATAATCTTTATTCTATGGATTTATTACTATCAGCCTATCAACAAAAGAGGTTTTGTCAGTAAAGTCTCTTTCTTTTCATATCAAAATAATAATAGTCTTTGTCTCATGTTTTATCATTTTGCACACCACCACTTGGTATGTTGCACAACATTTCGTTATAAGGAAAAAGTGAAAAACCGGGCAGTATAAATAATCTGCCTGACACAAAACTTGTTCAGTACGACCAATTCACTCTGTGATGCTGGTTGGTTTAACAAAACACGTTGTAGTATGAGGTTGAAATTATACGCACAATTTTACGACGTAATATACCTACACAACACTATAAAAAAATATAATAAAATAGTTTTGCTTAAAAAAAAAGAGTTAAAAAAAGTTATAAATTAAAGTTTAAAAAAATATTGTTCAGTTCTAAAAATTAATATAAAAAAAAAACAACTTTAAATTGTTATGTTATCTACAAGTAAGTCATTTTCTTCACTCTTCATAGTATATTTTAGTTTATTTATTTTAGTCTTAATTTTTGTATATTTATCATATTATTATCTTGTGTATATATTTAATCGTCATTTTCCTGCGCGTATCCCAATTAATTTGGGGTCGGCACACAGTCCATTTCGTACATCCAGCGTTTCTGATGTAAATCATAATATTTCGTAACTAGTTACGCATATAGGGTCAATGTCCTTTGCAAAACTTGAGTCATATTTTGGTGAAAGGTTTTGTGACTACAAAAAAGATCCTTGTTCAACAGTAGGTCAAGTTGAGTCTGATCAACTTAATTTGACCAGCTTTGAGCTAGAATACTAGAATAACCTGTACTTATTAGGTACTGTATATTCAAACATTTGTGTGCATGAACATGTCTGTTTGACCTGTGTCTGGGTGTGTATATGTATATCAGTCATCAGGTTACCGTAGTACAGGCTCTGTCTAGTTCGGGACCTGAAGACCTTGAGCGGATGTTAAAAAAAAAATGTTTTTTTTTTTTTAAACGTTGCCCCACACTAGGAATTTCCCCTGTATCGTGGGTGCGTTTACAAACATTTAAACTCACATACACAAACAGCCAGACCCGGAACAACTACTTGCAGGTCATACAAATATTTGTTCCGTGCGGGGATCGAACCCGCGACACGTAACGCAGCGGTCAATCGCTTAACCACTGCGCCAACCGTGTCGTCGATTATTCGTCGTTATTTACACGTCGTTAATACGTCGTTATTTACACATAACATAACGTGTATGTTTAAGTCACTCAATCTGTGTGGTTTTTCCTCAAAATACCATTTCAGACACTAATCTACATGGTCTTCACATGATCTGACCAAGATTTTGTCTGGACTTTAAAAGAAACTGTGTCCTCTGATTTTGTTTCGGCCTCTCTTCTCAGAGTAGTCCGATAGGAAACGCCGACCTCATTTAGCTTTTAAAATATGATTGACGTGTAAAAGTGTTTGTACAAACCTACTTACAGAAATAAAATAATTTGTCGTTTATCACATGCAATAGGAGGCGACCCTATTGCCATCAACCGGGCACGAATCCAGACAATTTCGGTCATTTTAAATCCTGTTTTAGGCCCGAGCTAAGGGACGTTTTTAAGGAACCCAACATTTTACAAAGCTACCTTGTTATTTTACAAAAATGGTTACGAAAACATATCTAATAAAATAAATATCGTAACCATTTTTGAGTAAGATAGAACCATAACTAAGAGAGGCGGCCTCATTAGCACCGTGTTGGCATGCACGACTGCTTAGCGTGGTAGTCTGGGTTCGATCCCCAAGTTGGCCAGTGTTATTAAGTTCGAACTAGCCCACTAGGCCCTGACTTACGAGTTGGAGGTCCCGGGTTCGAACCTAGACAGGTGCAGGTGCTGGTCAATTTGTGTGAATAATTTCAACACCACTGCTCTCAAAACGGTGAAGGCAAACATCGTGAGGAAACCGGTATGTCCTAGAACCAGAAATTCGAAGACATGTGACATATACCAACCCGCACGTGGCTCGCGTGGTGGATTATACAGAGAGAGCTCTCTTGAAGAGAGTAGGCCTGTGTCCCAGCAGTGGGAACATTATAGGTTGATCATGCATTGAGTTCGAATTCCACAAAAAACAGAAACATACATCATTAAACTTGGTTTATTAAGCATGATCTATTTTCAAAGAATTATTAAAATACTAAAATATTAGGCTATGCTCTTGTCTAATAAATCGATAGATGTGACGTCATATAATGAAAGCACAAATAGTACATACGTGACACGCCATAGCCACGTCATCTTTACATAATTAAGCGCTACCGCACACAACCGAATCGACAGACATTTTCGTTTACGCGGTGTCCTGCGTGAGCGACGAATACGACGCGACGCGACGTAATGCGACGCGATGCTACACGCGACAAATGTCCTACGTGATTTTTGGACATTATTTCTCGAATCAAGGAGAAGTACAGTACAATTTTGCTTGAAAGTTCATATTAAAGTACAGACTTTTAAAAAAATATCGTAAAAAACAGAAAGAAAACAAATAAGTAATTATAATATTTTTACAAAGAAACACATTTGGCGTGTTCCATCATTTATTTCTAAAATGTTTAAACAATATTGTGGAGTGTTATCGTCTACTTTCGATTACATTATTGCTGATATTAAGTCAGAATTTCAATTAAAAACAACAAATTTTCAAAAACCTATTTCAAGTGAAGAAAGATTACTCTTGACATTGCGGTGAGTACATAGAAATGAAACTACATAATATTGTATTATTGAAAATATTTTAATTATTATGAAATTATCACATGAGAAATTATCACCGAGATGAATCACCAGAAGTGAAGTAACCTATCATTGAAGATTCGTGTTTGATGGGGTATTCAGTTTTGATATTTCGTTGATGAGCATCTCCTGAACCTGAGTCTTCTTCTGCTTCGGCAACATTCTTCCAACTTCTTTGTATACTAATAAACGATTCCTATAATGTTTATGTTTTTTGTCCCACAACAATCTTTGATAACGCACTGCGGCGATCAACGCTTCTGAATCAACCATTACGTAGTTCGTGGTGTATGTCGCATCTGGTCGCCCTCAAAACAAATCCGCATTACGTCGCGTCTCGCCGCCTAGGAGTAATAGGTAGTGTTCTGTGCTCGCCGCAGACTGTCATATAGGCCGCAAGTAGGGTATGCCGTTGAGTTGTTCGCGTTCGTCCTGTTCGTCGCGTTCGCAGCGTGCGTCGCGTCGCGTCGGTCGCGTTCGTCGCTCACGCAGGACACCGCGTTACCTAATTTGCCCCGACAGCAAATAGCTGTCGGAAGAATGGCGGTCCTATAAAATTGATAAATAAATAAATAAAAACTGTTTATTCTCACCATTAAGAGCGTTTATACCTTATGAGTGGCAACGTCGCAATTAGTTTCATATTTCGTGGTTTTAAATTTTTATCATTTAATCGGAGCATTCGGAGCTATATTTTTAAAATATGTTTAACTATTTAGAATATGACATTAAATCAAAATCAAAAGTCATTTATTCAAACTGGGCTGAGAATCAGCACTTTTTGAACGTCAAAATCACATAAGACAGTCCCCCCAAAACGCCGGCCCTTCACCACTTCCTAGTGCTTTAGCTGGGAAGAAGTGGCGGAACAAACTCCCCAGCAGCACTGCTGTCTGTAACTGAACAGACAGCAGTGCTGCTGGGGAGAAGAACTGGATTCTCTATAGTAATAAGTAATTAACATTACGAAACACAAAAACATTAAAATTATTTGCCATATGTCAGCTAGCACATGCCAATATTTAAAACTATACTCAAGCAGAAATAAATAATAAAAACGTAAACAGAACTTAGTACATAATAAAAAGGCTCCAGACATAAAGGGCGTGCCCGCTTACATATGCAATGCTGCATTATGTTTATATATATATATAGCTGTAACTTGTAACCACAAATGATAAACTAGGATATACTGATATAATATAATATAAATAAACTACTATATAATGATAAACTAAATTGCGACGTCACACACGTAGATCATGTGTATGTGACTGAATGTGTGTACCATGCAGGCTAGATTGAATACATGACTTTATGGCTGTCTGCTCAAGTTTTGAGTATTTTATATATACGGCCTACGCAACTGTCCAGCATATCTGGTAGCTTCGTGTGACGGGTCGTTGAGCTCCCTAAAATAGGGTTGAGCTACACGATGACTGAGGCTTGCATGCCGTCTGTTAGGACAGGTCAACTCAAAGCTGCAATGGCTCTTTCTTCAAAAATCCCTTCCAGACATGGGCCCGCATTGTTAGACTCACATAAAATCTTAATAATGCAATGCTTGGACTTTAAAAGAGACCATGACCTCTGAGTTTGTTTCGGCATTTCTTCTCAGGGATCAGTCAGCTAGGCAATGCCGGCGCCATCTAGTTTTTTAAAATATTGACGTGTAAAACTGTCTTAAAAGATCTACTTACAGCAATAAACATTTCATGAAAAACCACACAGATTGAGTGGACCTGTACAGTCAATGCACTCCCGTGGGATATTTTCTGACTTCAACGAGGGCAAAACCTAGTTACTTATATATTTCTGACATAATTAATAATAATAATTTTCTTTTGTTACAGAAAATGATCGTGAAAGTCTAGAGTAGTTAATAAGAGAAGTGAAAGTGAATTATAAGCAAAACCAGTAAGAAAAAGTCGTCAAAATGTTTCAAAAACCGGCTTTTGGGTCCACTACCGCCAACTTTGGTAAGTACTGATATATTCCTTTTCTCAAACATGTTTGCAAATTTGAGCATTATTTTGACAGCCTTCCTCGAGATAAATCGAAATTGCTGTACTTGCCAAATACATGCGAGCAGCGGCCGACAAAAGTTGTATGAAAATCCATATCTGTCGTGGTTTAACGGTCAAATAAATTACATAGTAAACTCATATCTATCGTGTAGTTTAAAAATGGAATGATCTTTTACTCCGAAACATGCAACCAAGGTGGTAACTTTTCAAAGGTTTGATTTAAATTTCGAACTGGCTTGCAAATAGAAAGCTGTTTATTGAAAAACAAAAAATACACTTTAACGCGGGAAAGATGATTGTTGTTCGGTTGTTCGTCATTGATTTTAAAAAGTAGGTAATTGTATTTTAATTTCCGCGCGTTATTTGAGAATAGTACTAGACAAGCCTTGGCCACAACTAGGCATTGGTGGACTTACGTATGTGTGCCGAGGGCCGCCGAGGCCGCTCTGCAGTAATGTACTATTCTTCTGTTTGGTCCTCTCTCGTATCTACACGACCTACAGTTAAAAAAATACAGGGCAATCATCATCAATCAATGCGCAACTTATTCTGTTACCTATCAATGGATTCAGTACATGATTCTGAAACCCCTAGGTTGAATGTTACGTCGGTTATTAAGAAATAAATTAGCTGTTCCATACATTTTCACCACGTAACACGTAGGTATTGCACTTGTCTATGAACATCTTGTCTATGGGTGGGAAATCATCAAATAACTTCTCCCGCTCTGGGCAGCGCAGGAGGGCGTGTCAGACTCTTACTGACTAAAGCCACCCGTGTTCCTTCAGTTGCCTGTGCCAGGGGCCACGGTAACACTCTTGGACTTTTCCGCAACCCTAGCAGGCATCGGTCCTAGCAAACCCCGTCATTGGTGCTGACATCTCTTTGAGGCGCGTGTGGAACACAACGCGCCGTCGTCGACCCGGGCCTGGTCCTTATCGAACGGCGAGCTGCCCATTGCTCGCCGTTCGCAAGCCCGCGCCTACGGTGGCCGGGAATCGGCCTGCGATCGCAGTCTGACACGCCTGACCTAGGAATCGAATCTAGGACGTAATGCTCAACAATTGTCCCTATAAAGACAGTGTTCATCACCATTTGCCTAACCTTTTCGCGACCAAAGCTTCCAGCCTAACGGGATGCAGCTGGATACCAATATTGGACATGAAACGATTGCCTATCAGACCTCCACAACCCACATTTGTCCCCGTAATGACAGTGTTATTTTATCTTGTTTATGAAAGAAAGAAAATGCGTTTATTTGCGGTAAACATGACGCAAAAAATAACAAACACAAAAAATAAGAAAAGGTTGTGGGAAACATGCGTCACATCCACGCAAAACGGCTATCGCTCAGCATTATGCTGCGACCCTATGCAAGATATAGCCCCAGCGCTGGTTTTCAGCGACATATATATAGTTATACATAGTTACTTAAAACGGTACAGCACAAATTACTTTTTTGATTTCTTAGTTAGTTTCACGATCTGGCAGCTTGAGTAATTTATGCGGCCTACAAAAATGTCCTTTCTTTGGTATTGTTCGTCGAATCGTTGAGCTCCTTAAGTTCTGAGTTGAGCGGCACGATTACTGACAAATGAGTGCACTGACTGGACAGGTCCGCTCAATCTGTATGGTTTTTCCTCAAAAGACCGTTTCAGACACCAATCTACATGGTCTTCACATGATCTGACCAAGATTATGTCTGGAATTTAAAAGAGACTGTGACCTCTGAGTTGGTTTCGGCCTTTCTTCTCAGAGTAGTCAGATAGGAAACGCCGACCTCATCTAGTTTTTAAAATATGATTGACGTGTAAAAGTGTTTGTACAAACCTACTTACAGAAATAAAATCATTTATCATATAATCTTTGGAAGAGGCACCTAAGGAAAACATCCTCCACTTTTCTCTCTCAGGTTCCTTCAACTCGGGTACTGCGGCGGTTTCGCCCTTCGGGGGCTTCAAGCCGACGACCGGTACGAGTGCGTTTGGCGCTCCGCCCGCGTTCGGGGCAGCTACCTCGACACAGCCTGCTACCGGTGGAGGTATGTGTTCTACAATACATTCATAATTTATGTGATTTCGGGGAAGCTACTTTAATGGTTTCACATAAGGCATAGTTTCCATTGTAACTTGCGAACTTGTTAACGTTGCGAAGTCAACTTTAATTGCATGCTAGTATAGTTGGTATTTGCTTAATCATAATATGTATTGGAACAATGATTTGAATATTTTTTTTGTTATGTAAAATATTTTAATGGGTAATTTTTATATGAATATTAAGTTTAACAACTTCAAATATGAGACGGTTTACTTAAATCCCTGAATATTAGTCATTTCTTATCCAATTTCAATATGAGATTTCAAAATTAAGTGGATAAAAAAACGGAATTCTGATGCGACAAGGGTATATTTAAACCATCTCATCCGATATTTCCCCTCTTCTTACCCAACAAAGCAATTTGCTGCCTTCTATGGTCTGACGACCTGAAAATTTAACGCCGTTATGGCATACTTTTCAAAGAATTTTTTACTGTATTTAATAGTTCTGTACACACTTTACATCATATTAAACCAACAATAATAAATACCTCTATCCCAGGTCTTTTCGGCACCACCAACACAACCGGAGGCCTATTCGGGGCCTCCACAGCCTCAACATCAACCGCAGGCTTCGGCGCCAGCACCTCGGGCTTCGGCTTCGGGGCTGCACAGCCGGCCACTGGCGGCCTGTTTGGGAATACTTCGACAGTTGGTGGAGGGTTGTTCGGCGCTACGCATAATCAGACAGCTTTTGGGGCTAAGCCTACTGGTGAGTTTATATTCTAAAGCTTGATTTTAATTTTAATTTATAGTCTTTTTAAGCGACTTCAAAAATGGAGGTTCTTAATTCGTCGGAATCTCTTTTGTTTCAAAGGGTTTACTTTCCCGGTGGTTCCATTTATAAATAAATCAACAATAAATTATTTTTTAATAAAAAAAACCGCCTTCATATGGACGTGGACGTGTAAGACGATCGTTTTCGAATTGGTGTGGGGTAGGTACCATAACAAAAAAATGAAATGTAACTTTTTTACAAAAAAAAAAACCGACGTCCAAAAAAAAAACCCTACGCTCCACCTGGCCGGCGGGTGTCCCACACTACGTTTGCCAAAACGCGGACTCCACTCTAGAACTCGTTATCCCCAACGATTGTCGGTTCTGCGAGAGATGTGACCAGCCCATTGCCAGTTCAGCTTGCTTAGTCTTTGAGCCATGTCGGTTACCTTGGTTCTCTGGCGGATCACCTCGTTTCTGATTTTATTCTTCAGAGAGACTCCAAGCATAGATAGCTCTCTCCATAGCTCACTGAGCGACTTTCAACTTATGGACCAGTCTCACCGTGACGGCTCCGTTAGTCATAACTGGTAGGACGCACACGTTGAAGACTCGTATTTTAGGCACTGTGGTGTCTTTTGGTAAACAAACGGAAATAATGATAGAATATCTGTTTTCCGTAAACCGGATTTTATTACTGACGAAAAAAAGAGGAACGTTCTCGAGTCAACGCCTATGTATACAAGGTGTAACAGAATAAACGCAAGTCCTGAAAGTAGTTTGCTCACAATTGACTACTGAATCGATTTCAGTAACTAATTAAGTATTTTTTTCAAAAATTATACATCTTGCAATACTGACCGCCGATTGAGCCAAAGAAAATAAAATGTTATTTCAAGGTAATAACTTAAGACTCAATTTTAAATGCATAAAGTAATACTAGGGTCAACACGATTTTCTTAATAATAAAAGATAGCTTAAATAAAAATGTTGTGGTCATTTTATTATGCTTTAACTCAATACTCTAATTGGGGTGTATGAGGTCTTGCGTCAATTATTATGTTACATATTGTATATATTTTTAATTCATGTTGGTGCCGGTTGCCTCAAAATTAGTAATTTATTTAGGAGCTTTGAATAATAATTTTTCGCTTTTTAGTTTCCTTTTTTTGACAAAAAGATCTCCTTTTTACGGCCTTTGATGTATTTGGTAAAGAACTTATTTAAAATCCCCGTTACCAGGATTCGGATTCGGCGGAACCACCACAACAGGCGCTACGACCGGCAGTCTCTTCGGATCCACTCCATCCACGGGCACAGGCCTGTTCGGGCAGCAGACCAACACCCTCGGGGGTGGAGGACTGTTCTCCACTAATACTGGTAAGTGGAGAGATTCATCAAATTAAAAAAAATATCAAATATTTTTATTTCTAGAACACAGGTAAACATGTGGCGTGTAGCCACACAACGCTTTTCACAAAACGGCCGCCACAGCGTCCGCCATCTTGGATTTTCGCAAAGTCATAATTTTTCTTGAATGTCATTGAAATTACCTACAAATAAGCATAGTCAAAAGTTTTGAATTTTTAAATCCGTAGTACAAAGTAATTCGTCAAAGTCGAGCAAAAAGAGTCGAAAATTTCAAAACGTCGTAGCACGGCCGCCATTTTTTTTTTTTACTTTTTTTTCATATCATTCTCGGTCCTCTATAGGGTGTATGGATTAAAACTTTTACAAGTCTTTTCCCTACCGGAATCGGAAATAGGCGCGGCCGCCATCTTGGATTTGACGTCATCTCTATAATTTCCCTCTACTCACTTGGTGTTGCTACGCATTTTTGCAAAACAAACCTCTAACCCATCTCTCACCCATTTCGAGAAACGACATGTCAGTGACTCAGTTAGTGGCTTTGCAGTTTGCCAAATATTTTTTTTTTGATTGTGTGAATTCATCAAATAACTTCTCCCGCTCTGGGCGGAGCGGGAGGGCGTGCCAGACTCTTACTGACTAAAACCCACCCGTGTTCCTTCAGTTGCCTGTGCCAGGGGCCACGGTATCCCTCTCGGACTTTCCCGCAACCCTGGCAGGTATCTGCCCTAGCGGACCCCGTCAGTGCTGTCTTGCCCTATCATTATTATGTGCCTAGCCTACTCCCAACTAAGTTGGGGTCGGCTTCCAGTCTAACCGGATGCAGCTGAATACCAGTAGTTTACATGTTTCACACATTGGTTTCACATGCTTAAAGGTCAGCGCTTATTTCAGCTGCACCGGGTCGCACCGCATCCCATTTCAATACAAACAAGTGGCCCAGTCATATCGGTCCTGACTCACGAGTTGTAGTTTGTGGGTTCGTTCTCAGGCAGGCGCTTTGTTTAAATAATTTCATCACCACTGCTCTCAAAACGGTGAAGGAAAACATCGTGAGGAATCCGGCATGTCCTAGAACCAAAAATTCGAAGACGTGACATCTACCAACCCGCACTGGGCCCGCGTGGTAGATTACGGCCCAGATCGCCTATCACAGAGAGGAGGCTTGTGTCCCAGCAGTGGGAACATTGTAGGCTGATTATGCCAGCACTAAATATATTAAGTAATTTCTGGTGCTAATGGGTTCAAGTCGTATTGATCTGGCTCACTGAGGGGCAATTCCCGTATTTTAAGAACATTCGCATTCTAATCTCAGTGTCAATCTGTCAAAAATTGTATAGCGTTTACCTACATTTTTGACATTAGACTGTCGCTGAGATGAGATTTCGACTTGAATTTGAACGTTTTAAGTACGGGAATTGGCCTTCTGATCTATTGTAAATGATGTTGTGTAAATAAATATATTTTCTATTTTTCTAGCGGGTGCATTCGGTCAACAACAACAGCAGCAATCAGGCACAGCACACACCAAATACAACCCCGTAGTGGGCACAGATGTGGTTGTGAAGGCAGGCACCTCGCAGAATGTGAACATCAAACACTATTGTATTACTTGCATGAAGGTGAGATAATCCACTCTTTAAATATGTAATGTAGAAAAAAAAGCAGGAATACTGTTTCCCATCGCTATCGGGAACTGGGTAATTAATATTACCCCATCGCTGTCGGGAACTGGGTAGTTAATATTACCCCATCGCTGACGTGAACAGGGTAATTAATATTACCCCATCGCTATCGGGAACTGGGTAATTAATATTACACCATTTCTGTCGGGAACAGGGTAATTAAAATTACTCCTTCGCTGTCAGGAACTGGGTAGTAAATATTACCCATCGCTGTCATGAACAGGGTAATTAAAATTGCCCCTTCGCTTTCGTGAACAGGGTAATTATTATTATCTTATTGCTGTCGGGAACTGGGTAATTAATATTACCACACCGCTATCGGGTACTGGGTAATTAATATTACCACACCGCTATCGGGTACTGGGTAATTAATATTACCACATCGCTGTCGTGAACAGGGTAATTAATATTACCCCATCGCTATCGGGAACTGGGTAATTAATATTACCACATCGCTATCGGGAACTGGGTAATTAATATTACCACATCGCTATCGGGAACAGTGTAATTAATATTACCACATCGCTATCGGGTACTGGGTAATTAATATTACCACATCGCTGTCGTGAACAGGGTAATTAATATTACCCCATCGCTATCGGGAACTGGGTAATTAATATTACCACATCGCTATCGGGAACAGTGTAATTAATATTACCACACCGCTATCGGGTACTGGGTAATTAATATTACCACATCGCTGTCGTGAACAGGGTAATTAATATTACCCCATTGCTGTCGGGAACTGGGTAGTTAATATTACCCCATCGCTATCGGGAACTGGGTAATTAATATTACCCCATCGCTATCGGGAACTGGGTTATTAATATTACCCCATCGCTATCGGGAACTGGGTAATTAATATTACCTCATCGCTGTAAGGAACAGAGTTATTAATATTACCCCATCGCTGTGGGGAACAGGGTAATCAATATTACCCCATCGCTGACGGGTACTGGGTAATTAATATTACCACACCGCTATCGTACGATACTCGCATGCCAAAAGACGAGAATATCTTCGTCAGCGATTCGATGTCATTCGTCGTCAAAAGTCATTCGACGTCATCGACGTCGACGTTGATTTCAAGTTGTCAAATTACAATTCGAGAAAATTGCCGGTCGAGTTTCGTATGATTTGATCGTATTCTAGAATTTGATTCTCGCCTTTTGACGGACGGGAAAACTCTTCACGTAAACGAGGCTTTATCCCGCGGGGCGAGCACGGCCTACTGTGATAGGCTTGAGTCACACATTTTGATCACAGTTTGGGAGCAAAAACTGTGATGAATGCGTGACTCAAGCCTATCACAGAAGCCGTGCTCTCACCCCTGGTGGATAAAACCTAGTTTGCAAGTAGGTCTAAAATATTACAGCGATTATTTATAAACGTTGCTTTAAGGTGAGAGGAAATAAACATTTTAACGTCAAAAACTTATGGTTATGCAGACGTTATTTATTAAAACCCTCGTCAAGCTCATGAAATAGTCTTTATGAACTTAGAGAGGGTTGTGTTGATGATTTTAATGGTTATAATTCTGTAAATACATACTTGATACGGTCGCGAAGTCCTTTCTACTTAACTACGTCCAATTAATAATATCCCTAAAATAAAAATATATTTTTTGTTTTGTCCGCAGGAATATGAGAACAAGTCACTAGAAGAGCTTCGTCTTGAAGATTACGTGGCTGGCAGAAAAGGTAACTCCAGCGGCGTGTTCGGAGGTTTCCAGCAGCAGACGGAGAACAAACCGCTGTTTGGGAATACTTGTAAGTAATATATTTGTAGGATATAGAATACTATAGTCAGCGCGTTATCAACTGAGTCGTGAGACCATAAATGTCGATAGAGATAGGAATTTGCAGCGCGCCGGGACCGTTCTCGGTAAACGGCTATCTGCTCACGTGGTGTCGATGAGTCACTAATGATCTGTACGCTTCTGATTGGTCGTTACCAAATGCAATAGCAGGGCGTGTTTTTTTTTGTTGCATAAATGTGTTTACTGAAATTAAATAAATACATTCATGTGTTAGCACTTGTTGCGCACTATGTATAGTTTATTTTGTAACGTTGATTTGAAGAAATTACATGGCGATATTCAACCTCAAACACGAGCAGTGATTCACGGTTTATACTGGTATTTAATTTAGTATCTTGTAGTCACTAATATCATACTACATTAAACGCAAATAAAACTCGTATAGTTTAATAGGTACCTACTATGCTTTGGAATGGGCAATTAGCTTCATCTTTCCGACTGACCGACCCTTTGACAATTCAAAAGTGCCTGTAATTGTTTTATTTGAAATAAATGCTTTGAGTTTGAGTTTTGTTAGGGACTTCACACAATTTGTATCCATTTCTTAACATAATGATATTCTTTATTGACATTTATTATTGTATGACGAATTTGTGACCTATTCGTTCATATGTCGTCTTAATTTTATTCACATATTATTAAATAATGCATGAAATTGTGACATCTACTTACCTATTGAATCTATTTTTATTTTGTTTTTTGACATAAGATTACCTCAGATATTTTGTATGCCTTTTGGTGGGACATAGCAATGACCAACATTTTTTGTATAACATCTGTGTAGTTGTACCCTATGTTCAGAAAATGAATTTAAATGTAGTAATAAATATTAAAGATGGCCCCCGCCTACGTTATTACTTCGTTTTCGTTTGGCGTTTTGCTCGGCTCCTAAGGGTCGTAACGTCATGTTAAATAATCTTCCTCAAGAATTTAGCTATCAAATGCAAAAATATTTTTTCAAATCCGATTGTTAGTTTGTAGCGGTATCTACATCGCCACGTGTGAACTACGCCATACGCCGACGGCGACGTCACGCAAAATCCTGCATCGCGCAAGCAGAGTTTACCGCGCAACTAGCATATATACAACGTCCCGACATCAATCGTCGGGCAGTTGCCCACCAGACACGACACCCGTCTGGTCGGAGGATCCTCCCTTTTCTGTGGAGGTATGAGTGAACTTTACACCCTGTTCCTCATACCTCCACAAGTTTCAGAGATTTGCGCGTTCAAACAAACGAAACTCTTCAGCTTTGTTATAATATTAGTATAGATTTTTCGTGTATTTCCTTGTTACGTGTGTTCGACTAAAATATGAACATCTAAAGGCAAACAAAAATCTGGATTGTATCTTTTTTTCTGGTTAACTAAAAAAAGTAAACTCTTTAAAGCACGCACCAGCACATTTGCCCGTTTAAGAACATTTTGCATCCCCTTATTTTCACATTTAGTGATTGATAAATTCGCCATCTCTTCTTTTTTAACCGGTTCTAAATTCTGTAGCATTTTTTTATTTTGTTTTTGTATGCTTTGTTATTCTTCCCATATAAATTTGGTCAAGTTCTGATGAGTGGTTTTTGAGTCAGCTTCAATAATACGTATTTATTTATTAAAAGTTTGCGCAGCCGCCATATTTTATTTTCATTTTGACCTTATCTTAGCAGTCTCGAAAACCTTGAAAATTATCTCGCTTTCTCTACTGAAAAAGTCGCATGAATTTATGACCCAAAACGCTTTTTCGTTACGTGACGATTTTTACCAGTTAACTCCTACCGAAAGCCCCGTTAAAAAAAAATCATTCCAAAAAATGGTAGCGGTAAAATTGACCAGCAAAAAGGCCAGATAAAAAAAAAATCGTTACATTTAGCGGCCTTCTGGGCACAATATACCGGTGTTTTAATTTATTTAGCAAACATGCCGTTCATTTGCGAAAAGCTTGACATCATTCAAAAAGAGCAATTTTTGGGTATGATGATTTAAAAGAGTAAAAGTAGCAATAAGAGTGCGACGAAGCATATTATAGTCACATCTTTCTATCTCGCTCATTTTTAGGCTTTAGTGTAATGTTGCTTTTGTAGCAAATAGCAAAAATAATCAAACTTGCTGCGGTCACCTGTATACTTAACGGGCTGACAACAGCTAAAGCGCGGTCACTGTCGGACTGCATAGAAAAGAAAGAGAAGCACGATGACACAAAGCTGGTAATTTATTGCAAAAAATTAAGCAATTCTCTATTTATAAAAAATCTATTGATTGGATTGGACTAAAAAATGAAAACACTATCACGTTAATATGTTGCTTGAAGAACAATCTGAAAAATAGCTGAATGATTGCATGTATATTAAGTATGGTTTTTAATCATTAAAATATTTTTTTTGCGGTATCTTCGTGAGTTTTTTCTATCGTACCAAAATTTAAAAAATAATTAATTTGTATTTTTTTAATTAAATTAATTAATTTAAAAAAAAATGTGTTTTCAACACAGTATCTAACTAGCATATATCCTGAAGAATATCATATATTTTTCTGATTTTGTTTTTCTGCAGTGGATCATATACTTTTAGGCATTATAAAACTTGCGTTTAGGTCATGTAGTCCCATTAACTCAAAATTGCTGATTTTTTAGTTATGTCACCCTTTCTGCAAATGAGCGACGTGAGCATCTTCCGGTAGGCTGATTAACTGATTACATTTGCGCTATCATGTAGAACATTTTTACTAAATACTCTTTTCACCTAACCAGCATTCGGCCAGCCAGCCACGACCAGCGCCCCGTCAGTGTTTGGGGGCGGAAGCCTGGGCGGCGCGGGCTTCGCACAGCAACCCTCGTCATTCTCCTTCGCTAACAATGCACAGACTACCAATACAACAGGACTTTTTGGAGCTAATAAACCGGCCTTCGGGGCTGCACCTACCACAGGTATGTTTCAGCAACTAACGTATGTTTACTTTCCAACCCATCATAAACTTGACCTCAGAAAATTTAGGTCAAGCAAATTTTCTACCACCGGTATGTTTACGCAGCTTTCCAAGGTTAAGCCACTTTTCAACCCATCATAAAGTTGACCTCTAAAAATTGGGGTCAAGTCATTTTTCTCAGGTCAAGTTTTGGATGGGCGACCGCTTAAGGTAGATTTTTGAAAGTAATCAATGATGACGATCATTGACATTGTGATTTAGTCCCTACAGGTCGTTACAGGTGGTGGAGATAATTAATGAGAGGTTTATGTACCAAAACATGATAGGTCTTATTACAAAACAAGGTTTTTCTTTTGACATGGTTTAAACCATCGAGCCTGTTTTTGAAATAAGAACCTAACTGAAATCGAAATACAGTTCCTTTTACAAAACTTACATCTTAGTCCGGTCTTAGATTGACAATTTTGTATTAAGAACTTTACAATAGTAAGCATAAAGTTCGAAATACAAAAACTGGCTCGATGGTTTAGGCTCGGACTGAAGAAGTTCGAAATACAAAAACTGGCTCGATGGTTTAGGCTCGGACTGAAGTTAGATCGGTTTTTGTAATAAGACGGGATGAGATTTATTTACTTAGGTCGCTAGAGCGATCTACGTGGGTCATATTGAAAGTTTTTAGAAAATAAAAAACGGAATGATGTAGTAGCCTATTAATATTTTATTGCTTTTTTCGAAGTAGTCTCCGTGCCTTTTTAAGCACCGTCGCATGCGAAGGAACCGTTGTCTGAAACAGTGGACCCACTCTTCTTTAGGGACTTTTTCACGACTTTTTCCAACGCAGCCATGCCATCTTCAGGGTTCTTAAAAAGAATTCCTCTAAGTTTTTCTTTTATTTTTGGAAATAAATAAAAGTCACAAGGTGCCAGGTCAGGACTGTAAGGAGGATGACTTACTAACTCCACACTTTCGATAGACAAATATTCGATAGTCCGTCTGGCGGAGTGAGCTGGAGCGTTGTCGTGGGGGTGGAGTGAATAAGCAATTTCATAATCAATCAATATAAACAGAATTGTCATAAAAAAATTCAAAAAAATTCTTACGTGGAACAAATATCCATAGTTTGACGATTGATGTGAAATTGATGATAAATAGTCATTAAATATATCATTCCTACAGTCGCGAATCGCATTATGATCAACATACGACGTAAAAATGCACTCATCTAGTCCACTGGTTATGTCGATAAAAATGTATAATAAACTTCCCGAGGTACTGAGAAACGAGAAAAAGATTGCTACTTTTACAAAAAAAAAAAAAAAAAATGTTATTATAGTATAAATGAATATTTAATTGACAAATCTATAGAACTGACATAATAATATAAATTAATAATAAACTTAGAATATATTAATAATTATTAGCATGTTACCTTAATTTTTACTTAGAATAAGTAAGTTTGCATGTATAAATAAGTCCTCTTCCTTTAAATTTTTCTTTTGCTGGCCCGACAGGGTCCACGATTGTTACAACAAATGTTTACTTACCACCTAAGCATTTACATTGTGGAATGCAATAAACCAAAGAAAATTTGAATTCGGCGGCTACAACTGAGGCGTCACCTTAAAATGCAATTTTTTGTCGTAGGTGGTACAGGACTGTTCGGTGCCACCACCACTCAAGCGCCCACTTTTGGCACCAACACCTCCACATTTGGGTTTGGTGCTACCACACAGAACCAGGTGAGTTTCTATTTATTATTCTTAGCTGTTTCTGGGTATTTGTCAATTACGGCACGGTTGGCGCAGTGACTGTGGTTAAGCGATTGACTGCTGCGCTGCGTGTCGCGGGTTCGATTTCCGCACGGAACAAATATTTGTATGACCTGCAAGTAGTTGTTCCGGGTCTGGCTGTTTGTGTATGTGAGTTTAAATGTTTGTAAACGCACCCACGGTACAGGAGAAATTCCTAGTGTGGGGCAAAGTTTAAAAAAAAGAAAGAAAACATTCACATTTTTTCTAATATCTATTCTGTTATAGAATGCACTATTTTACACTAAACTCAAAAAGCAGAATTCATTTATTCAAATTTATCTTGGAATCGGTACTTTTTGAACGTCAAAATTACTTTTCGTCCTTTTTAAAGTAAATAGTCCCTTTTGTGTCCTTTTTTTTGTCGTAAAACATCAACATTTGTCTTGTTGTATTACGGGAGGACACTGGCTCCTGCACACAGTTTTAACTAGCGCAGGAGTTGAACAATTCAATTTTTATTGTGCAACTTGTTTTATGTAAATTTTTATTGTATACTTAAAACAGTCACCAGAAAGGCAGCAAACAAATAGAATTCGCTACCTCGTTGGTTTTATGGTCGCAAGTGCCATTAGTGAGAGTGTGGTCCTGGGTTCGATCCCTGGTTCGAGTTAGTGTCATTGGGAATCTTCTTTTGAAATTTCTCAATATCTGCACAGGTTCTGGTAAATGCAAGAGTACACGGCACATTTTTTTAATATTAATATTGCGCGTTATACTAACGGGTGTAAAAAGATACTCAACGAAGCTAATAGTCACTTGTATTCCCCTTTGTTGTAATTATTTTTTTTTGCACTGGACCATAGCTGGGAACCTTCAGGTTACGAAGATATTGAAGACCAAAATTCCAATTTCGTTTTACGAAAACAAGTTTTTAATGTTAAAACACAACTTTAAATACCCCCACGACCCTTGTACCGTTGCATGCACCCGTGAGCACAATGTTTTGCGTGCGTTACGTTGCGCATTACCGCTAACAGCAAATTTTCACACCAAAAATAAAAGTCGTTTCCCAGCAATTATTTTTATGCAATGTTACTTAGTTTAATGTACAGAATGCGTAGTTGACGGCTATGTGATGGGTCTTTTTACATCTTGTATACATTAAATTATTAAATGTTTTATGAACACACTTAGAAATCTTATTTATCCTTCTGAGCCGCTGGTCCCGGGTTCGATCCCCGGACAAGTCAAACATTTGTGTGCATGAACATGTTTGTTTGACCTGTGTCTGGGTGTGTATATGTATATAAGTCATCAGGTTACCGTAGTACAAGCTCTGCCTAGCTAGGGACCTGAAGGCCTTGTGTGGATGTTGCCTCTTATTATTATTATTTTTAGTAGGCGTACTTTCATATTTTGGTAGAAATGTCTTGCCTTCGAAGAACTCTTGCAGCTTTGCCTACCGCTTCGGTGAATAGATGATCTTCCACTAAACAACATTGCTTACCCCCCCCGCCGCTCCCCCCGCAGCAAGCCGGCGGGCTGCTGTTCGGCGGCGCCAAGCCGGCCGGCGCCGCGTTCGGCGCGCCCGCGCCCGCCGCCGCCTTCGGGGGCTTCGGCTCGGGGAGCATGTTCGGGGCCAAGACGCAGGCGCCGGCCTTCGGGACGCAGGCCCCCGGTCAGTTAACTTACTGTGTAGAGGTACGAGCGACAGGCTGTAAACTTCACTCTTACCTCAAACTGAACTTCACATCCTGTTGCTAGTAGTAGGCCATGGTCTTAACAACGTTTGTTCTAGCAAAACTGTGATTCAAATGTCACCGTGTATATTGGGCAACTGCCCAACGATTGATGTCGGGAAGTTGTATATATGCTAGTCGCGCGGTAAACTCTGCTTGCGCGATGCAGGATTTGCGTGACGTCAGTATGACGCGCAGCTCGCATGTGGCGATGTAGATACCGATACAACTGCACCACGTAATAACAGTTAATTAGACTCAATAACAAAACCTTATTAATAAAATACAGGGAGGGAGATCGACGCGCGAACCTGTTGCCATGGAGTCAGTACCTACATGATTCTCCCCTGCGATGCAATCCCCCTGCGATGAAATTTTTCATCAATTATTAAATAAAAATTTGCTGCTCCATACATTTTGACTGCGTTGATATTGCACTTTTATATGAAAGAGCCGACTTTTTTTATAACAGTCGAACTATTTTAACGCTACGGTGCTGAATCCCATGGTAACTGTCCAGTGATCGGTTTATGTAGAGCTAAAATACCTAAAGTTCGAAAAAGAACAGAGACGAAGTGGAGACGCCTTACGACAAAACATTTTTTCGGCGCTAATGTCCTGGGTTTCGGAACATTACCTTAGAATAACTAAAATTTACCAGTGACAAACAAAAGATAGAATGAGACAGCAAGTTTTGGCTATTCTGGGAAACGAAAACATGAGACGGACCCAGTTCTTTACCTGAATTAATAACAATAGAAAACGTATCTACTGGTTTTTTGAAAACGTACTCCTTGTTTTTGAAGTCGTTAAAAAGGAAAATTAATTGAATTAGTTAACTGTATCAATAAGATTAATATTGAATGCACTTAAGTGATGTCCCGAAACTCTGGACAAATATACAGAAAAAAAAATGTCGTAAGGAAGTCTCCATTTTTTTGTCTCTGATCTTCTACCTATTATGATCACTGCTGATGTCCCTGCCACCCTATATAGCTTCGCCTCTGCCACTCGGAGCCATGTGACAGTTTCTTTCTAAAGATCCTTATGCCACATTAACACCATAGAGAAAACTCCCGTATTTTTAACAACGTTCGCATTCTAACCTTACTATATTTATGACAAGAATTTTTCATTCATTTGACGACACGGATGGCGCAGTGGTTAAGCGATTAACTGCTGCGATGCATGTCGCGGGTTCGATTCCCGCACGGAACAAAAAATTGTATGACCTGCAAGTAGTTGTTCCGGGTCTGGCTGTTTGTGTATGTGAGTTTAAATGTTTATAAACACACCCACAATACAGGAGAAATTACTAGTGACAATGTTTAAAAAAAAGGAAAAAAATAATTGTCCATGAGAATAGAATATATTATGTAGAATACTCTACCTCCCTTCTCTCCGTCTCTGCTCTCTCTCCTCTTTCTCTAAATACTCGTGATTCATTGTCCATAAGGTGAGATTGCAACATAAATTGGACCGTTTTGTAAGTACGATAAATTAACTTTACGGGCTCTATACAAGTTTATTTTATTATTTATGTAAATAGATACAGATACGACATATTAGTATTGAGTACAAACGTACTCCTTATTTCTTAAGAAATTTCTTCCAGCAGACCCGCGAAAGGAGAAATGAGAAAGAAATGTAGACAATAGTATGTGAGAACAAGAAGAGAAGAATTTGTTTTTGTAACGTCTTAAACTAGAATATTAAATATACCTACTTAATTAAAATGCAAAAAAAAAACATATATCAAAACTCACAGTTAAGAGGAAACGTAATGCTCTTTTACTCGATATTTAAATTGAGAAATAGATTTTTCGTACCACTTGCTCAAAAAAGTGACATTCTATGCCACAAAAAGCGAACATAACAATAGTCATTTTTAATCTGTTAAAAACAGGGAAATAAAATTGTACTGAATTTCATTCATCCTCTAGGGGGAGAATATGATTTAAATTTGGAATACTTAGGTACCGAAATTTATACTGAATTACATCTGTGTTTACACCATTGAGTTTGTATATAAAGCATTATACATCTTTTCGAAAAAGGAATACGCATTTATTATGCAGTTGATGCCTTTGCTTTTCCGACAAAAAAATATTAGTCTAGGAATTTGCCGCGTTTTTGTTTTCTTCAAATACATAAACGTTAAGTTTATTTTAATTTATTTTTATAAATAAGTTAATGTTCTATAAATACGTTTAATTGTCATTATTTTTAATAAATGCTTATCTCATATTATTATTGTGTAAATTTTTTCGCAAATGGTACGAAAAGTAGAGTATTTTCCTCGGTGATAAAGCTGTCTTAGTCTTGGATGAACTTAAATCCCTCGCTACACTCAGGACTCGTCTTAAATCCCTCGCTTCGCTCGTGATTTAAGTTTTTAACACCCTCGCTACGCTCGGGAGTAAACCTCGAGTCCTTCATTACGCTCGCGATTTAAATCGTCACCCGCGACAGAAGACACTGCTTTATCCCCTTGGTTAATAATCTACTATTAAATCTCGAATGCTAGGCTGAAGTGAGTTCCACAAAATTACAGCATGAACAGAGAAGGAATAAGAATAGTAGCTAGTTTTATGAGGATGGGATTCAAGGAGGGTCCTAAGATCTACACGGTGCGAAGCTAGGCCGAGCAACTTAATAATATCCAGTATTATTTCCCATAGCTTTCGGCTCAATGACGACGGGGGCCTTCGGTACTACTACATCGAGTGCCGGCGGTCTGTTCGGAGGACATCAGAGCTTCGGCAAGCCGACCACAGCTCCTACCTTCGGATTTAATACCCAACAGCCTGGTCTTGGTAAGTCTAGGATACCTTCTAAGTACTAACAGAAAGTCCAGGAAACCAGAGGGGCAATTCCCGTATTTTTAAGACCGTTCACATTCTAATCTCAGTCTCAATCTGTCAAAATTACAATCAATTTCCATACATTTTTGACAGGTTTTTGACATTTATTGTCGCTGAGATGAGATTGCGACTTGAATTTGAACGTTTTTTAAGTACGAGAATTGGCCTACTGATTATTTAATGATTACCTACGACGGAACAGAGACGGTATATATGTCGACACGTTTGGTGTAGTGGCTACAGTGGCTAAGTGTAGTCAGCGAAACCAAATGGTCCTGGGTTCGAATCCCGGTAGGGGCAAATGTTTGTATGATGAATATGGACATTTGTACCCGAGTCATTCATGTATATTTATAATATGTATGTATTTACGAAAAAAATAATGTATTTAACTATTGTATCAACCATCTGGTATCCATAACACAAGCCTTAAGTGTTAAGTGCTTAACTTGGAACTAGATGGTGCTGTGTGCAATGTCAGACGATATTTATTTATTTATATATACGTTTAGGGTGAGAGTCTGTTTGTGTGTGCAAAAAATTGAATGTTCCCATTTATCACCAAAACGGTTTGACCAATGTTCTACTTTTATTAAGAGGGCTATCACATTTTTTCTTGTATTTGAGTGTTTGAAGAGTCTCACACTCAAATACAAGAAAAAAAAAATTATTTATTTATTTAGAACACTCCCGAGATAAATAATCAAACTTTCTCGGGCATATTTTTATTTAATTTTGCGGCCATATTTAAACCATAATCACACATCAAAACTCCCAGTTTATATGTGTGATTATGGTTTATATATTTTATACGCCGAAGGAAAACATCGTGACGAAAAAGCAGCATGTCTTAGAACCATTAATTCGAAGACATGTGACATCCACCAAACCGCACTGGGTCCGCGTGGTGGATTACGCGTCATCACCTCTCAAAGAGTGGAGGCGTGTGTCCCAGCAGTGGGAACATTATAGGCTGATTATTTAATAAAACCTTTGTCCATTCATTCGGAAACGGATCGTTAATTGGATTAGAATCCAAGTTGTGCAGTGACGACCATGTGCATAGTTATGTTCGCGTAACCCAACAAAATGCATGGAAAAGTGGTTTAATTTTTTTGCGATTTCCATGATGAGGCAAACGACGCTTTTTCATGTTTACAATTATTTCAATAACACCTTGTGTAAACTAAAAAAAGACCATTCCTATGTCGACTTCTATTGTGTTTCAAATTAACCCAAAATCTATAATAATATACATTTCTTCTTTAACTATACTAATTTTGTTTGTTTGCTTGAACGCGCTAATCTCTGGAAGTATCAATAAAATATATTTTTACAAATTGATAGCCCAATTCTTGGGAAAGGCTTTAGGCTTTATTTAAGATCACGATAGAACCCTTAGGAGGCGAACAAAAAGAAAAAAAGTCAGAAAGAACGCTTAGCGAAACCGAATTAATAGCGCGGGCAGGCGATGCGCTGCGACGGGGTGGGTCGGGGGAACTAGAAATTCCACGCGGATAAAATCGTGGTCTGAAGCGACTGTATAATACGACGATAATAAACCGCCATTTTTAACCCCCGACGCAAAAGAGGGGTGTTATAAGTTTGACGTGTCTGTTTGTCTTTGTGTCTGTCTGTCTGTCTGTGGCATCATAGCGCCCGAACCACTGAACCGATTTCAGTTTAGTTTTTTTTGGATGAAAGGAGACTTAATCGAGAGTGTTCTTAGCTCGGTTTTATAAAAATCGATTGAGCCGTTTAAGAGTTATGGTGGGTTAAAGTGGGGATGGAAGAACCAAAATTCTACAAATGTGCCCAAAATGGTTGTCAAATCAAATGAAAGATAAGATATTTTCGTACTTTTTTTAGGTAGGTTTTTGTGTCAGGGGTTTTTTAAATTTTTTATTTAAGTTTTTTTTGCTTTTATTTACAGGTACAGGTCTAGGCGGTGGTTTAGGTACAAACCAGTTCCAAGCCAAGCCTGCCGCGCCAGCCTTCGGGCAACTAGGTACCACCATGTTCCCGCAACAAGCGCAGAATACCTTCAAAACTGGTAAGTACAGTTAAACCAGAACAGGTGTACGCTTCGGTAATGTTCGTGTTTCCGAATGCGCTTCGGTAAGCTTCGCGTTTCCGAATTTCAATGAAAATTCACGCCACTAGTTAGCGCCACTTTGACTGTATGTAGAGGTTTTATCTCTAGAATTTTATTATTAATCGGATTTGAAAAATTTTCTTTGCATTTGATAGCCCAATTCTTGGGGAAGGCTATAAGGTATTTAACATCACGCTATGGCCCTTAGGAGCCGAGCAAAAAGAAAATGATCTTTGCATTTGATAGCCCAATTCTTGGGGAAGGCTATAAGGTATTTAACATCACGCTATGGCCCTTAGGAGCCGAGCAAAAAGAAAATGATCTTTGCGTTTGATAGCCCAATTCTTGGGGAAGGCTATAAGCTATTTAACATCACGCTATCGCCCTTAGGTGCCGAGCAAAAAGAAAATGATCTTTGCATTTGATAGCCCAATTCTTGGGGAAGGCTATAAGGTATATAACATCACGCTATGGCCCGTAGCAGTCGAGCAAAATGAAAATAGTCAGAAAGAACGCTGAATCAAACGCAGATTTGAGCACAGTACTAAGTTTAATTAGGTATCGAAAAACACTGACACAAATTTCAAAAGAAAAGGGGCGTGCGGAGAGTGTGCGGTGAGCTCGAATGTAATTGTTGCACTAGAATGTTCTAAGAACGGTATGAATACGCGGTGTCATACGTCCCGCGTCCCGCTCTCCGCCCGCCTGCGCCTGCGCGCTCCTTGTACACACTTGCACATACACATGTATAAAACATCACCTCACAAACAACTAGTCGCGTCGTTTACAAACTCTAAGCGAAAACGAAGTGATAGCGGGGGCAGGTGATGTGATGCGACGGGATGGGACGGGGGAACAAGAAATTTCACACGAATGAAGTCCCGGACCGAGTAGAGTAATGCTATTTGTTTGTTACCGTTTTCACGCTAAATCGGCCGGATTTGGATGAAATCTGGCACATGGGTAGACCATTGCGTGGATTAGGACATAGGATACTTTTTATCCCGATATTGCCACAGTATCGAGTCTTATGGACAATATTACATTATTATTATTATTGTATAGTCGACTGGACGACATTCTTTTTTGTAATAAAGTATAAGGATATTGTGGTGAGAAAATAAATAAATATATTAAACGCAGGCGCCGCTATCTAATATATTCTTGTTAACAGGTCTCGACAGCGGCCTCGGCGGTGGTATGTTCGGTAACAACAGTTCTTTGGGCGGCATGGGCATGGGCATGGGGGGGATGCTCAACAATCCTGCTGCGGGCATGAAGTGAGTACAGTTTTATTTACTATTTTTTTTTTTAGGCTAATATCTCCTATTAAATGATGACAGAAAGTCAATGGGGCTACCGTTTTCTTGCTCACCAGTTGGCGCCACTGGCGAGTAAGGTCCTGTCAGTACTTTTATTTGATGTTTTGAATTTGTTTAAATACCCATAAATTCATTATTATGTTCATTTTATTACATTTTAAATCTTCAAATGAATATTTAGATTTTAATGTTCACAAAATGGGCAAGCATGAAGTAGACAAATATTATTCGTCCTTCAAGCGCTACCAAATTAGGTTAGTTTTACTTAAAATCTTAAGCCACAATTAATCAGGAATGGCACAATTATTACAACAATTACGAATCATCATTAGTTAAAATCCGTGTTAAAAGATCCCGCAAACAGTGAATGTTCAGTACATTTGATATCTAGAGACCTTATTCTACAATAGCGCCTCTAGCGGCGAATTCAAGCGCGATAACCCTTATTCTCGTACTTAAAACACATTCGAATTCAAATCGCAATTTCATCTTAGTGACAATCAATGTCAAAAATTTTGGCCCGTTTGACTCTTGTGGCTACGTGATGTTAGCAAAATTGTGGTGTGTCTTCCAGAAAAGCCATTTAATGAATAGTTGAAGTTTTTTTTGACAATCTGAGAATTCATTTGGGAACATGCTTAAAAATACGGGAATTGGCCTCTTTTGCGTCAGCGTAAACATAACAGAGTATTTAACTAGAGACCACATCAGTACATTCTTATCCGCCCTGACCCTTGCTCGAGCCAGCCCGCGCCGCTGAGCCTGTAGCTTTAAATTTGTTCCTAAATAATAATCCCGATCCAGCCTGTACCTTGCTGCCCTCCCCCCAGCGACGTCCTAAGCCGAGCTCCGTACCCCACAGGGGGTGCCCTAAGCATGCAGTGGCTTAGCTTATAAGTTTTAAAACCTTGGCTGGAGGTTAAGCAGCTGACAACCTCCTAGTTTGACCTGCGAGATGCTATTTATATAAAAAAAGAATCATACACCAAACATCGTGACTCGGCTTACGACAACACTCTGTATGCGCACAGACAATGGCGTCTATAGGCGATTCAAGTCCTAATATCACATCGTCAGCCCTAAAGACAGCTAGGGAATGCAATACCGACTAGCGGGATCTCGATGTCGCGAGATCTCGAGCTATTTTACGAGATCAATCCCGAAGCAAGGATTGATTGACGAGATTGAGCGGCAGCATTCAGTGACGCATTCCGCGTGTACTCGCTGCTGCTGCAAAATCCACGACACGACTCTTCGATAGGCTAGAGTAGCTCATATAGAGAGAGATGCATGAATTGGTTTTAATGATGAGATGGATGGTGTGAGGCAACAAGGGGTAAATTTATACAGTTTGCTTATAATAGTTGGTAGCGACCCTGCCTTCTGAGCCGCTGGTCCCGGGTTCAATCCCCGGACAAATCAAACATTTGTGTGCATGAACATGTTTGTTTGACCTGTGTCTGGGTGTGTATATGTATATAAGTATGTATACAAGCTCTACCTAGTTCGGGACCTGAAGGCCTTGTGTGGATGTTGTCTCATATTATTATTATTAATTGCTTGCTCACGCGGGTGCCAGTGTTTAGTCTGTGAGGGCATTTTCAGCTGCTGGGTACTCTAGCAACTGAAATAAGATGCCGTTTGTCGGACAGCACCATGAGTACTCATTGTTTTTTAAGAAGCTTTTTCCAAAATCACCCCTAGACCTATAAATGATAAGGAATAATATTTTTTTTCAAATACTGGAGTGTCTTACTTAATCTTATAACACGCTAAGCAGTTTTCATCGCGTTTTAGTTTTCCGATTAAAAACAATAGAGTTTTTTCTTCAAAAAGTACCACTGATCTCGAAAATGCCGAGATCTCGCAAGATCGAAATTTCTAGAACTTGCGATCTCGGCTCGAGATTGCATTCCCTAGTGTCAGCAATAGATTGCCAGCAATATGGTCCGACCACTCTACCCAAATATTGCAAGTTGTTGCAATATCTTTGACGATCTGCAGGACGATAGCTCCGCTTTTGGTGGTTGTTTTTTAACGTTTTAAGCTCAGGCACTTTTAAATGAGTAGTTTAAAAGACTTGACTACTCAGCACACTCAAAATAAAAGTATGTATGCAAGCAAACTGCTTGTATTCGTAACGGTTTTATGTACTGTACTAAGACATCATTTTTGTTACAGCAACAGCCTATCCGGTTCTTCAGCCGGCGGAAATGTTCACGAACAAATATTAACTTTGGCAGCCAGGCCGTACGGTGACTCGCCTCTCTTCAAGGATTTGTTGCCGGATTCATGTGAGTGTTTAATTAGCTTTTAATGGACCTTTTTTTTAGCCAGGCCGTACGGTGACTCGCCTCTCTTCAAGGATTTGTTGCCGGATTCATGTGAGTGTTTAATTAGCTTTTAATGGACCTTTTTTTTTTAGAATTATAACTCATTTTATGGAACCTGAGTATACAGGGTTAGTTGTCAAAGACCTGCCAAATTAAATAATTTACTCCACGGGACTAAAATCGTAATCGCAAAAAAAAAAAATGCCACTCAACGTGTACGTCTTATTTACATTGTTCTCTATGCGACCTCGCTCCCAGTAACTCATACCTGTATAATACGACCAATTGCCAGACTTTTGGGCTGTCAGAAGAATTGCGACTTTCAAAAATCTACTAAAGACTGACACCAACCTGATCCCGGCTTAACGATGGGTCATTTTTACACCCTGTATCTATGTTTGCCTGAGAGTATGACAACCACTCTTCCTAAGGGGTATCGTATTATCCAGTAACTGGGTTGTGGAGGTCAGATAGGCAGTCGCTCCATGTAAAATACTGGTATTCAGCTGCTTCCGGTTAGACTGGGCCCCAACATGTTAGGAATGGGCTAGGCAGATGATGAATTATGTTTAAACTATAAAATACTTATGCACTCTTCTTTCAACAGCAACAATGTTTCAACCATAAAATACTTATGCACTCTTCTTTAAACAGCAACAATGTTTCAACCATAAAATACTTATGCACTCTTCTTTCAACAGCAACAATGTTTTAACCATAAAATACTTATGCACTCTTCTTTAAACAGCAACAATGTTTCAACCATAAAATACTTATGCACTCTTCTTTAAACAGCAACAATGTTTCAACCATAAAATACTTATGCACTCTTCTTTAAACAGCAACAATGTTTCAACCATAAAATACTTATGCACTCTTCTTTCAACAGCAACAATGTTTTAACCATAAAATACTTATGCACTCTTCTTTCAACAGCAACAATGTTTCAACCACAAAATACTTATACACTCTTCTTTCAACAGCAACAATGTTTTAACCATAAAATACTTACGCAGTCTTCTTTCAACAGCAACGACAGCTGAAGACGTGCTCAAACCAACAAACCCAGCGGCTGTAAAGGCAGTGCTAGACAGTAGTAGCAGCGCTGCGTACCGCGTGTCGTCGCCCACAGCCTTACGTCTCACCGTCACTCCCAGGACGACGCGCGATGATAAGGTATACTATAGCAATCACGCCTGTGTTTCCGAAGGAATGGATAGAAGTATACAGCATGACTTTATCAGAAAGGTGTGGTACAGACCATTACCTGGACAACTCGTCTCTATAAAACTGTAGCGGTATCTACATCGCCACATGCGAGCTGCGCGTCATACTGACGTCACGCAAATCCTGCATCGCGCAAGCAGAGTTTACCGCGCAACTAGCATATACAGAGTTGATACGACAGAGGGGCTTTCCTTTAAACTGCCTATACTAGGTACCATTTTCAAGCTCTGTACCAAAAATAAATTAAGTAGGAGCAGTAGTTTAGTCGCAAATGATTTTTTGAGTTTTTGTCCCGTTTGAACACGATGTGTCATTCCTAACAGCTGATTATGTTTGACGCAAGTCACAAGTACAACCAAATATTTTCGCTACAAAGATGGCAATGCAAACAAGGAGGCAATAAATACACACACACTTGCACTTTAACTACAAAGGGTGGTTGCGTCTTTTGTGTGCACTGAATAAATGGTTTATCTATCTATCTATCTATGTGACTAGAATTGAGACAACCCAGAACTAACTATGGAAGAAAAAATATACTGTATGAGCAAAACTGTATAATGAACTACCCGATGATGTAACCAATAGTGACACCATATATTATACATTTAAAAAAGCCCTAGAAGAACACGTTAGAAAACAACAATAACAATACCGATTGTCACCTTTAACTCTTAATTTTCCTTTTGCGAACACAGAGAAGCGCACTTACTTTTATTTTTGTCTTACTTTTTTCAATATGTTAAGTGAACTGTATCATTCTTTTTTTTTGAGATATAAATGTTTTTAAACCAAACGCCGAACTCATCTAGTTTTAAAACCTCATTTATTTTTATGTGGATACGTGTTTTTTGAACCAATTTACAGAAGTAAATATGATTCATCATTTATTTTTTTTCCACAGAAATCCCTCTTCGACGGTTTAGAAGAATCGGACGCTAGTTTAGAAGACAAGTTATGTCTGAAGCCGTCTCGCAAGCGTCTCGTGCTGCGACCCAATCAGAGATCTAACGACAGCCATCACGACTCTGTGGACCATACTAATGATACCGGCAGGTTAGTAGGATCCAAATAGATGTAGGAGCATACATAATCAATCTATGAGTTAGTAGATTCAGAGATTATTGCCGAGTGTGGGAGGGAATGAAACCAAACGTGGGAACGAATATTCCCTACGAATTATATAATATTGCCAGGATAGTCAACGGGATTTTGCCAAAAAACGTGGGGAAATATTGCTAGAATAGTTAAAAATAAATATTGCCGTATGCGTTTCCTATCTGACTACTCTGAGAAGAAAGGCCGAAACAAACTCAGAGGTCACAGTCTCTTTTAATGTCCAGACAGAATCTTGGTCAGATCATGTGAAAGCTATGTAGATCGGTGTCTGCAATGGTCTTTTGAGGAAAGAACCACACAGATTGAGTGGACCTGTCCAGTCAGTGCACGCAATTGTCAGTAATCGTGCAGCTCAACTTAGACTCAAGGAGCTCAACGATTCGACGAACAATACCAAAGAAAGAACGTTTGAGTAGGCCGCATAAATTACTCAAACTGCCAGATCATGATTAAGCTAAGAGAGAAAAATACAAAAAAAAGCAATGACCGTTTCTATTTGCAAGCCAGTTCGAAAGGAGGATGGCGAGGTTGCAAGTACAATGGCACCCACTGTTAGGAGTATCGTACAGTATGGAAAGTTATAACTAGCTGTAAAACTATATAAAACACGCAAAAAAGCAAACGGGCAGTAAGTCGTAGATGCTGGGGGAAAAAAAGGTATGCAAGGTAAACGATTATACATTTATAACCCAAAATGAATCTAACAATGCAACTATATATATCTATACACCCAACTCCTATTGACAGCATAAAATTCAATTCTACGATATCACTAACAATCGTAATAATTATAATATTGTACATTTTTGTATAAAAAATGTGAATGCATTTTTTTTATTAACTTTTGTATGATTTTTTTTTTATATTTTACAAGTTGTGTTTAAAAAAAAATTGACAAGCGTAAACGTAGACAAGTGTAAGAACGTCATCAATCATGTTATTAATGAGTATGTTGGAATGTAATACGAAACACGGTGCGTTTTATAACTGCATGATGACTTATTGTTAAGTAAATAAAAATCTAGTGACTCAATATTTTTTATATAATCCTCTTACAAACCTTTAATTACAGTAAATATGAACTTGCAAGTGAATGACACTTCGTTAATTTATAAATAATGTGGGTCCAAACTCGCCTTCCTCCTTTAAATAAAACCTTTGATAAGTTACCTGCTTGGTTGCCATGTTTCGGAGTAAAAGATCGTTCCATTTGTAAATTACACGATAGTTATGAGATAACTATGTAATTTATTTGGCCGCTAAACCACGATAGATATGGATTTTCATACAACTTTTGCCGGCCGCTGCTCGCATGTATTTGGCCAGTACAGCAATTTAGATTTATCTCGAAAAAGGTTGTTAAAATAATGCTCAAATTTCCAAGCATGTTTGAGAAAAAAAAAACTTATTATTTATTTACAGATCTTTAGAAGATCATCGAGAATCAAATGGTGGACTGCCTTCAAGAGAAATGGCGTCCGAACAGCCTAACATGGACGAAGTTGACAGAAGACGGGACGAATATGTTTCGTCGAAGAACACTTCTGCTGGAAGGCGTAAGTGTTTTTTTTTTATATCATATAATATATAGTCGGCACCATTAACGAGTGTGTGAGTTGAGCAGTGGTGGCCCAGCAGAAACGGTGCGACTAACCAGTTGCAGGTCGTAGGTTCGAACCCAAACAGGCGCTTTACTTTGTCTAAATTATTCCATCACCACTGCTCTCAAAGCGTTGAAGGAAAACATCGCGAGGAAACCGGCATGTCCTAGAACCAGAAATTCGAAGACATGTGACATCTACCGACCCGCACTGGGCCCGCGTGGTGGAGCATGGCCCACTACCTCTCACAGAGAGGAGGCTTGTGTGATTTTATACCGTCAAAGAGACTGTTACATAGGTATGAATGACGATCGACTGTTTACAATGTCAAACATACTCTATAATTATTTTCTTTTGTTTTTTTGCTTTACAGAAGCTGATATTAGCTCTGGCTCCGATAGACATGGCAGTTGGTGAGTTTTATATCACTTGTTTACTTTAATCTTGTACACATAATTTTATACTTGCTTGTGGCTAAGCAATGGTGCCGATTCCCTTTGTCACAAAATTCTCTAAACTAGACTAAAAATCACCAAAATTTTGTTTATTCCTGTCAAACGACGATTTCCCATTCTGAAATTGACTAAAGTGACACAACTTAACTATATTTTAGTTTGACAGCACTAAGATGGCACTAAGATTATAATTTAGTGAAAATGGCAATTTTGCTATTCTGAATTTTACGTTTTTCACCTAAAATTTTGATTGTCTTAACTAAATCTGACTATTTTAAATCGCGATTAAAAAGGTGTGCAGTAAAATTAGTTAAATTCACACCAACACCTCGACTTCAGATGCAAAAACAGTAGGTACTGTATCTTTTTTCTTTTCTTTTGCTTATATCTCGAAAACGGTGTGTCCTATCGCAAAAATAATGAAAATGTCGACCCCTTTTAACACCTCGAAACCTCTAAAATCCAACGTGTTGGTAATATTTTTTCATATTTTCCATACAAAAAGTGAAAAATTCCATACAAAACAAGTCGAGGCTAAAAATAATGCGCGCATCCGGCTCTAAAAAAAAATCACGTGGTACGGCAAACAAGTACCACGTGGAGTCGCAATTGCCAAATTTGATTTTAGATGATTAAGATTCTCATAGCCGAAAGTAAGGAATTTTAGTGATAGTTTAGTTACTTTAGTTCGGTGTACAACAGAATCGGCACCAATATCAGCCGCACGCGTCGATCGACCTGGTTAAGCTACGCTTGCCGCGGTTGGTCCGTGGATGGGTGACCATCTTTACATACCAAGTACAACCTCCGTGCCTTGGAAATTACGTTAAGCAAACCTTCACTAGTCTTGACTCGTAAGGGTTTGCTTATTCAAACGGCTCATCAGAATCATTTTCCTTGTCCGATTCATTCAAAGTACCACTAAGATTTGAAGTGTTCGCTTCCGACATTACTGTATAACTTTTTTATTTAATAAATCTCAGGATTTTTCTGCTCTTTAAAATTAATCTCGGGGTTTGAGGCATATCCACTTTATTCTTTCGTTGTATGAAATCAGTGTAAATACATAAATAACTCTACCTAATTCCGACCTCTGCTCATAATATTGTTATCTTTTAGGCTGAGCTCATCTAAACTGCCGTGGAATGACAAGGAGAAACCTATTGACGGAGAACCAACGCCGCGACTATATCCTAACTTAGGTCAGTATCATAATCCTTTGTAATCAAATTTCTCTGTTGAATAGTGATTTTCCTTGAAATACAAAATGAAATGAAATGTTTATTTCTGTAAGTAGATCTTTTAAGACACTTTTACACGTCAATATTTTAAAACTAGATGGCGCCGGCATTTCCTAGCTGACTGATCCCTGAGAAGAAATGCCGAAACAAACTCAGAGGTCATGGTCTCTTTTAAAGTCTAAACATTGTATTATTAGGATTTTATCTGAGTCTAACAATGCAGGGCCATGTCTGGAAGGGGCTTTTGAAAAGCCATTGCAGCTTTGAGTTGACCTGTCCTAACAGACGGCATGCATGCATCAGTCATCGTGTAGCTCAACCCTATTTTAGGGAGCTCAGTTACATTTTCTATATGCTGAAAACGTTATATACCAGTCACCGTGGACACAAAATCGCTTCAAATCGCAAAAAAACTGCACTGGACTGTTTTTTCTGAGATGTTATAAGGATAGATACCAATAGTGAAAAACCAAGTTTTTTTGCTAAATGCGTGGTGCTCGAAAAACCTCGACGTTTTTGAACTTCTTTCAGTTTTTTATTTATATTTATAACTTCTAAAGGTGCATCCTACGGAAAAAGGTAACAGGCTTGATATTATTAAGTCATGAGCTCCAAGAACAGATAAAACAATATCAGCATATTGATAAATTATGACAAATGGTTTTGTTTCTGTAAGTAGGGTTGTACAAACATTTTTACACGTCAATCATATTTAAAAAAATAGACGAGGTCGGCGTTTCCTATCTGACTACTCTTAGAAGAAAGACCGAAATAAACTCAGAGGTCACAGTCTCTTTTAAAGTCCAGACATAATCTTGGTCAGATCATGTGAAGACCATGTAGATGGGTGTCTGAAACGGTCTTCTGAGGAAAGAACCACACAGATTGAGTGGACCTGTCCAGTCAGTGCACGCATGTGTCAGTAATCGTGCAGCTCAACTCAGAGCTGAATTAAGGAGCTCAACGACTCGACGAACAATACCAAAGAAAGGACATTTGGGTAGGCCGCATAAATTACTCAAACTGCCAGATCATGATTAAAACTAACTGAGAAAAAAAAGCAATGACCCACATAGTCCCCACATTTACAATAATTAAAATAATATAATACTTTACAATTTATTTTTATTTATTAGGGACAACAAACAGCAGTATATTAAATATTACACATGATTGGAGTACTAAACTAATAGAATTAACAAATACACTACTCACGACATTATCAATAATAATATATAATATTATTGCCACACTGCAGGGCACATGCCTCTTCTCATACATAGACGGCACGAGCATTGATCACCATGCTTGCTCAAGGCTGCTTTGCGATTTCAGACTTATAGGTCCTGGTTACCTCACGAGGTTTTCCCTCACCGATGACACTATGTCCAAGATAAACTCGGAAAGTACATATGAATCGAAAAGGTCACTTAAGGAACTGCCCGGTTTTGAATTCACTAAAACCTCGTGCATGAGAGGCGAGGTCTTAACCACTGAGCCATCACGACACTTACCATACTCATAACCAACTATTTTATCAATATCCTCTCTTTCAGAAAAAGACATCCAAACGCAAGTGGCAGAGCGTCGCGCCAGCTGGCTCACGACGAAGCCTCTTCGTCCGCCCTTAGTGAGCAATCCGGATTCTGCGGAGAACTCTGTCAGAGAGCTAGCAGTGAGGTCTGACCGCTCTCACGACAAAGAGAATATTGATACGCTGTCCAGTAAGTACCTATTATTGTAAGCGGAAATATTGCCAAGTGTGTGAGGGAACATTGCCAAGAAGTCTGAGGTAATATTGCCAAGAAGTCTGAGGTAATATTGTCAAGAAGTCTGAAGTAATATTGTTTAGAAGTATGAGGTAATATAGCCAAGAAGTGTGAGGTAATATTGCGTAGAAGTATGAGGTAATATTGCCAAGAAGTGTGAGGTAATATTGCTAAGAAGTGTGAGGTAATATTGCGTAGAAGTATGAGGTAATATTGCCAAGAAGTGTTAGGTAATATTGCCAAGAAGTGTTAGGTAATATTGCCAAGAAGTGTGAGGTAATATTGCCAAGAAGTGTTAGGTAATATTGCCAAGAAGTGTGAGGTAATATTGCTAAGAAGTGTGAGGTAATATTGCGTAGAAGTATGAGGTAATATTGCCAAGAAGTGTTAGGTAATATTGCCAAGAAGTGTTAGGTAATATTGCCAAGAAGTGTTAGGTAATATTGCCAAGAAGTGTTAGGTAATATTGCCAAGAAGTGTGAGGTAATATTGCCAAGAAGTGTTAGGTAATATTGCCAAGAAGTGTGAGGTAATATTGCTAAGAAGTGTGAGGTAATATTGCCAAGAAGTGTTAGGTAATATTGCCAAGAAGTCTGAGGTAATATTGCCAAGAAGTGTGAGGTAATATTGCCAAGAAGTATGAATTAATATTGCCAAGAAGTGTGACGTAATATTGCCAAGAAGTATGAATTAATATTGCCAAGAAGTGTGAGGTAATATTGCCAAGAAGTGTGAGGTAATATTGCCAAGAAGTGTGAGGTAATATTGCTAACGTATGTCGGGAAACTTGCACAATTTTTGAGGGAATATTGCCTAATGTGGGGTGAGATCCGACCGCTCTCACGACTAGGAGAACATCGATACGCTGTCCTGTAAGTAGCTATTGAATATTGTCAAAACACTAACCTTCCTTATATTATGGCTGTCACTCACTGAAATAACGAAAACAACATCAAATCGACTTAAAGCAATGCATTGAAATAACCTGTAGTCTGAAATTCTGGGTGTGTCCAGTTCATAGCAACAGGTTACGCTTTAACCGAATTAATTAACGTAACCTTATTGCACGCCTCATGACGCGAACCGGTTGAGGTAGTGCTTTACTCCCGACTCGTCAAGGTCAAGCTATTTTGTGATCTTCAAATGCTTCTATCACAACTTTATTGCAAGTTTATACAATAATATGAGTAGATACATCGAGAAAACACTTAAATTAAACCATCTTATACTTTCTAAAAATCGTTTTATATTGCTACTTTGAAAAAAAAACTACGTGGACGTCCTGATGTCCAGGTACGCTGATTTTGTGTGTACAAACGATAACTTCCGAAAAAAATGATATATCGAGACCGGCCTTTTTTATTAGTTCCAGAAATCGGTGAACTGGTGCCGTATTTCATATCAGTAGCCTAGTTTATGTAGTAAAAAAAAGTATATTATAACGTTATTAGTAAAACGCGTGACTCGTACGTGTAAACTTTAATGAAGGTAGGTACACGAAACACGCTACACAGTTGAAATTACTCAATGTTACAAGGTACATGAAATCGGTACAAGGGCTTAAATTAAGGGGCGCGAGCGCGCACAAAAGAGACACAGGTGACGCGCGCAATGGGTTTTCCTTGACTGCCGGCGCCGGGCATGCGCACGCGCACGCGGACAGGCCGCAGGACGTGGCGGGGGTATCGGACGACGGGGCAAGAGGGGTACCAGGGACGCACTCATTACAGGGCCGCACTTAGGGCACGTTATAATATTTATTAAAATTCACTATTTTATTTTAATTTGTTTATTATAAATCAACTAAACGATTTATTATTTTATTAAAACAAATGAGCGTTATGAGGCGTGCACTTTTGGATTTTCGAAACGTTTTATACTTTAGGCGTGATTTTATGTTATTTTCAAAGCTTTACGTGGACTTGTTGTTGAATTATTTCGACGACGACGGTCATATTCCTACTCCTTATGTTCCCCTATCCCTTCCTACCAGTAACGTCGCTTTATACGGCCAGCAGCGATCGCCTACAGTTCTGCCGACACCGCTGGGGCGAACAAGCGGGATGTTCTCGTTGTGAAAAGATAGCGCATCAGATCGGTGGACTATATGGTTATCTTTCGTTGATTTTGTTGAAAGTAGTAATACAGATTTTTTTAAGCTTGAACGAAACCAGAAGGCCAAATCCCGTAATTAAAAACGTTCAAAATCAAGTCCCAATCTCGTCTCAGCGACAGTCAATTGTCAAAAATTCAGGTAAACGCTATACAATTTTTTTACAGTATGGGACTGAGATTAGAATGCGAACGTTCTAAAGAATACCATCCAATCCAAATGTCTTTTGTTATGCGCACACCAAAAGAGTGGAACTCTCTACCTGCATCTGTGTTTCCGAACGCACACGACCCTAATCTCTTCAAAGTGAGAGTGAACAGGCTTCTTCTGGGTAAGCTCACTCCATCGTCGACTCTGTCTCTGTCACCACTGACCTAGACTATAGTCAAGAGCAAACCCATCTCAAATAAAAAATACGGGAATTGCCTCTCTGGTTTCTGAAAAGATGACATAAAAGTATGCAGGGTAGAGCTAAGGAGAACTATCTCTGTGTATGAAAAAGTGTCGTTAAAATGTGCTACATAAGGGTAGCGCCACAGTAGCCACCGGGTAAACTTTAAAAGCAATAATTTTTGGTTATGTTTACAAAATAATGTTGGACTACGTAAATTGTTTTTATAAACTTTGCCCCACACTAGGAATTTCTCCTGTATTGTGGGTGCGTTTACAAACATTTAAAGTCACATACTCAAACAGCCAGACCCGGAACAACTACTTGTAGGTCATACAAATATTTGTTCCGTGCGGGAATCGAACCCGCGACACGCAGCGCAGCCGTCAATCAGTCAACCACTGCGCCGACCGTGCCGTTAGTCACTACTAATATAAAATTTTCTAACTCGGCATACTTCAATCCGTTGATTTCCTAACTCGGCATACTTCAGTCCGTTAACAACTGCTACATTCATACTACACCATTTGCCTACGCTAGCGCCATTTTGGAGGGTTTTTGAACTATTATTTACTGTTTATGTTAGACACTTTGAACTTTCCCCACATAAGAGATAGTTCTCCTTACCTCTACCCTCCATACATAAAAGTTAGCTGATAGATCGTCAAATTAATGTTAAGTGATTTGATTGGCTGTCAATTTCAGTGAGCCAATCACAGTAGTTAACATGAGTTTCATAATCTGGCAGCTAAGCTTATTGGCTAACTGAAATCACACCAGCCATTATACAGGGTCAAATAAAATTATCTAGCCAAACTCCGCAGACGTGACAGGTATCGATAATATATAAACACATTAAAATAAATATTATTTGATATTTTTAGGGGCCAACGACCGCTCTTTGTTTGTTTTTTTTTTCTTTCTTTTTTTTTTTCTCTTTTTTTTGTTTGAAGTATGAATTGAAAAAATATGTTTTATTCATGTTTGGATATCGATATCAATCACGTCTTTCGATCAACAGTACGGTCTCGTACTAAATCAAAGCTAGATGCTGTCCGAGTGAAAAAGTTTAAAACACTTATTATGTTCAACCTAATTACAACCATGGCACCTGGTAATAAAGTCGTGTTTACATTGGCTGTGTTTCAAGTGAACTAAACAAAATAAGAGCTCACGTCTCAAGTTCGCTGTTATTTACCGAGACGTGTTTCTTGCGCCGACCCGCGAGGCGATATCTAGTCGGTATTGTCACGTCATTGAAGTTTTCACAAAATAACAAAACTATTTTTTTGAACTGTTATTTCACGTGAATACAACTAATTGCGATAGAAAATAAAAACATCGAATTAATTTTATTATTTGTTTTATCATGTTTAGATATCGATACCTATCACGCCTGCAGAGTTTCACTAGCTAATTTAATTTGAACCTGTAGAATTCTCTGTGATGGATAAGACTTTGACTGACCGGTTGGCGCAGTTGGTAGGGACCCTGCCTTCTGAGCCGCTGGTCCCGGGTTCGATCCCCGGACAAGTCAAACATTTGTGTGCATGAACATGTCTGTTTGACCTGTGTCTGGGTGTGTATATGTATATAAGTATGTATATCAGTCATCAGGTTACCGTAGTACAGGCTCTACCTAGTTCGGGACCTGAAGACCTTGTGTGGATGTTGTTTCATATTATTATTATTATTACTTTCAAAAAACCTAATTATTTGTCAGTTAAAGTATCATTAATTTTAGGAAAAAATTAACAGAATATACAGATTTCAAAGCATTTTTCGTACTCCAAGTGTACTAACTTGACGAGCTTCACACTTGTTTGGGTCGGGATTTGGCACAGCCGGGCGGTAAATGTAGATAAAAAAACGAGCGAGTTGGATTCGCACACGAAGGGTTCCGTACCACCGTACTGCCGTCATAAGAAAGAAGGCCGTAACTACGTCAACTTTGATTCCGAGATGGTAGGTAATACGGGCTGGTGTCCGCAACTCCACGTCAATGCGCGTATTTTGCGTACGGGTGGGAAAATCGGTTATTCGATCCACCCCAGCTCCTCGAGAAAGGCCAGCAACGCCTTGGTGTTGCTGACTATCTCACGTAGGATACCTGGGTTGCCGAAGTACTTTGCCCTGTATGTGGTGACCACCGGGCAGCTTAGAAGCACATGGGCTGCTGTCTCGTCCTCCTCCATGCAGGCCCTGCACAGCGGACTGTCCGTGACGCCTAATACAAAGAGGTGTTTATTAAATGATCCGTGACCAGTTACGATGATTCCGAGATAATTGAAGGTTTATATAAAATGAAGGCCCGCGATTTACTGAATGGTTTTAGTTAGTGACTCTTGTTTTATAAGACGTCAAAAAATAAAGGCTTCATTTTGAACCTTAATTGACCCAAAAGGCCGTTATTGTGTAATTAAGGCTTTTCAGATTCTAAATCCAGACTTTATTTATTCATTTATTACTTTTCGCACAAAAGGTACAAAGGCGGACTTAATGCCTTAGGCATTCTCTACCAGTCAACCAAGGGTGGTGAAGAGATTAGATGGCAGGTGCTTTAATTGAAAGAAAAGGAAAGGATTGATTTTGAGCGATGTTTAACAATGATAAAAAAAATAAACTATCTTAACTATCTTTATGTCGTAGTTAAGGCTAAAATCCTTATGATATCTCTAATCTAATACGAGTTACAGGTTTGTGTATAAGACCATAAGATAGCATTTTCTTTGCCGATTCCGAATATGTTAATAATTATTTTTTGGCAAAATTGACAGTTATGGCCTTCTTTCAATGACGGCAGCGTACTATATTCAACACATTTTCTTTTACGTGTCTTGTTGCGGACCCCCTTTAATTTTGACCTTTATTTTATTTTTATTATTTACTGTTTTTGTTTATTTATTATTTATTGTATTAATAGAAATACACACACTGTGAAATTTTCAACTGTCCAACTATTACGGTTCATGAGATTCAGCCCGCTGACGACACGCACGGTCGGACAATGGAGGCTTAGTAATAGGGTTCCGTTGGCATCCTTTGGGTACGGAACCATAATTATGTTCGGGAAAAAGTTTGAACTCCATTCAATAACTCATAAGCGTACTATTACGGTTCATGAGATTCAGCCCGCTGACGACACGCACGGTCGGACAACGGAAGCTTAGTAATAGGGTCCCGTTGGCATCCCTTAGGTACGGAACCATAATTATGTTCGGGAAAAAGTTTGAACTCCATTCAATAACTCATAAGCGTACTATTACGGTTCATGAGATTCAGCCCGCTGACGACACGCACGGTCGGACAACGGAAGCTTAGTAATAGGGTCCCGTTGGCATCCCTTAGGTACGGAACCATAATTATGTTCGGGAAAAAGTTTGAACTCCATTCAATAACTCATAAGCATTACGCCTTGATACTCAAAAGAGCATAAACATTGATAGAATTTAGCTTTTTTTTTACACGGCGAAGTTGTGGGGAGAAGCTTGTTTAAGATAAGTCTTGGTTCTATCATGGATTGTTTGTTACGAATTGTGCCGTGCCGACCCGAACATGATTCAGCGAGGGTAGGTGCCGAACGGCACGAGACGAACGAGAGGCGAATATGTGTATTAATTGCTTCGAGTCGGTTTTGTTGTTCAACAAATATTACCGAATCGATAGTGCCGACCGGCGACCCGAACCAAGTGTGTAGCAGTCCGTACACTTACACTGAACTGTAGTTTTTTAGAACATTACTCATGTGAGGACTATGTGGATCATTGCTTTTTGTTTTTTTTTCTCAGTTTGTTTTAATCATGAGCCTACCCAAATGTCCTTTCTTTGGTATTGTTCGTCGAGTCGCTGAGCTCCTTAATTAAGTTCTGAGTTGGGCTGCACGATTACTGACACATGCGTGCACTGACTGGACAGGTCCACTCAATCAGTGTGGTTTTTCCTCAAAAGACCATTTCAGACACCAATCTACATGGTCTTCACATGATCTGACCAAGATTATGTCTGGACTTTAAAAGAGACTGTGACCTCTGAGATTGTTTCGGCCTTTCTTCTCAGAGTAGTCAGATAAGAAACGCCGACCTCATCTAGCTTTTAAAATATGATTGACGTGTAAAAGTTTTTGTACCAACCTACTTACAGAAATAAATCATTTATCATAACATTCTAACCTTATTCCTCGTTTGACAGTGTCGGAAGAGGAACATGTGTCTCCCTGCGAGGCGCCGCCACACCCGACCGGCGTCAAACTCACTCGCCCAGGGTACTACACTATACCTAGTTTGGATGAGATGATGGGTAAGTATTTGTTCTTATACTACTGACAGCAGGCAGACTATTTCGATCTCAGACTAAGGAAAAGAAAGGACTCGGCATAACGAACGGTATACAGCATATCTCACTGCGGCCGGTCGCCATGTTTTGTCACAGCCAACAAGTACATCAGTTGTCATAGCAACTTGTTTCTTTCAGTGTTTTGAAGAAAATTTTGATATTATAATGCGCGCAGCTCTACCGCAAGCCGCCATCTTTGTGCCAGACTCACATTTTAGGTATGCACGTTTTTTTCGTAGGTATGTCATGTCTATTCTTCTTTTCCTTAGTCTGAGATTTCGATGCATGCTTTTTTTCACCTTCTTTTGTTCGACAAGCTCTTACAATGATTTGTTTTTTGTGGATGGGATGGGCTATCATGAAATACCCTTTCAAGTTTAAAAAGAAAAATATTTCTTGACTAACATTAGTGCTAGATACAATTTTGTTTTATCGAATGTGAGAAATGTACATTCTTACGATTAAAAGTTGGGAAATTGTGAATTGAAAGTGTGAATTTCTTCGGGGTCATCTTTTAAAAATGTATAAGTAGCCTTTTTCGACAAGCTCTTTTTTTGATTTTCTTTTTCAATTTAAAAAAATACTATTAGAACCTAAAACATTTGTTAAAATTTTTAAAATTGAAAAGGAAAATCATAAAAAGCTTGTCGAAAAAAAGTTATAAAGTTTCAAAGAGGACCCCGTAGATTTTCCACAGATATAAAAAAAAAACATATCTCCTAAACTATCAAAAATCGCGGAACATACACTGGGTATTTTCTAGGTATGATAAATATATTTTTTTATTATTGACGTTACTATTTGGACCATCCTGTATTGATGTACCCAGGGTTTTGTAATATCTTGATGTAAAAGAGTGCCCGTAGAGTTCTATGTTCTATGTTATGGGTTTGGTTTCCGCACTTAGTCCTACAGTGGACCATTGTGCGTGGCCCGTAGAGTTTCTTGCCTGTTCTTCTCCATAGAGATCTACGTTTTGGAATGGGCAACTAGCTTCAACTTTCTGATTAACTGACCGACTCTTTGACAACTCAAAAGTGCCTGTAAATGGTTAAATTTAAATGAATGCATTGAGTTTGAGAGTTTGAGTTTGTCATTAATTCATTATCAATGAAACATTCAAATATAAATATCATATCAACATCTGATTTTGATTGAAGGGTTTCGAGGAAAACCCACTTTTTTTTTTGTGTATGGCATCTTGCAGTTGGCCTTGAGAGGCCGTGACTGCTTATCCGGTCAATCCTGTGGTGCGTTCGAGCTAACTCAAAGCCTCCAGCCAGGGGCGGAAAACCCACACCTCTCACCACCAATGATGATGTACCTCATTCGTTCCATTCATTCGTTCATCATTCAGTCACGACTAAAGAAAATGTTGGCGCTTTGACACTTGACAGGTGCCCGGACTCTACGCCTCTCGTCAACGAAGATACGGGCTCGTCCGAAAATAGTTCGGTACTTCGGAATGAACCCTACTCCCGACTAATTAACTTTTCGGACGGGCAAAAATGCTTCGGATTTAATGACAACTGTCAAATCGTGTTGTCATAAGAAAGAAAGAAAAGAAAGAAAAATAGATTTATTTGTCACAGAAACACGTGCATACTAAAAGATAATTAGCTCTAATAATTAAGAAAAAAGTAAAAATAACAAAGAGATCTCTAATCACGAGCACAAAACAGAAATCGTCGACAGCTGCACGTCATGACTGTGACAAGAAGGCTTCCACTCAGCATGATGCTGTGCTATGGGGGACCCACAGCACAGCGCTGATTTTCAGTGGTTACCCATTAGTGGTTTTCAGTGGTTACCCACCATTAGTCATAAATTCTTAGTTCAAGCCCCAAACTAATCTGATGTACGTTGGTGATACGTAGTAGGAAGCGCTCGTAACTACGGCCGAAACTACGGATTTCGTTCTTAGAGAGTAGATCCCCTGACGTCTCAGTGCTGCCACCTACAGAACGTCATTTAAAAAATACCTCATTATGATGAATTTCTATGATTGCTTATCGCACTGTGCCTGCGTGGTGAATTACGGTCACACAGAGTCCCAGAAGTGGGCACATTGTAGGTTCATTATGATACTAATAAAAATCCTCCCTTCCTCAGCCTACATGCGTCCGGACGGCTCGTGTGTGGTACCGCACCTGACCATCGGTCGCAAGAACTACGGCAATGTCTACTACGACTGCGAGATCGATGTCGCTGACATGGATTTGGACAGTTTGGGTGAGTTTAATTTTGCATATATTTATTTTATTATTTATGTACACACAGTTATTATTAGATACAGATACGACATATTAGTATTGAGTACAAAGGTACTGTTTATTTCTTAAGAAATTTCTTCCAGCACACCCGCGAAATGCGAAAGAAATGTAGACAATAGTGTGTGAGAACAAGAAGAGAAGAATTTGTTTTTGTGACGTCTTAAACTAGAATAATAAAAATACCTACAAACAATGACAGTCGGGAACAATGGCTTAACGTGCTTTCCGAAGCACGGAGGGGCCTTGGTATGTAAAGATGGTCACCCATCCACGGACTAACCGCGGCAAGCGTAGCTTAATAAGCTGTTATTACTTATCCACGAGCCCCTCCATAATTCATTGACAACATATTGACTAACTCTAATTGACCAACCCTACAATATCAAATATAATAATATAAGCTGCTTCATAGATTAGAAATAATTTAATTTCTTTTCAACAGTGTCACTAACTTACACTTCTCTTTTCCAGTTCACTTCCTCAACAAAGAAGTAATAGTGTACCCAGAAGAGTCTTTGAAGCCTCCCTTAGGCTCAGCTCTGAACAGGCGCGCGATCGTCACTCTGGACAGAGTCTGGCCGAGAGACAAGAGCGAGAAGAGAGCCATCACCTCACCTGACAGGTAACTCGTAGATACGTATTTATTCAGAATAGTCTTTGAAGCCTCCCTAGGAGACGCTCATAATTATTTAATGTATTTCATCAAAGCCATACAAAACAGTTTTAAGCGGATAAATGTAAAAAGTAAAGTTTAAAATCACGAAATGAAACCCTAGCTTCTAAACTAACCGAACGGCTGTATCTTAGAAATCATTGTTACTCCCCAGAGTAAATAAGCAAACATTTGCATGCATAATTTTCCTCCGACTCATTTTAATATTGTAAGTACTGCCATAATTATTTCCCCCCCCCCCCCCCCCCCCCCTCCCCTAAGTGAGGGCGACTTCAATCCAGCTTTAATTTCCACAGATATCGTGCATTTTTCGGAATAAAAAGTAGCCTATGTCACTCCCCAACCCGTAAAACATCTCTATGCTAAAAGTCACGTCTATCTATTGTTTCGCTGCTCTGTGAAAGTACTGACCATGATAGCGTCCCTCCCTAAAGCGAGGGCGACTTCGCTCACGTGGTAATTTCCACATTAATCGTGCATTTTTCGGAATGAAAAGTAGCCTATGTCACTCTCCAACCAGTAAAATATCTCTATGCTAAAAGTCACGTCTATATATTGGTCCGTTGCTGTGTGAAAGTACTGACCATGATAGCCTCCCCCCCGTCCCTCCCTAAAGCAAGGGCGACTTCGCACAGAAATCGTGCAATTTTCGGAATAAATAGTAGCCTATGTCACTGTAACCAGTAAAATATTTATCTGCTAAGTCACGTCCATCTACTGGTCCGTTGCTGTGTGAAAGTACTGACCATGATACCTTCCCCCCTCACCCCCGTCCCTCCCTAAATCGAGGGCGATTTCGCATAGAAATCGTGCAAAATTCGGAATATAAAGTAGCCTATGCCACTCTCCAACCCGTAAAATATCTTTATGCTCAAAGTCACGTCTATCTATTGATCCGTTGCTGCGTGTGAGTAGGACAAATCAACAAACACTCTTATAATCAGTAATCTAGTGCACTACAGAGCGGTATTCCATCACTTCACTTAGTAATATTGAAATATCTGCCAACTATAAGCGAGACGTTGCTAACTTTCTGAATATACCGCGTTCAGTCAATGTTAAGGAAATAATACCGTGTTGGTTATGTTCTTTCACTGCCCCATTCGTCTCGTGGTTGCCAGCACGACAGCTGAGCGTGGGATCCTGGTTTCGATCTCCAGGTCGGGCATAGTGTTATTGGGATTTTCCATTAGGAATTTCATAGTAACATTATTATATTTTGATTATTAGTATTATTTGACAGTTTAAATTATATTTGATTATTATTATTATTTGACTTAACTATTCTTTTATACATGTTTTGACATTCGCGATTAATTTTTATAATATTTTTACATTATTGAATTTTTTAATTTATTCATCTTTATGTTTTTTATATTGTTTTTGTATTATTATGGATTTTTATTATCTGCAATATATAAATAAATTGTAAAAATTTAAATAGTAACAGCTCGGGGTTTGGAAGTTGGCGGTGTGATACCCCCGTGCCTCGGAAAGCACGTTAAGCCGTTGGTTCTGTACCAGGGTCCTACTGTCTAAGTCCGTCATCGAAGAAACGAGCCCGTCCGAAAGTAGTTCGATACTTCTGAATTAATCCTACACCCGAACCCGACCTTTTTCGGACGGCAATAACACATCGGAAGTAAGGATAACGGTCGAGTGATGTTGTCATTCATTTTTAGTTCAGGGGCCGTACTATGAGCTGTTAACGCCATCATGATTCCGTTGAGAAAAAGAGATAGTGCTATCGGTCATGTATAGCTCCGTCTCTCTTCCACGCTGGAACAATGATGGAATTAACACGTCATAGTACGGCCCCAGGTCTCGAAGTAATCTGATGTTCGTAAGTTATACGGAGCAGTAAACGCCCGTAACTTCGACCCCCTTAGACCCCCTGATCTCTCTCCGGTCGTGTCAGATTGCCGTCCCACCGGACTATGAGAGTGAGGGAAGAGAGAGTGCACCTGTGTCTGCGCACACACGCCTGCACTACAAGATCTCCCGAGCCGAAGGCTAGTCTCCGTTGCGATTGGCCGCCACGGCCGAAATACGGTCTGGCGGACTGTATATTTTGACTGACCGGTTGGAGCAGTTGGTAGGGACCCTGCCTTCTGAGCCGCTGGTCCCGGGTTCGATCCCCGGACAAGTCAAACATTTGTGTGCATGAACATGTCTGTTTGACCTGTGTCTGGGTGTGTATATGTATATAAGTATGTATATCAGTCATCAGGTTACCGTAGTACAGGCTCTGCCTAGTTCGGGACCTGAAGACCTGGTGTGGATGTTGTCTCATATTTATTTATTTAAAATATATCCTAGTTTATCTACAGATTCGGGGTCAATGACTGAACTTCGTGTACTGACAATCTGAAGAATTAGTAGTACTGTAGGTGATTTTAAATTGCTAGGAGCGTACAGTTAAATTTGCCAGCGGTACTCAACATCTAGCTGTAAAAATGTGCATCTTTTTGCGTCCCGGCCTGTCGAGCTACTTATTGCGGCCCGGTGAGCCATTTTATGCGGCCTGATATGTATTAGATAGACACGGAACGGGACAAGTCAATGTAGGATTTCTTTAATAATATGATCTTCGCTGAACTTTTTATTTTGATAATAGTATTTACTGACCGGTTGGTGCAGTTGGTAGCAACCTTGCCTTTTGAGCCGCTGGTCCCGGGTTCGATCCCCGGACAAGTCAAACATTTGTGTGCATGAACATGTCTGTTTGACCTGTGTCTGGGTGTGTATATGTATATAAGTATGTATATCAGTCATCAGGTTACCGTAGTACAGGCTCTGCCTAGTTCGGGACCTGAAGACCTTGTGTGGAATATTTTGTCTCATATTTATTATTTATTTATATTTGTCTAAATCTAAATTAACCTCATATAATTTGTCCACAGACTCCTCAAAATGGAATACGAAAGCAAACTCCGCCGCGTTTGTGACAAGCACAACACGAAATTCATTGAATACCGCCCTCAGACCGGCAGCTGGGTGTTCAGAGTCGAGCACTTCAGTAAATACGGTCTGACTGACTCTGATGAAGAGGAGGACGTGCCGCAGCTGATGAAGAGACAGCTCGTCTCGCAGGCCTTGCAGGGGAGTGCGGCTCCTGGTGAGTGTTAGCAGCCTTCAGCAGTCTCTAGCAGCCACAGGCACCTTCATCTGTCTGTAGCGGTATCTACATCGCCACAGGCGAGCTGCGCGTCATAATGACGTCACACAAATCCTGCATCGCGCAAGCAGAGTTTACCACGCAACTAGCATATACAAGGTGTAACAGAATAAAACGCAAGTTCTGAAAGTATTTTGCTCACAATTTACTACTGAATCGATTTCAGTAACTATTAATATACTTAGGTATTTTTTTTTCAAACATTGAAAATTATGTATGAAAGAAATAAAGAAAATGCGTTTATTTGCGGTAAACATGACGCAAAAAATAACACAAAAAATATGAAAAGGTTGGGGGAAACATGCGTCACATCCACGCAAAACGGCTATCGCTCAGCATTATGCTGCGACCCTATGCAAGACAGAGCCCCAGCGCTGGTTCAAAGAAGTGGTAAGTCAAAGATCTATGATGACAGCCGGGACCAACGGCTTAACATGAGAGGCGAAGGGGCATTTAGTTTGGAATTTCATACAAATGAAAATTGTAATTCCGATGCGTTACCGACATTAGCGTACGTTGGCAGAGAAATCTATGCACAAGTAGAACCAGTTACCATGGATCCTGGACACCTGCGTTGAAAATTTTCGACGGTTAATTAAAAAAAAAATTGCTGGTCCATACATTTTGACCGCATAGGTATTACACTTTTTTTTAATGAAACATCAGATTATTTTTGTTATAACCGACGATAATTTTACGCGCAGAAACATCATCATAACATCAGAATCATGTACTGTATCAGCCTGTCAGTCAGCCATCTGTCACCCTGTCACCCTGTATACAGACAGTGGTGCCGATTCCCTTGTTCACAAACTAAACTAAATTTGAGTTGAATGCATCTTTTTCTTTCTATTTCATTATGAAAAGGACAGAAGATAAATTTTAGTTTAGTCCTGTCAAATTAATCAGCGCCTGACACTACTCCATACAAGTTTAGACGTGATTAAAAAGTTGACTACTAAAATTATATCAAATTACGTCAGGTGCTGACTAATTTGACAGGACTAAACTAATATTTTATCTTCTGGACTTTTCATAATGAAATAGAAATAAAAAGATGCATTCAACTTAAATTTAGTTTAGTTTGTGAACAAGGGAATCGGCACCAGTAGCATACTTTCTTGAGTCGTTAAAGACAAGATAATCTGACAGTTTTAAAGAGTGATCCATTAAAAAGTGTAGATAGATATGTAGCTTTTCCAACTCTTTGACGTCACTGAATTAGTGCGAAGACTAAAAAGGGTTAAACCTTTTCCGTCTTATTACAAAACACGATCTAACTTTAGCCCGAGCCTAAACCTTCGAGCCAGTTTTTGTATTTCGAACTCAATGGCCGACTTTAATAAAGTTCTTAATACAGAATTGACAGCCTAAGACCGGACTAAGTTGTCAGTTTTGTAAAAGGAACTGTATTTCGATTTCCGTTAGGTTCTTATTTCAAAAACAGGCTCGATGGTTTAAACCATGTCTAAAGAAAAACCCCGTTTCGCAATAAGACCGTTTGAGTTAGTCTAGTGTAGTGTGAGCGAACTTAAACTGCAGTGCAAGTGCTGACTAAAGAACACGTGAATTAAGCGTCTTCCCCTTAATATAAGTGAATAAGAAAGACGTTATTGGACGATTTCTTAATGTAATAGTTACTTAGCAGTTTAAGTTATATTTAAATTACTTATTAGCGAATAGGCTAGATTGTAATGTGAATAAAGTATCTGTGACATTTTATAAAGAAAAAAGAAAAAAAAATAGATGTGTAACTGGTGGGTTGTTGCGCCACTCATTCCCCCAGCTAAAGCACTAGAAAGTGGTGAAGGGCGGGCGTTTTGGGGGAATGTCTTATGTAATTTATGATTTACCAAAAGTGCTGATTCTCAGCCTAATCTATAATATTATAAAGAGGTAAAGTTTGTGAGGTTGTAGGAGGTAATCTTTCACCAAATGACGGGGTCCGCTAGGGCCGATGCCTGCCAGGGTTGCGGGAAAGTCCGAAAAGGTTACCGTGGCCCCTGGCACAGGCAACTGAAGAAACACGGGTGGGTTTTAGTCAGTAAGAGTCTGACACGCCCTTCTCCCGCTCCGCCCAGTGCAGGAGTAGTTATTAGATGATTACCCACCCTAAAAAGTGAGACAGTGGTTTTTACTTGGATCTTTTTTACTGGCCGATAGTATTGATATTTAGCATCAGTTTGGTGCACTTAATTAATTATTGACCATATTGTGGATTGGATCCTTTTCGTGTAACTACGTCCAATTATTAGATAGAATTCTCCTTATCTTAGTATTCATCTCTCAAACCAACCAACTCATAAACTTATGTCTATCCACAGCTCCTAAGCAACCCGTAACCGTGACATCAGCGGGTCTGGGCGGGCTCGGTTCATCAGCGGGTTTAGTACCCGAAGATAACCTGTTCGCGATGCAGCAGACTTCGCTCAATCTACTCAATGGAGCTGCTAAAGGTATAATATAATAATAATAATAATATGAGACAACATCCACACAAGGTCTTCAGGTCCCGAACTAGGCCGAGCCTGTACTACGGTAACCTGATGACTGATATACATACTTAAATACATATACACACCCAAACACAGGTCAAACAATCATGCAAACAAATGTTTGACTTGTCCGGGGATCGAACCCGGGACCAGCGGCTCAGAAGGCAGGGTCGCTACGAACTGCACCAACCGGTTAGTCAATATAGACATCATAATAATCTTTTCGCTGTTCGAGGTACGAGAAACAGAGCGGTAAATTCCTCATGTGAGAGGTTACTCCGACCAGACGGGTGTGTGTATAACATGTATAATGCGCACAGCAAAAGAGTGGAACTCTCTACCTGCGTCTGTGTTTCCGAACGAATACAACCCTAATCTCTTCAAAGTGAGAGTGAACAGGCTTCTTCTGGGTAAGCTCACTCCACCGTCGACTCTGTCTCTGTCACCACTGACCTAGACTAGAGGCAAGAGCAAACCCATCTTAAATTAAAAAAAAAAATGTGGGGACAGAAACACTAGAAAATGAGTTTCAACGGAGACTCTCTTAGGTTTTAGTCCACCAAATAATAGTAATAATAAATAAACATTTATTTTTCCACAAAGGCGTCTTAAAAATATGAAGACACTAACTACATTTGACAAATCCTTTGTGGAAGACTGGTATCTGCACTAGGAAAAACCTGTCACACAGCATAAGACAGCAATATTAGACGAAAAATGAAGTATCATGCGATGACAACTTGCCACCAGGCGGGTCGACTATACAATTCAATAATATATTAATTTGTAATAATTATTATTGTGGGTCCAAAAATAAGAACATTGAGTCAGATTTCTAATTAAACTTCGTTTATTGCTTTTAACATAAAACGCTATGCCGTGACAATTTTTCGGGGGCAACAGCGCACCAAGCGGCAAGGAGTAGAACATTTTTTTTTAAGAGTAATCAAAGATACACGACTTATGTTGTATACCGTATGCATTATAAAATGTATAACTTAACAATAATCCATACTAATTCTAACAGATTGATTCCCCCAACCCAACAGGCAACCAAAAAACGACCTACCGTTTTAATGCGACATACGAACCTCAGTGCGGGGTACAATATTACCCCGTTGGGATACCTCACGCCCCCAATGGTGTACCTAACACCCCCAATGGGGTACCTCACGCCTCCAATGGTGTACCTCATGCCCCCAATGGGGTACCTCACGCCCCCAATGGGGTACCTCAAGCTCCCAATGAGGTTCCAAACGACCCCGAGATGCCGTCAGCGCCGTACAACGAAGAATATGTACTACAAAACCAAGTAGCCAAGGCTATGCTTTGCACCAATATGTGTTTGATTACTGTAGTTTTAATTGTAGTTGTAGTGTCTCTCGTTTTTGTGCTTATCTGTTAAAAAATATATAATATTAGAAAAAAAAAACTCAAAATATTAACTTAGTTTACATTTTACATTAAATCCACAAAGTAAGATGATATTTGTGTCGTATTCTAATGTAGTCTGTTCAATTTATAAGAAAACAATAATATGTTAATCATTTCATTAAAAATATTAAATATGACTTGAGATATTGTGTATTATTAGAGGGTATGATCTATTTCAGGAGATTATTATTTATATTTCTTTTAATTCTTGCTATAAATCGCGTTCCTATTTTAATTATGTCATCATATTTGTTTAATTATTTTATCATATCGTTTATTTTACATATTTCTTTAATTTTTTTCTATAAATCGCGACCCTATTTTAGTTGTCATAGTAATTGTTTATTTATTTTATCGTATCGTTTAGGTCTTATACCTTACCAAATATCCTATCCTATTTTGATATATGTAAGTAAATATTATATGTAGATTTACGTATTATTACTTAAACTTAATTAATTTAAATTAAACATAGTTACATCTAAATACGTAGTTTACTTGCACTCAAAAATATATAAAACAAAAGTGCGTTTATTAAGATAATATTGTAGTTTTAAAAATAAGTACATGTTTTACTTTATTAAATACTATTTCATTGAATTTATCTAGAATATAACTATAGTTAACCATTTGTATTGAGATTACGAATATGATGTCTAGTAAATAAATATTATCATTGAAGAATTTATTCTACTGTCAAAATGCGTCATAATTTTACTTGTTGTAAAAACTACACAACATTACCCGATCGTCAGCCTATCATTTGCCCACTGCTGGGACTCAGGCCTCTCTGTGAGAGGGAGCGGGCCGTAATCCACCACCCGGGCCCAGTGCCGGTTGGTAAGATGCATAAATAACATTTAGGACAAGTCTTGCTCTTTCAATGTTCAAAGACAGGCAGTAAAAGCCATATAGCATAATCAGCCTATAATGTTCCCACTGCTGGGACACAGGCCTCCTCTCTGTGGGGAGTTTGCCGTAACCTTCACGCGGGCCCAGTCCGCGTTGGTAGATGTCACATGTCTTTGAATTTTTGGTTCTAGCGATGACATTTTGCTCCGTTTGCTACTGTAGCGGTATCTACATCGCCACACGCGAACTGCGCATCACACTGACGTCACGCAAAATCTTAAATCGCGCAAGCAGAGTTTACCGCGCAACTAGCATATACACAAAGTCCCGACATCAATCGTGGGGCAGTTACCCACCAGACAACACCCGTCTGGTCAGAGGATCCCCCCTTTTCTATGAAGGTATGAGTGAACTTTACACCCTGTTCCTCATACCTCTATACTACTATTCAACTGGTGTTCGATGATGTTCCGCTACTCGAATCGCGACTTAATGTAGTTATGTTTCACAGCGGAATTCATTAAGCTGTTTCCCATAATTATTTTCGCGCTGTAAGTGTGCTAACGCCCATGGTAGCTCCGGCCGTCGTAGGCGATCAATCTTGAGGCCACAACTACCACTCACGCTAGATATTTTGGTCAGATCAGGTTGATCTAACCTCCCGACTTACGTTTCGTGGAATCGAACCTAGGCGCTTTACATTGTGTAATTTATATATTATCATCGCTACTGTTCTCAGAACGGCGAAGGAAAACATCGATAGGAAACCGGCATGTCTTAGAACAAAAAATTCGAAGACATGACTTACAACAAGCCGTCGGTCCGTCAATCGCGTGGTGTATTAAAGCCCACTCCCACAAAGAGGAGGCTTGTATCCCACCAGTGGGTACCTTATAGATTGTAGGTAGACCTCACCATGTATGGTAGTATGTTAGGTTGTCTTCATACATTCAAGTCGTGGTAGAAACACAGTTGAAAGCCCGAGACAACAAGGTTGGTAGCGAAACTATATTTAGCAAAAAATTATAAACAAAAACGGAAATAGAAAAAATACGTTTTGTTGCGTGGCAAACAAACAGCAGCCCATCAAATAGTAAGTGGTAGCTTCAGCCATCGTATAGTATTTTTATCTCACAAAGCGACACACGCGTTACTTGTGGTTACCAAGTGTAGAAACGCGGTGTGAATGTGTATGTAAGCGCAGGAGCTCACGGTACCGTCTGAGACAATGCGAAGTGTGAGTGCGTGTAGGCGTGTGTGTTATGTGCTGACGGTACTCGTCTCCACGCATACATTCACAGCGTGTTTGTACACTTGGTTATCACAAGTAAAGCGCGCGTCGCTTCGAGAGAAAAAATACTATAAAGGTCGATCTTAAAGCACGGTACAGATTTCTACCTTCGCAGCTTCGGCTCAGACGGATCTGAATGTAGCAATTATTATTTATGGTAGAATTTAGGCCGTTATGTCATTGACTTGATGAACGAATCAACATAGAAAGCGGTACTCTTAGACAAGGCATAGATTCTACTCAACTACATAAGAATTCAAAATGATAAGTATAACTGTGATAAGTATAAGCAATGAGGAACATACCAAAATCAAACAGAATGCAGATGACCTTGACCTTTAAAGGTGAATGACCTTGACCTTATTAAAGCCCGAGAATTGATCGTAGGCCAATCCTCGTACTTAAAAAACGTTTAAATTTAAGTCGCAACCTCATCTCGGCGACAATCGTTATCTAAAATATAGGAAAAAAAATATTTTTGACGGATTGAGACTGAAATTAGAATGCGAACGTTCCTAAAATACGTGATACGCCCCTCTGTTGATACAGTATTTTTATTCTAAGAAGCGACGCGCGCTTTGCTTGTGGTAACCAAGTGTATAAACACGCTATTCATGTGCGCGTGACGACGAGTAGCGTCAGCACATAACGCACTTCCAACTTCGCCATTACCTCGGACGCTACCGAGAGCTCCTGCACACATTCACACTTCACAGTGTGTTTGTACACTTGGTAACCACAAAAAAAGCGCGCGTCGCTTCTTGTGAAAAAGAATACTATAAAGGTGGTTGGCTTTGATTTAGCTTACTATAGTATAGTTAAAATCTCGCTGCAGACTTGGTCATAAATCATAATCGGAGTTGGGATATGCGCTAGTTGCGCGCGCTCAAGGCCATTATCGATAACAGAATCATTAAGGTTATCACGTAAACATACTGCATTCATTAAGTATGCAGGGTAACTAATGAGTACTAATGTGTTTTTACGAGACTTCCTTCTCGTAAGAACACATTCATATACATTAGTTAATTCTATAAACAGAAGGTAATTATATAAAAACTAATATGTTTTTACGTTCTTAATTACATAAAAAGAGGGTAATTAACAAATATGTTTTTGTCTCCTTTGCTACCCGCTAGTTGCGCCGCCGCCGTGCTATTAAGTATATATAAATATATAAAACTATCGATATCACTCATCGACTGCAGTAATACACAGGACTACGTGTGGGCGTGGCCTGCCCATAAGGCCCGTGAGTGGGAAAGAGAGCGAAACACTCGAATGATTTATGACCGAGTCTGCAGCGAGATTTTAACTATACTATAGGCGAATGTCGAAAATCGACCAAATGACGTCGTCTCGGCCACTCATATCTCAGTCAATGGCATGTTTATTTATTTATTCATTAATAAAGGTACACCAACTATTTACTATTCTGGTTTGGTTTTGTTTGGCTATTTTTCTTTCTTTCTTTCTTTCTTACCAACAGCTTCTGTATACAAAATATCAAATAACAATAGATAACAGTTGAGGGCTTACACAGTTGCCAATAATAGGTGAACCACAATTCTCAAATACAGTGATATCCTAAGGTAAAAACGAAATGCATAAAAATGAAGTAGTAACAACTATACATATAAACAGAAATTTAAAAAGATATAAGTTATAAGATTGCAGAGGTTGCAAGAAATACCTACATAGGTACTAATACAATATGAATATACATAATATTCTACATATTAATATGAATGAAATAAAATAAATCTGTCTAACCTGACTGACTGCCTCGTTGGAGGATGGCACAAAAGGCACGAGGCCTATACTCCGCTGTAACTGGAACAAGGCTGCCAATTGAATGCTGATAATGGTGACTGCCTCGTTGGTTTAGTAACCGCAAGCTTGCTTACTGAACATAGGATCGTGGGTTTTTTAACCATGTTCTGCATGTTGTATGTATATCAATCATCAGTTTACAGTAGTACAGGCTCTGCCTAGTTCGGGACCTGAAGACCTTGTGTGGATGTTGTCTCATATTAAAAAAAAAAAAAAAAAAGTGTCAGGTATTATACCATATGGCAATTATCAGTAGCATCCTAGGTTTGTGCCCATGCACGATCTCCCTATAATGTGCCCACTGCTGGGACACAGGTCACACAGGCCTCCTCTCTGTGCCAGAGAGGGGGTCGTATCCACCACGCGGTCCCAGTGAGGCTTAGTAGTTGACCCATGACTTCGAATCTATTGTTGTAGAACAGTTTCCTCACGTTGTAGTAGTCATTCCATCACCGTTTTGAGAGCAGTGGTGATGAAATAAATGGTCAGGGCTTGAACTCACGACCTACAACTCGTAAGTCGCCGTTACGACTGGGCCACATCTGGGGGCCTACTCCCTTACGTACAAAGTGCGTAGTTTCGGCTAAAGATACGGGCGTTTCAGACTAATTATCACTTACGGTCATAAGATAAGTCCGGGGCTCGAACTAAACACAATGCCCCCATGTGTTTTTGCCCGTCCGAAAAAGTTAATTAATCGGGAGTAGGGTTCACTTTCAAATGTCGAACAATTTTCGGACGGGCTTGTATTTTCTATGACTGACTTCGAGAGAATGCCCCCAGCTCTCCGGTGTGTTCCTGGTTGACGGCTCTATGTTCATGTAATGAAACAAACTCATTTGTTACAGCTTTTGAAATGGACACCACAGAAGATAACAACGAATCGCAGAGCCTGTATTTAGAACACAAAGGTAAGCTACAAACACAACATCACCTGTCATCCACGAAAGGGTAAGCAGAGGTGTACTTAATACACACTCACTTTGTCAGCCATGTTTAAGTCCCCTGTGTGTTAATACCAGAGGTCGGAATTAGGTAGAGTTATTGAAGTACTTGCATCGAAATATGGATCTTCCCGGGATTTCTAATGGACAATCCCGTGTGGCCAACAATATTACAAATAAATAATAATAAAAACTTCACAGTTAGACAGACAAATAAAACAAAGATAATTAACATACAATTTTTTTATTAGTATTTACATTAATTCACAATACAAATTATTAATAGTCTTAAGCAAATTCTCATACTTCGAGTATACCTCGCCTTTTTTATAAATAAGAAAATACTTTTGCTTCTAGCCTAGACTTTTCTCTTTCTAATATTAATAATAATATGAGACAATATCCACACAAGGTCTTTAGGTCCCGAACTAGGTAGAGCATGTACTACGGTAACCTGATGACTGATATACATACTTATACAGGGTGTGGCGTAAGTAGTGGTCCACCGTTCAGGATTCGATGAACCAGATAATTGACTATCACAATTAAACATTTTAACCATTTTTACCCAAGGGTTCCGAACATATTTCCTTTTTGTCTTTTATTTACGAAATTTCTACCTTTTATTAGAAATTTGTTTGTAGTTTCAACAAAAACCATTATTTTTTCATTTTGATTTCTGTTAATTACTGCTGAATACTAGAGCTATCGTGATAAATTATGATTTTTTATGTAAATTCAGCTCTTTTGAAGAAAACGTTGGTTCTTCTCTAATTTTAAGCCTAATTTTTAACACATCAAGTTTTTGTAAAAAAAACTTACTACTAAAAATGGTTTAATTGTTATAGTTAATTATCTGGTTCATCGAATCCTGAATGGTGGACCACTACTAACGCCACACCCTGTATACACACCCAGACACAGGTCAAACAGACATGTTCATGCACACAAATGTTTGACGATCGAACCCAGGGCCAGTAGCTCAGAAGGCAGGGTCGCTACCAACTGCACCAACCGGTCAGTCTCGAGAGGGTTTGCTTATTCAAACGGCCCATCAGAATCTTTTCCGTGTCCGATTCATTCAAAGTACAACTAAGATTTGAAGTGTTCGCTTTCGACATTACTTTATAACTTTTTTATTTAATAAATCACGGGATTTTTCTGCTCTTTTAAATTAATCTCCGGATATGAAGCATATCCACTTTATTCTTTTATTTATTAATAAAGGTACACCAACAGCTTCTGTATACAAAATATCAAATAACAGTAGATAATAGTTGAGGGCTTATACAGTTGCCTATAATAGGTGAACCAACATTCTCAAATACAATGATAACCTAAGGTAAAAACGAAATGCATAAAAATTAAGTGGTAGCAACTATACAAACAGAAATATAAAAAATACATAAGTTATAAGATTGCAGAGGTTGCAAGAAATACCTACATAATAAATCAATATTTAGATTGTGTGAGTTGCATGCTTAGGGATGTTTTTTAATTCTTTCGCTGTATGAAATCAGTGTAAGTACATAATTCTGCCTAATTCCAACCTCTGGTTGTCGCTAGAGACCGGGTATTCGGATGCATATTCACCTAAAGTTGAGATTTTGGATAATATGGAATGCAGTTTTGTATTGAAAAATATCCGCGGATCCGGGATCGACAAATTTTGTGTTTTTTTTTTTCTATAGCATCGATAAAAAAGAAGCCTAAACTTAACCTAGCCTAAGCCTAATATTGTAAAGTGGGTAGGTAGGTAGGTAGGTACCAAACTGCCATAGCAATCTCAAGATGAGATAGCGGACTACATATATTCAGAATAATTCATGTTGGTACCTATTGAAATACCTAGGTATTTTTTTTTAATATTTTTTTTTATTAGAAGTCGCTTCTATCTATACACTTGACTAGTTATGCATTGCCGGTGTTCCTGGCATTCCGGGAGTTTTTTACAAAAAATAAAGAAAGAAAGAAGAAAGAAAATGCGTTTATTTGCGGTAAACATGACGCAAAAAATAACACAAACACTGAAAATTGTAAAATTAAACTTAAATTACATGAGCGACTGAGCGTAAGGTAAATTGTACCAAAATTATTGGTATCATTATAATTATTATTACTAAAGCTAATCATTATGTCACTGTTTAGCTTGTTACTTTTATGGTTGTAGGGGGAAGGCGCCGGTGTCTGTCACACAGTTAATATTAGCACAGACATCGTCGTTTACTTCTATACAAAAAAAAAACATTTTGTTTTTGCTTAGGTTAAATAAGATGTAACTACATTTATAAATAAATAAAAATTATTATTATTAATAATATTTCGTTTATTTACTTTCATACATATTAAATACGTTTTTAATTTTTTTTTTATAAAAAACATTTAAAAATATAAAAATAGTAGTCCGCCGGTATCGGGAGCAGGGTCCAAGCTACCGGTGGTTAGGGCTCCAGAGACAGGAACCTCCTCACGATACTAGCCGTATCACGTACTGCCGTCTGAATCAGGCTTTAGATCCAACCGCCTAACGAGAGCTTCGAGAGATGTTGATCGAGGCTTTCGGCCATCAGGCCATTGGCCGATACGACAATCGGCACAATGACAGCCGAACTCACATACTCGCATTCCACATGTTGATCAACAACCTCGTGTTAGCGACTTAGCAGTCGAGATATTTCATTTGTTTCTCTTTCTCAGCTGTTTTTTTTTTTTTTTTTTTTGAGGATGGGAAATCTTCAAATGACTCCTCCCCCTCGCCCCGGACCATGGCATGAACCAGGGCCGGGCGTGAGAGGTCGCCGCCTCTTTCTCAGCTTACACGAGGTTCTCGTCATGTGGAATGGTAACATCGATAATCATTGTGCGGCGCGCTAATCGATCTGTCACCACTAATATCATTATTATTATACTTTTATAGCAAAAAATTCAACGTAATTATGCATCCGAATCCGATCTCTGGTTATTATTGATTTTTGTTACAGCCTACGGTGTGAAGAGTCCTACCAGCGAATTGGCTCGTCTTGAACATCGTCAGAGTCACAATGTACAACTTATGAAAGCTTCGCTCTACGCTGATACCGGTATGTATTTATATTGTTACAAACCTAATCTCCCTAATCTCTTCAAAGTGCGGAGTCTCCTAACACAGGCATCATCATGCTTATAAGGAGGCTTCAATCATAAACTAATGTAAACTAGTTGGTACAGAAATAAACATTTTGTTTTTTTTTTTTGTATTGTATTTTCACATTTTTTTATATCTTCCGGCAAACCATTGAACAGCCGTGCTCCTTCAACCAAAATAGATTTTATACCATTCCCCCTCTAAAAAGCTTATTTTATTCACTGAAAACAGTGAATAAAAAGCACTTTTACTCACTGTTATATCGCTACACAAGTTGACCATCCTAATAATAATAACAAGAAAATTACTCTTAATTTTTAGTAATTGTTCCAATTTTAATGTGCATTTTAATTAATTTAAGCTTCCTTTTTCTTTATTAAATGTTTATTTTCGCTTAAATCTTTCTTTTTGGCGTAGTCATGGTATAAAGTATAGTATGCAACTCTTGAATAAAACGGATTTATATCGAGGGCCATTAATCACTCGCGTCGCTCAGGATTCTAATACTTACTTGAATCACTCGCTAATCATGAATCACTCCCTACGGTCGTAATTCAGTCGTTAGAATCCTTCACTAGCTCGTGATTCATCTATGGCCCTCGCTTTAAATCCGTCCTTTATTCACTAATTGCATAATATACTATTTTACCATAGTTAGAGCGAGCGTGCGCTGGTTTTAACTGGATTTTGTTTTTATTCCTCACGTTATATGTAATAGTTTTCATAATATGTATTAATTACCCTAATCTCTTTAAAGTGAGAGTGAACAGGCTTCTTCTGGGTAAGCTTACTCCACCGTCGACTCTGTCTCTGTCACCACTGACCTAGACTAGAGTCAAGAGCAAACCCATCTAAAATAAAAATAAACGGTTATGCAAAATGTATGTAGTAGTTTTGTGTCATGCTCACTCAAATGTGTCGCTAGTAGTGGCGTGTGTATTGGATCATTAAGTTCCCTTCAAAATGGTTGAGCTGAATGGCGCTGATCCATACGTCATGTTCGTGAACGGCCGCCGTCAGTAGGCACTGGTCATTTCTTAGCTGCCACGGCTTATTTTAATTCCTGAATTGTTTTTATCTTTTATATTACCGAAGCTTTTAATGTGCACGTCTTTCTACATCGTTCTCACGTGTATAACTTCAACACGAATGATGTAACCACTTTTTTGTAACAATATTTTGATTTAAAAAAGTGTCCATGGAGTTTCTTGCCCGTTCTTCTCCATAGGTACCTACTACGCTTTGGAATGGGCAACTAGCTTCATCTTTCTGACTGACCGACCCCTTGACAATTCAAAAGTGCCTGTAATTGGTTTATTTGAAATAAATGCTTTGAGTTTGAGTTTGAAAATGGGAAGAGTGAATTTTAGAGCGAAGAAATAAATTTTACTAAAACAACACTTTAATTTGCAGAAGCCATTAAAAGTACAATTATTATTATTGTTAATACCAAAAGGTTTTTCTGGTTAGCAAAATATTGGATGGCAATAATAGAAAACTCTTTATTTTTTTTTTAATTTAACTTTATTTTCTGATTCTTTTTCAGAAGTAATTCTTATCGATATCGATCTTTCGTCCGTTTTGTTTGTTCAAATTTGTTCCTTGCATACGGCACTGTGCCAACTAAACATTTTCCTTTCTTTCTTTTCATTGTTTGAAGTTAAGAGGCGTAACGGGTTATTTATGATAGTTGCGTCCCTCGGTTCCCTCAGTTTCACCGCCATAAGTCTCGATCATGTCGGAATATCGAGATGAAAAGTATCATCATCAGCCTATAATGTTCCCATTGCTGGGACACAGACCTCCTCTCTGTGAGAGGGAGTGGGCCATGATTCACCACGCGGGCCCAGTGCGGGTTGGTAGATGTCACATGTCGTCGAATTTTTGGTTCTGGGACATGCCGGTTTCCTCACGATATTTTCCTTCACCGTTTTGAGAGCAGTGGTGATAAAATAATTTACTCAAAGTAAAGCGCCTTGTCTGGGTTCGAACCTACGACCTACAAATCGTAATTCGCGGCCGTTACCACTGGGCCACCATCGCTCTGTCTCTCTGATAAAAAGTATCCTATGCTAGGGCATAGGATCCAGGTCAAGGTCTACCCATGTGCCAAATTTCGTCCAAATCCGTTCAGACGTTTTAGCGTGACAGCGTATTAAATAAACTGACAAAAAATCAAATCATTTGTTTCTTTATATCATTAGTTTAGACAAAAAAAAAAGTATTTTTCTAACTTCTCCCGCTCTGTACGGAGCGGGAGGGCGTTTCAGACACTTACTGACTAAAACCCACCCGTGTTCCTTCAGTTGCCTGTGCCAGGGGCCACGGTAACCCTTTCGGACTTTCCCGCAACCCCGGCAGGATACTGAAGCCCCTGTCACTGATTCTTTGTTTTTCACAGTCTTGCAAATCTGAAAGCCTGTATTTTTGTGTCTAATATTAAACAATTCTCTCTCACAGAAATGGAAGACGACGTATCAGTATCGACTGGAGACCAGCTCGTTCCAACATCAGTGCCATTGTTATCAGTGCCTTCACACCCTCCGTCTATGATGCGAGAGGATCAGCAGATATCTGACATCGAAGCACCACCCACCGAAGGTAGATACAACAGCCTTCTAGCCTGGCTTTTAAAATGTATTTTTACATGCTAACTGGAGTCTCTTAAGCCATGATGCATGTGGCTTCAGGGCCTAGTGCAAATCTTGGGACTAATTCGTTTAATCGAGTCTGGGCAAACGCTGGAGTCGCTCGGTGCATTTCATTCACTCATTCATTCACATACTAACTGGAGTTAACCATGAAACATGAGGCTTCAGGGGCTAGTGCTTCTCTTCTTCTATTAATATAGATGTTAATTTTTGTCCTCAGAAATACCGATGAGGCCATTAATCGTTCGGCCACACACAATAGTACTGAAGTACCACAGGAAGGTGCCGCCCTTCAGACAGACTATTGCTGGTAAGTGTGACAAAAAATACCTCACTTCTTCCCACAGAGTGATCGTGGTCATGTAGCGGTATCTACATCGCCACCTGCGAGCTGCGCGTCACACTGACGTCACGCAAGTCCTGCATCGCGCAAGCAGAGTTTACCGCGCAACTAGCATATATACAACGCCCCGACGTCAATCATCGGGCAGTTGCCCACCAGACACGAGACTCCGTCTGGTCGGAGGATCCTCCCTTTTCTATGGAGGTATGAGTGAACTTTACACCCTGTTCCTCATGTCTCTATAAACTCGACCATTCCTAAAAAATAGTAACAAATGGTTCAATTTTGTTTAAAAAATATAAAAAATATATATATTTTGGTTGAGTTAACTGCGGATCAAAAAACCGGGTGAGGAGGATGTGGGCACAATCAAAATGCGATGTAGAATATTAAACTTTGTAATTGGTTAGAAAATTACAAAAATTTTGACAGTACTGACGGCGCGCGCGGTGTCTGTGTTCGCACTAGAGGTCGCCGGCGTTGCGCGAGCACACTCCCTGACGTCCGCGCGGGTGGGGAGCGTGTCTCGAACAACTTCACGCCCCTCACTCGCTCACTGCGTTATAATGTTAACACCGACCCTTCATGAAGCATTTATGGCAAACTGACAGCGAGAAGGCATCCGTTTTAAAATAAATAAAAGAGCTAAACTAAAGTGCATGAAGCGGCGACATTATAAATGTGGTACAGTTGGAGAAAAAGTTCCGTCGCTCGTCTCTGTCACTAATAACTGTGCGTAAGTCCTCTTTCTAAAAATTTAATCAAAATAATGTATCTTTCCTGCAGGTCGTCTGGACGCAGCCTACATATCGGACATGTCGGTGTGTCGTGCGCGACACTCTCGCGTCGGCTTCGGTCCGGCCGGCGCTCTCACCTTTGCTACGTCATACGACTCTGTCAATGATCTTCCTAGATGTGAGTATTTATTATTATATTAGTTGGTTCCTACATATCGGACATGTCGGTGTGTCGTGCGCGACACTCGCGCGTCGGCTTCGGTCCGGTCGGCGCTCTCACCTTTGCTACGTCATACGACTCTGTCAATGATCTTCCTAGATGTGAGTATTTATTATTATATTAGTTGGTTCCTACATATCGGACATGTCGGTGTGTCGTGCGCGACACTCGCGCGTCGGCTTCGGTCCGGCCGGCGCTCTCACCTTTGCCACGTCATACGACTCTGTCAATGATCTTCCTAGATGTGAGTATTTATTATTATATTAGTTGGTTCCTACATATCGGATATGTCGGTATGTCGTGCGCGACACTCGCGCGTCGGCTTCGGTCCGGCCGGCGCTCTCACCTTTGCCACGTCATACGACTCTGTCAATGATCTTCCTAGATGTGAGTATTTATTATTATATTAGTTGGTTCCTACATATCGAATATGTCGGTATGTCGTACGCGACACTTTCGCGTCGGCTTCGGTCCGGCCGGCGCTCTCACCTTTGCCACGTCATACGACTCTGTCAATGATCTTCCTAGATGTGAGTATTTATTATTATATTAGTTGGTTCCTACATATCGGATATGTCGGTATGTCGTGCGCGACACTCGCGCGTCGGCTTCGGTCCGGCCGGCGCTCTCACCTTTGCCACGTCATACGACTCTGTCAATGATCTTCCTAGATGTGAGTATTTATTATTATATTAGTTGGTTCCTACATATCGAATATGTCGGTATGTCGTGCGCGAAACTTTCGCGTCGGCTTCGGTCCGGCCGGCGCTCTCACCTTTGCCACGTCATACGACTCTGTCAATGATCTTCCTAGATGTGAGTATTTATTATTATATTAGTTGGTTCCTACATATCGGACATGTCGGTGTGTCGTGCGCGACACTCGCGCGTCGGCTTCGGTCCGGCCGGCGCTCTCACCTTTGCTACGTCATACGACTCTGTCAATGATCTTCCTAGATGTGAGTATTTATTATTATATTAGTTGGTTCCTACATATCGGACATGTCGGTGTGTCGTGCGCGACACTCGCGCGTCGGCTTCGGTCCGGCCGGCGCTCTCACCTTTGCTACGTCATACGACTCTGTCAATGATCTTCCTAGATGTGAGTATTTATTATTATATTAGTTGGTTCCTACATATCGGACATGTCGGTGTGTCGTGCGCGACACTCGCGCGTCGGCTTCGGTCCGGCCGGCGCTCTCACCTTTGCCACGTCATACGACTCTGTCAATGATCTTCCTAGATGTGAGTATTTATTATTATATTAGTTGGTTCCTACATATCGAATATGTCGGTATGTCGTACGCGACACTTTCGCGTCGGCTTCGGTCCGGCCGGCGCTCTCACCTTTGCCACGTCATACGACTCTGTCAATGATCTTCCTAGATGTGAGTATTTATTATTATATTAGTTGGTTCCTACATATCGGATATGTCGGTATGTCGTGCGCGACACTCGCGCGTCGGCTTCGGTCCGGCCGGCGCTCTCACCTTTGCCACGTCATACGACTCTGTCAATGATCTTCCTAGATGTGAGTATTTATTATTATATTAGTTGGTTCCTACATATCGGACATGTCGGTGTGTCGTGCGCGACACTCGCGCGTCGGCTTCGGTCCGGCCGGCGCTCTCACCTTTGCCACGTCATACGACTCTGTCAATGATCTTCCTAGATGTGAGTATTTATTATTATATTAGTTGGTTCCTACATATCGGACATGTCGGTGTGTCGTGCGCGACACTCGCGCGTCGGCTTCGGTCCGGCCGGCGCTCTCACCTTTGCCACGTCATACGACTCTGTCAATGATCTTCCTAGATGTGAGTATTTATTATTATATTAGTTGGTTCCTACATATCGGACATGTCGGTGTGTCGTGCGCGACACTCGCGCGTCGGCTTCGGTCCGGCCGGCGCTCTCACCTTTGCCACGTCATACGACTCTGTCAATGATCTTCCTAGATGTGAGTATTTATTATTATATTAGTTGGTTCCTACATATCGGACATGTCGGTGTGTCGTGCGCGACACTCGCGCGTCGGCTTCGGTCCGGCCGGCGCTCTCACCTTTGCCACGTCATACGACTCTGTCAATGATCTTCCTGGATATGGGAATCATCTACCTAGACTGTTCCCAACTACGTTGGGGTCGGCTTCTTGTCTTACCGCATGCAACTGAATACCAGTATTTTACATGGAGCCACTGCCTATCTGACTACCACAAATCAGTTACACGATGTATAATAGAAATTATATTTGAAAGGATTATAGTACTCGTTTAGTCTAGCGAAATATACGAAAATATGTATTTGTGTCGCTACAATTAATAAATATGGGACAACTCTGAATATCTAAGAAAGTCATCTGTTCCATACCGTAGAGCAATACCAACACAAGTAAAACGAGGAAAAAATAGCAGATTTTTTTATAGTTCAAACCCTAAAATCGTGCAATCTAGTTTACCGAAACCTACGATCCATAGAAGTCGATCAACGTTATTGAGCGCCTCATAACAAATTCCATATCAATCGATGATCGGTCAATGAAAGTCCGACCATCGATCGACCGTAATCCAGCACCATGCACCACATTGGATCGATCAATATCACCGACCGAACGCAATCTTGTTGGACCTTTCGTTCGACCTTATATAGAGTTGATATGACAGTGGGGCATTAAATTACACTACGTATAGTATACGTGTTTAGTATTAATTCGATACGGTATAAAAATAAAAAGCACCAAAAATTAGTTTTTTTTTACATACAAACTTATTAGCTAGCTACAAGTCAGAGTAAAACGCAACCACCCTTTGTAATGAAAGTGCAAGTGTGTGTGTATTTATTGCCATCTTTTTAGCGAAAATATTTGGTTGTACTTGTGACTTGCGTCAGAGCGGCAACAACGCATCGTAGGTTATACTCAGATTTATCGTTTTAAGGTGCATGACCTATGCGTATAGACATAATCAGCTGTTAGGAAAGATACATCGTGTTAAAACGCGGCAAAAACTTAAAAAATCATTTGCGACTATACTACTGCTCCTATTTAATTGATTTTTGGTACGGAGCTTGAAAATGGTACCTAGTATAGACAGTTTAAAGGAAAGCCCCTCTGTCGTATCAACTCTGTATACAGGGTCACATATGGTCTACAAAGTTTAGCCATCTAAATTAATTTGTCCCTGTATACAATGTGTAACATAATTAACGCATGACCTCATACACCCCAATTAGAGTATCGAGTTAAAAGCATAATACAATGACCAACACATTTTTATTTGTGTTAACTATTATTATTAAGAAAATCGTGTTGGCCCTAGCATTACTTTACGCATTTAAAATTGAGTCTTATTGCCTTGAAATAAGATTTAATTTTCTTTGGTTCGATTTGCGGTCAGTATTGCAAAATACATAATTTTTGAAAAAAATACCTATATTAATAGTTACTGAAATCGATTCTGTAGTCAATTGTGAGCAAACTACTTTCAGGACTTGCGTTTATTCGGTTACACGTTGTATATACATTCATAATAATTAACCTTATCATTAATTATTGTGTGTTCCAGCCGCAGAACTATCGGAGCTGGGTGAATACGTGCGGGGTAGATCGCAGAACGACTGGTCCGAACCACTGCTTGTGAGAATGGCCCTCGGACAGCCTGATAAAGACGATGGCATGCTGGTAAGTTTAGCTTATGATAACAGACAGCGTTTCAAAGAAAAGTATGTGCTTCGGGAATCATCGGCTATCTTCAGAAATACGAACGCGCGATGATGAGAATATACAAGGTGTCGTTTTGCATCCTCGTCAAATTCGAGGAGGTAACTATGCTAATGATTCTCGACACGAAACAATAATATATTCTTTCTTTTCTTTTCTTTTTTTAAAAACGTTGCCCCACACTAGGAATTTCTCCTGTATCGTGGGTGCGTTTACAAACATTTAAACTCACATACACAAACAGCCGCAGCAGCTAATAATAAAATAGGTAGGTTTTTTTTTCGGAAATCGGTATATTTAAGGCCCGTGTGATACCGTCCTGTAACTGTAACGCACGCCCGCAGCGATATAGTCGTGCGACACTGCCTACCGCATACGCAACGGGGCGATTCTGTTCTTTGAAAGTGGAGTAACTATTCTGAAATACAATCAAACATAAATATCTAAAAACAAGTATGTATTAATATTGAGCAGGTATCTTAATTTTATTTGATTATTTATGTCTGTCATAACAGCCATAGCCTTGAAAAGTGAAATATAAAAACATTTCCTCAAAAAAAAAGCACCGACTTCCAAGAAAAACACTACAAAGTGAAAAATTACTTTAATCTGAAATATGAATTCGCGAAAAAAAATTTTGCTGATCACACCTACACTTTGACGAGTTCTGCAAACATAAATGTAGGGAACTGCTGATGTTTTTTCGAGATTTCATATTGGTCCCATAGTAAAAGTTGTTCATAATGATGAGTACAGTGACCCTTTAAGAGGTTGATGGTGTTTTACCAATAACCCTGTATATTTTAAAAATCATAACGAAATGGTAAAATGTGTTCTCAACATGCCCTAAAAAACAATAAGCCTTATCTTTTGATATAACTTTTATATGGTTTCATGATGGAATATCTTCAAGGTGCACGTTTTAAATAGTGATTTAGTGTCATCTTTTTTATTTATTTTAATTTTTACCGAGCCGATTATTATAATTCACGTTTCTGTCTTCACACATAGCTTGACCGCATACTCAATTTTCCTAAAATAGTGCACCCACGTTTCACCATTCATTCATTACTCAATACTCTATTTGGACTCCACAATGATAAATTATTTTATTACTGTAAGTAGGTTTGTACAATCACTTTTACACGTCAATAAACGTGTATTCACGTGGTAACCACAGTCCCACCATGAGCCCATTGTGTTTAAGTCCTGTGTAATAAATGGGGGGGGGGGGGGGCTAATGCCATCAATCAGGCACAAATCTAGACTCTGGGCTGATGCTGAGAACTGTCTGTCCTATGTCATTTATTGTTATGCGCACAGCAAAAGAGTGGAACTCTCTACCTGCGTCTGTGTTTCCGAACGCATACAACCCTAATCTCTTCAAAGTGAGAGTGAACAGGCTTCTTCTGGGTAAGCTCACTCCATCGTCGACTCTGTCTCTGTCACCACTGACCTAGACTAGAGTCAAGAGTAAACCCATATAATATATTTAAAAAAAGTATTGACGTTCAAAAAGTACAGATTCTCAGCCTATTTTGAATAAATGACTTTTGATGTTGATTAGAAACATTCAGTAACACTAAGCTCGACCTGGGAATCGAACCCTCGAAAATCGGACCTCATGCTCAGCAACAGCGCTTGCGATCGCTAGACCAACGAAACCAGAAATAATCTTATATTACTGTATGTTTCGTTCATTTTTGTAAGTGTACCTATGGACAGAAAGTCTGAAATAAACGTTTATTATTATTATTATTATTTATTTTTACAGGAAGTCCTCAAAAAACACTTAGGTACTCTACTAGAACACTCAATATTTACTCAAACAGAAGAAAATCAGTGCGCTCGACTGAGTCTATCGCAAAGTCCTCACGACAGACGCGAAGTACTGACGCACTATCTACGAGAGGCGGCCGACAACCACACGAGATATAAGGTAACTAGTAAATCAGTCAGCCAAGCATTTTCCCAAGTATGTTGAGGTCGGCTTCCAGTCTAACCGGATGCAGCTGAATACCAGTATTTTACATGGAGCGACTGCCTATCTGACCTCCACAACACAGTTACTGGTTAATACGATACCCCTCGGTAAGACTGGTTGTCAGACTTTCGGGCTTCTGACGACCCGTAACGACTGTCTAAGATCCACGAATTACAGCCGGGACAAACGGCTTAACAGACTTTTGGGCTTCTGGCTAAGTAATAACAGCCCCACGGAGCGATCAAGGTTAAGCAACACTTGCCTAGGTCAGTCCGTGGATGTGTGAATATTCCTTACATACTGAGACCTCTTCATGCTTCGGAAAGCACGCTAAGCCAGTGACACAGACAGACGGGCTATCTGTATCAGCAATCATAACGGGTGAAATACAGGGTCAAATTAAATTTGCTTATAGAGGTACGGTGGGCTGCATCAATTAGTTACCTCAGTTGTATTAAAGTTAACTTTGAAGGGGGGTACCCGCATCGTGACGCTGACTGTACGAGGAACAGGGTGTTATGTTCACTCATACCTCCATAGAAAAGGGAGGATCCTCCGACCAGACGGGTGTCGTGTCTGGTGGGCAACTGACCGACGATTGATGTCGGGGAGTTGTATATGATATGTATATAACTAGTTGCGCGGTAAACTCTGCTTGCGCGATGCAGGATTTTGCGTGACGTGAGTGTGATGCGTAGTTCGCATGTTGCGATGTAGGTACCGCTACAAGGTAGCGAAACTCTGCAGACGTGATGGACATCGATATCTAAACACGATAAAATAAAAATGATTTGATGTTTTTTTTCACGGGGTCAACGACCGCTGCTAGTGTTATTACATGAAGTATGAGTTGAAAAAATATGTTTTATTTCTTGTTTAGGTATCGATACCCACCAGGTCTGCGGAGGGTCGCTAGCTGATTTAATTTGACCCTATATACAATCAACTATTGCCTCCTCCTTCGTGGAACACAGCCGTGATGTTTCGTTTCTGTATTTCCTTAAAAATAAACACAGATATTTATCCACAGTTTGGCGTATCGGGTGCTTATTGCTACGAAGTATGGCGGCTGTGTGACGCACTGTGGGGAGCTGATCTGGAAAATGATGGTGAGTTTAGTATCTCAGACCAAATAAAAAAGTCAAGACAGCGCTGTCAATAGTGACGTGGGGCCGGTTTCGTAATCATGTGTGGCTTAGTGAGGTAATGGCCTCCCAACTCGAACAATGTATAAATATTACAAAAAAATACTCACAGATGGATTCACAGGTTCGAGTGAAACATTTGAACTAGTAATCGCGAAGATTGAATGATTTTTACACCTTAATAAATTCAACGTGTCTTAATTATATCAAAAACATCCTTCTCTATATAAAATAATGGTATATTTCATAAGTTCAATAAATGCAATAAAATGTATACTAACTCCATCAAACGCATAACTTTCAAGCTTTGTATGGTACTGTCACTAGATGGCGCCATCACGGATCGCGAAAATTCTATGGAACCACAGGCTCCAAGCGTTTCGTTTCTGTATATTCTTGTGTGATGCGTAATATTGTCTCAAAGATACTACTTTTGTATAAAAAAAAAACAAAAATGGTACTGAGCGTCGCGCGTCTATTTGTTGCCCGGGAAGTCAATGCCATCTGGTGATATCTCAATATATTACTAAAACAATGGTAGGCTGACAGCGTGATAGCCGTGGTAGCTCAGATACTGCATCTATTGGTGTAACCACGGAACTAAAATTGCCTACATTAGGACGGCTCGCTTTTGCTTTATGAGATTGGGTATCTGTATTTGTATTCTTTGATCTGTGGTGAGGTGTAATTTGGTCGTAAAAATTTGCGTGTGGGCGTGTAAGCATAGAGCAAGGTGTAGTTTTGAATTCTTCCCTGTATTTTTCGCACCGCTATGTCTTGATGTTTTTTTGGTCTGAGGTTAGTTTCAATATCCTCTATTAACAAACCATTGTATTTTTTAGACGCACTTGATATTTTTTGGTCTGAGGTTAGTTTCAATATCCTCTATTAACAAACCATTGTATTCTTTTGACGCACTAAGAATTACGTACCTACTTAAAGAGTGCTTGATTTGCATAAATAGCCACGTGACGCCTTCTCAGTTTATTCAAACAATGAAAAAGAAAACTCGTGTATTACGCCATAATCCCCTCCTTCATTGAAGTCAGTAAAAAATTTCAGTATCTTTGTCTTCATTTGTTTTTTTGTCATAGACTTCCATGAATTTCACTTTATTAATAGTATCTTTACTTAAATTTTTCAGTAATATATTTTTTTCTTTAACTCTGACATTTTTAGTTATGCAACTAGTTTCATTAAAAATCTTACTCTATTTAGAAATTATCTATTCTCTTCAATATTTTACTGATATTGTGGTGTTCATCGCGTTATATGAAACATTCGAGTAGATAAATTAAACAACGTTTCACTGTATCACAGCAGAGGTCACACGTCCGCAATGTTCGTTCGCCGCTGCGCTAGTTTATTATGTCGGCACGCTACAGATATCATTCTCAAAACAGGTGTATCCGGCATAGACCCACTAGTGATATTGTGGTGTACACCACGATATAGTAAATATTCGAGTAGATAAATTAAACAATAATTCACTGCACAACAGCAGAGGTCACACGTCCGCAAGGTTCGGGCGCCAGCAAGCAAGTGAGCACTCTGCGGACGTGCGCCGCTGCGCTAGTTTATTATTTATTTATTTAATATTAAGGCACATCAACAACACAAACACAAACATCTACAAATAACAGAGAACAGAAACATGGACTAGTGTTTACGTGAAATACAGACGTGCATAGCATTCTCAACAAAATAGAAGAAATTCTCTGTTGGATCTGATGATTGTCTCTAACTCTAATAATGTAGCTGTCCACGGACAGCTCAGTGCTTGTTTTTCTTACCACGACCTCATCTTTATGTCCTACAGGATTCGCCCTCCTAAGCGTAAGCCGCAATATATTTTCCTTCGGAACTACAAGGGCATTGACCTGGAGGCATTACTGCGTGATGCTGATATCATTGACTGGACGGACGTCTTGGAGAGCTCATGTATCAACGATATGATTCACAATTTTTGCAGCTCTGTTCTCAGCCTTTATGACCGGCATGCCCCTATCCGTCGAGTCAAAGTCAAATATGTTCCGGCTCCTTGGTTTACTCCTGCCATTAAGGATGCGATGGCAAGTAGGGACAGAGCCAAAAGGAGGTTAAAACGCTGTTCTTCCGAGCGCAACTTGAATGCGTATAAAGTGCTGCGTAATCGCTGCAGGCGTATGTGTAGAGATGCAAAGAGACGGTACTTCCATAATTCTCTCGACAACCGCAACTCCTCTGAAGTCTGGAAGTTTCTTAAAACTGTCGGCATTGGCAAGTCTCCAGTCGTTTCCAGTAATGACACTGACGTGTGTGCTCTTAACAAATATTTCTCACATCCCCCTGTTACTTTGGATCCGCACGTCAAATCAACTACGTTAAATAAGCTTTCTTGTTTGCCAGTGCCGCAGTGTTCTTCTTTTGAGTTAAGGCCAGTGAGTGAAATTGAGGTCAAAAAGTCAATTTTTGCTATCTCCTCTACTGCAGTTGGTAACGATAATCTTACTCAAGAATGATTTCTCCTATCCTCTCCACACTACTTCCCGTCTTGACCCACATTTTTAATTTCTCCTTGTTTTCTTGTACTGTCCCTGAGGCCTGGAAACAAGCTCATATCATCCCCTTACCCAAAATTCCTAAGCCGGTCTCACCCACCGATTTCCGCCCCATTTCTATTCTCCCATATCTCTCTAAAGTTCTTGAACATATCGTTCATCAACAACTTTCTGCCTTTCTATCTACAAATGACCTACTGAGTCCTCTTCAATCTGGTTTTCGACCTGGTCATAGCACAATAACGGCCCTTTTGAAAGTTACTGATGACATCCGCTGGGCTATGGATCACAAATCTCTTACTTTACTTGTACTTCTCGACTTTAGCAGTGCCTTTAACTCTGTTGATTTTGACATCCTTCTAGGGATCCTTAAATCTTTAAATTTCTCCTCTTCCACCATTAGTTGGTTTGACTCCTATCTTAAGGGCCGCTCGCAGCGGGTTCGTCTCGGCGAGGCATCTTCTGATTGGTGCTCTCTTTCCGCAGGTGTGCCTCAGGGCGGCGTTCTCTCTCCTCTTCTCTTTTCTATTTTCATTAACTCTATCACCAGTGTCATCTCTTCTTGCTTCCATCTCTATGCAGACGATCTGCAGCTCTACAATCATTTTTTAAGGGAAGATGCAGAAGCAGCCGTGTCTGCCATGAACAGCGACCTGGATTTGATTAGCGAGTGGTCGCGGTCTTTTGGACTGCAAATCAACCCTAAGAAATCCCAGGCCTTGATTATCGGCGGCAGGTATATGCGAAATAGGCTCGATGTTGCGTCGCTGACTCCACTCTGTCTGAATGGTGTTCAGATTGAATACGCACATACGGTCAAAAATCTGGGGGTGACCATGGATTCCTATTTATCATGGCCTGCCCATGTTGCTCAAGTCAGTCGCAAAGTGCATTACACGTTCCATTCGTTGAAATGTCTCCAGAGCGTCTTGCCCTTGAACACCAAAATCTGTCTTGCTCAAACTCTCATTCAGCCCATCATAGATTATGCCGATGCCTGTTATTTGGATGCCACCGAGGAGCTTTTAAATAAACTTGAGCGTTTGCTGAATATATGTATTCGTTTTGTTTTCAACCTTAAAAAGTATGATCACGTTTCCAACTTTCGCAAGATACTCAAGTGGCTCCCCATTCGACTTCGCAGGAACTCTCGGATATTGTGTCTGCTATTCAACCTCCTTCACAACCCTAAAACGCCATCCTATCTGCGGGAGCGTTTTTCCTACGCCCGACCTTCAGATGCGCCGTGCAGGTCGCATCTTAGAAACCTCCTTAAGTCCCCTCCCCACTCCACCGACTTTTACTCCTACTCCTTCACTGTGCACGCGGTGCGGTTGTGGAATTCACTTCCGCCTGACATTAGGGACTGCCAAACTGTTGCAGTTTTTAAAAGAAGAGTGAAAGTACACTATCTTTCCACTTCGTCATAGTTGCGTATATATTAATATTCTAGTGTTATTTATTTTAGAAGTATGTATGTATGTTTGTATGTATGTATGTATATTCTCATATTATTTGTTTTATTTTATTAAGTGAATTGTTTTTGATTTTATGTATTTTATTTTCTCTTTTACTCTTACACACGCTGTCTACATCTCTAAATCTACTATCCTATCGCAGGTATGCTGGAAGAGATTTCATTAGAAATAAGCATCACCTTTGTACCTATTTTTCTGTTATTTTCTTCTTGTCTGTTTATATAAGTGTGTACATAAATGGTTAAATAAATAAATAAATATGAAAAAACACAGTATTCACGTTACAAAAAAAAACAAAAAGCAATATTGTAAGAACAAAAGCTCTAGCTAAAATCTCGGTAGTAGAGAGCATCGACTTAAACATTGCCTAATTATATTATTTTGTTCTTTGTCTTCCCCTCGTTTATAATCTTAGATCTAAAACTATTATGTCGGTACACTAAAATCAAAAATCATTCTCAATATAATGTATATTGGATCATTGAGTTCCCTTCAAAACGGTTGAGCTGAATGGTACTGATCCATACGTCATGTTCGTGAACGGACGCCGTCAGTAGGCACTGGTCATTTCTTAGCTGCCACGGCTTATTTTAATTCCATAATTGTTTTTATCTTTTTATTACGGACGCTTTTAACGTGCACGTCTTTCTACATCGTTCTCACATGTATAATTACAACATGAATGATGTAACCACTTTTTTGTAACAATATTTTGATTTAAAAGAGTGTCCATGGAGTTTCTTGCCCGTTCTTCTCCATAGGTACCTACTACGCTTTGGAATGGGCAACTAGCTTCATCTTTCTGACTGACCGACCCCTTGACAATTCAAAAGTGCCTGTAATTGGTTTATTTGAAATAAATGCTTTGAGTTTGAGTTTGAGTTTTGAGTTTGTATACAGGTGTTCCCGGCACCGACCCACTATCAATAGTGAACCGACACAGAAAGTTGCTGAACTGGCTCAAGACGGCCGTTGCAGAGGCTACAGATGAAGACCTGTCTAAACCGACTCACGGAGAAAATGAAGATGGTAAGAACTTTTACACTGTTTGCTCAGTCAATCTTAAATCAACTTAATTTCCACAGGAGTAAAGTTGATATTTGTCTGGTAAGAAATACAATAATTTTTCGGTCATTCTGGAATTAACTTAATTTACACGAGTCAATCAATCCCCCTTGATTTTTCCCAACTATATTTGGGTTGGCTTTCAGTCTAACCGGATCTGAATACCAGTATTTTACGTGGAGCGACTGCCTATCTGACCTCTACAACCCATTTACTAGGTAATACGATACCCCTTGGTTAGACTGGTTGTCAAACTTTCTGGCTTCTAACGACTGTCAAAGATCCACGAATGACAGCCGTCGTGACCAGGACGAACGGCTTTACGTGATGTTCGAGGAACGGTATGTAAATATGGTCACCCATCTACAGACCGACCGCGGCAAGCGCAGCTGAACTTCTAGAGGTTCGTTAGAAAACCAGCGTTTGTACTCCTCGTCACCAATTGTCCCTAGGAACAAGTGACGAAGAGTACAAACAGTTTCAACATACCTAATAAATATTTTATAAACTAATAAATAAACTAGTAATGGTTTGATTTCTAGTTTCTTTATTTATTTATGCACCGTGCACGGTGCACTCACAAAACGCACACACAGACACACACCCTCCTACACACCCACACACCCTCCTACAACCCACACCCACCAACATACACACAAACACACACAGATACCCACACACGTATACACACACACACAAACACATATACACATACCCAAACACACACACACACACACTCAAAGAGAGGAGGCCTGTGTCCCAGCAGTGCCAATGTTATAGGCTGATAAAGTAATGTATTTGTTCCACAGAGTCCGACGGTCACAGCGCTAGAATTTGGACACTACTGCTTGGCGGGCGTACACTAGAAGCGTGCCAGGTCGCCAAGGAACACGGCGATCTGAACATGGCTATACTTATTGCTCAGGCTGCTGGTGAGTTACAAAAATAATCACAATATGATCTTGCCATCCTTATAATAATGTCTAAAGCCACATTCAAAGTTCCACGGCATTGTTTCAGCAAAGGCGCATCTAGACAGAGCGAGACATGCGCCGAAAATGATTTTTTCCTTATGTTATCGGCCTCGGCGTGAGGCAGCCAAACATATAACAGCAAAAAATTGCGGCGCATGCGTCGCTCTGTCTGGATGCGCTTTTACATGTTTTCCCCTATTTAAAAAGAACTTAAAATTCCACATAAGTAATAAAAAGTTTTCAATTATCTAATATTGTAATTATTTAATAATTACTCGGAATATTTACATAAACTTTAATATTAATAATAATGAAATTATCTGTAATCATTTCCGTTTTCTTGAGTACAGACGTGTGCAAAATGTCTAGTTCAAGCAAAGATACTTCTCAACTTCCAACACAAATTGAATGTTTTTATTTTCGTCGTCAATCATTTTGTTGTACCGAAGAAGACGTCAAGCCGATGAAATGCAAACACGAGTTTCCTGCACGCTGGTTTCAATGCAACTAATTTGCAATCCGTTTCAAAATGGTCGGGTCATGTGCGGTCTCTCAAAGGAGTAAACTCAAATTAAACTCCAAAAGTAACTAGAAGTGGCAGTTTCGTTGCAGTTGCGTTGCGTTCAGTTGCGGTTGCGTCTGTTCTAGGCTTTACTGTTTTTGAAATGTATTGGTTTATGAGACGAGTGACTAATAAGAATACATTACAACTAAAAAAACAGATGTTTCATACCATAGATTAATATGTATAATAGGGTATAGATAGGTATCGTACGTCAAAAGTTTGTTTCATTAAAAGTGGCTCCATCTGGTGGTTATATTCAAAACTCTTACCAGTATGTATTCCGTATTTATATGTATATCATAGTATTAGATATTTCAAGCAAGTAGGTACACACTGTAGGAATAGCTAGAGATAATATTATATTATCTCTTACGATTTCTACATTGTCTTTGGGAAAGCTTATTATAGCTGAATGAAAGTATCTTGACAAAAAATGCCCGTGCGCACCGAAACACCGCAGACATCTTTGCTTTGAGAGTTTGACATTTGACTTTGAATAATTTCTTGCCAAAAATGTTGCCGTAATATAAAGATGAAAATTTTAGAGAAATCTCCAGTTTAAGCATATTTTTTTGATTTCACATATGTTTAATGAACGACTAATAAGAATACATTTATTTGAAACGATATCATATTTATTTTGGTAACGTAATAAGAAAAAAAAACTATTATTTTTCACCCTGAGAAGGTTTTTTAAGAGTAGCAACATAGTCCGCAATATGATGTAGTTGTTTTAGCAATGCACGCTGCGTGGCGCTAGCTGCAATCGGTCCTAGCATATTTGTTCTAACATATCATACCATGTTTCATACAATACGACCCCTCATAACGCTTTACTCTATTATCATTCCTCGCACGGCTTAAGTGGAAACTCCACTTTACCATCATACTTTTTGCTACAAATAAATATAACAAAAAATATATTGCTACGTTGTTCACAGGCGACCCAACATTCCGTTCCCTAATCACTCGCCAGCTGTCTCTGTGGCGCGAGTGTGGCGCCGACACCCTGATGTCGTCGCACCGCTGGGCCACGCTGCAGCTGATCGCGGGACAGAGCTCGCCCAGGGATAAGCTGCTGGAGACTGATTGGTTGAGAGCGTTACATGCTATTGCTAGGTAAGTTGGTGATGTTTTTCCAGGAAAATAAAAATATAGTTCTACATAGAGACCTAACTCACGCCTTCTTCTCTTGGGGGTAGGCAGAAATTACCGGACGATACCTGCTACGATCCTTTTTTTTTTTTTTTTTTTTTTTTTTTTTTTTTTTTTTTTTTTTTTTTTTTTTTTTTTTTTTTGAGGATGGGAAATCATCAAATGACCCCTCCCGCTCTGGGTGGAGCGGAAGGGAGTGTCAGACTCTTACTGACTAAAACCCACCCGTGTTCCTTCCTTGGCCCTTTATGTTCCGGGTCAGCGGTACCCCTTTTGGATGATCCCGCTTTCCCTGCTGCGATCCTTACATACGACTATTGTCCATTCGCGTTAATAAAATAGTGAGTCATCAATCAGTGCAACTGCAAAGAAAATGCGTATTCATACTGGGGTTAAAATTAACGTTTTTTTTTATTTATGATGGGTTTGCTCTTGACTCTAGTCTAGGTCAGTGGTGACAGAGACAGAGTCGACGACGGAGTGAGCTTACCCAGAAGAAGCCTGTTCACTCTCACTTTGAAGAGATTAGGGTTGCATGGCACGAGGTGACGATGAGTCGCTAATGATCTGTACGCTTCTGATTGGTCGTTACCAAATGCAGTGCGTGTTTTTTTGCTATAAATGTGTTTACTGTAATTAAATAAATACATTTTAAGTGTTACCACTCGTTGCGCACTATGGATAGTTTATTTTCTAACGTTGATTTGAAGAAATTACCAAGGCGATATTAGCCCTCAAACACGAACAGTAATTCAGAACGTATTCCTGTTTGTCAATTAATTGAAAAGTGATACAGTACTGGTATTTAATTTAGTATATTGTAGTCACTAATATCATACTAAATTAAACGCTACTAAAACCCGTACGGTCTTATTACAAAACAAGGATTTTCTTTAGACATGGTTTAAAGCATCAAGCCTGTTTTTGAAATAAGAACCTAGCAAGAATCGAAATATAGTTCAAAACTGTCCAATTACCTTAAAATGGCTTTGCTTGCTGGTAAACGACAAGAAATTGCACTTGAAATTGCATGACACAACAGAAACCCGTCATGGCGGTAAGCTGTCATTTTGATTGATTAATGACGTTTGACATGTTTATTGACACTGTTGTGACAGCTGACAGTTCTCTTCCTATGATCAATGGTCGATCTATGGTTTACTGTCATTGTTTTTAAGTACATAGTATCTAAATAAGTGAGACGCCATGTTGAAAGTCGTTAAAAATATTTGATAATTATCAAATAACTACCTCAGTATACATTTAAATGAATTATCGGTATTTTTCCCGAATCCTATGGATTTTCCTATTAATTTTGAGGTAGTGTACATAGACCTGGCCCATTTTAAGCATCTCCATTGAAAAAGAAAAAAGTATTTACATCATTATGAATCGTTCTATTTACACGTTTTGTGACCGCGACTGCCCCATCCTTTTAGCGTATTCCTTATACGTTTTTAAATAACATTTTCTCCTCAGATTCCTCTGCCCCTACATACCATCGCTCGAACAAGTGACCCGCACATACGAGGGTTTCTTCACGAACTCCAACCAAGATGGCGACGATGACGTCGATCTGTCTCTAATAGAAAACGACGAGATGAACATGAGACTGCCTCTGCCGCCTTACGTCACGCACTATGACATAACAGTAGTTAATGTGAGTATTACGGTTTAAAAAGTAGTTTTTTACCCACTTGCTGTAGCGTTTTGAGGATGTAATGTGTTCACGTGTCAATACTTGATTCATAATCCTACTAATATTATAAACGCGAAAGTTTGTGAGTATGGATGGATGGATGTTTGTTACTCTTTCACGCAAAAACGGCTGCCAACTAGTTGTCTGACATTTATGCTGAACTGGGCCTATTTGGCGCAGCCGTGAGGCACACAATACTATTTTAAGTACTGTTTGTCTGTTTGTGTGTAATATTGTGTGCTTTAACCTGGGTCAAATAAATTTATTTTCTTTCTTTCTTTCAACGGATTTGGATGAAAGTAGGCACACAGACAGTTTATAACCTGGATTAACACATAGGATACTTTTTATCCCGGTAGTACGTTTTCGTGGGATACTTTCCGACATTCATGCGGGCAAAGCTAGTCTCAGATAATTTACATTCCATCACCCCTTAAACCCCTTGTACATGCCACGGTTTCTTTATGGTACGGCGTATAATAACACATTTATTTCAGACTACAATGGCCCTTAGACATATACCTTAGAAACTAACATTATATAAAGTACTTATGTAAAACAAAACTTTCGTTTTAATAGATTAAAACTATGTTAGTAGCACTTCACTAGCTTGTCCTTGTGCTGTCCTGTGGTACTTGTCCGCGGCAGCGACGGAACAAAAGTCCTTCCATGACGACGGGCAAATAACAATTCGGTACGCGCACCACGAACGCCTTGAAGTTGACGTTGCGGTGCGACTCCAGTAACTGCACCCTCGACATGTACCTCGTCTTCTGGCGCACGTACTCAACGATGTCTCCCGCCTTAGAGGAGTAGTGTAGGCGGGAGATGTACACCAGATGTATAAACCGCGCCGCAGAAAAAAACATGTCCATCAACGAGCTTCCATAGTGATCCATACAACACTGACGACCGTGGCCTTTTATTTTCAACAGAACGGCAAACAACGTCGCGTCTTAGATCTGCGATACGAGTTGATCCGAGCGCGCGCTTTCAACTTGCGGCCGAAGTTAAGACCGGCCGCATACACGCCCGACCCCTTGGATTATAGCTTATGGTAAGTTAGCTTCTATAATGATAAATAAGCCCTTAGTTTGAAGACAATGAAAAAAGACCTTCAAAGTGAAAAATAACTTTAATTTCGGAAGTCAACAAAAAAAAAATTGGCAAACAACGAAAATACAATAACCAAAGACAGACTTCCGAAATAAAAGCTGATTCAAAAACTACTCATCAGAACTTGACCAAATATTTAGGGACCAATCTGGAAGTATATCCTTTCAAACAAAAGAAGATTTTTTCAATTCGGTTTATAAATGACGGAGTTCTCAGACAATATTTTTTTTTTTTAAATACAGCCGAATTATAAACCTCTTTTTTTGAAATCGGTTTAAAATTATTGTAACGGTAGGCGCTGGTCACCCATCCATGGACTAACCGCGGTAAGCGTAACTTAACCTGATCGATCGATCCGTTCTGATCTGTGTAGAAGTATGAATATGGATGTTCATCTGTAACAAAAAAAAAAGATGATAGGGACTGTGTGTAAGATGGGTGGACTGTGTGTAAGATGGGTGGACTGTGTGTAAGATGGGTGGACTGTGTGTAAGATGGATGGTCTGTGTGTAAGATGGGTGGACTGTGTGTTAGATGGATGGTCTGTGTGTAAGATGGATGGACTGTGTGTAAGATGGGTGGACTGTGTGTAAGATGGATGGACTGTGTGTAAGATGGGTGGACTGTGTGTAAGATGGGTGGACTGTGTGTAAGATGGATGGACTGTGTGTAAGATGGGTGGACTGTGTGTAAGATGGATGGACTGTGTGTAAGATGGGTGGACTGTGTGTAAGATGGATGGACTGTGTGTAAGATGGGTGGACTGTGTGTAAGATGGATGGACTGTGTGTAAGATGGGTGGACTGTGTGTAAGATGGATGGACTGTGTGTAAGATGGGTGGACTGTGTGTAAGATGGATGGACTGTGTGTAAGATGGGTGGACTGTGTGTAAGATGGATGGACTGTGTGTAAGATGGGTGGACTTTGTGTAAGATGGGTGGACTGTGTGTAAGATGGGTGGACTGTGTGTAAGATGGATGGACTGTGTGTAAAATGGATGGACTGTGTGTAAGATGGGTGGACTGTGTGTAAGATGGATGGACTGTGTGTAAGATGGGTGGACTGTGTGTAAAATGGATGGACTGTGTGTAATATGGGTGGACTGTGTGTAAGATGGGTGGACTGTGTGTAAGATGGGTGGACTGTGTGTAAGGTGGAGGGACTGTGTGTAAGATGGATGGACTGTGTGTAAGATGGGTGGACTGTGTGTAAGATGGATGGACTGTGTGTAAGATGGGTGGACTGTGTGTAAGATGGATGGACTGTGTGTAAGATGGGTGGACTGTGTGTAAGATGGATGGACTGTGTGTAAGATGGGTGGACTGTGTGTAAGATGGGTGGACTGTGTGTAAGATGGATGGACTGTGTGTAAGATGGGTGGACTGTGTGTAAGATGGATGGACTGTGTGTAAGATGGGTGGACTGTGTGTAAGATGGATGGACTGTGTGTAAGATGGGTGGACTGTGTGTAAGATGGATGGACTGTGTGTAAGATGGGTGGACTGTGTGTAAGATGGAAGGACTGTGTGTAAGATGGGTGGACTGTGTGTAAGATGGGTGGACTGTGTGTAAGATGGATGGACTGTGTGTAAGATGGGTGGACTGTGTGTAAGATGGATGGACTGTGTGTAAGATGGGTGGACTGTGTGTAAGATGGATGGACTGTGTGTAAGATGGGTGGACTGTGTGTAAGATGGATGGACTGTGTGTAAGATGGGTGGACTGTGTGTAAGATGGCTGGACTGTGTGTAAGATGGGTGGACTGTGTGTAAGATGGATGGACTGTGTGTAAGATGGATGGACTGTGTGTAAGATGGGTGGACTGTGTGTAAGATGGGTGGACTGTGTGTAAGATGGATGGACTGTGTGTAAGATGGGTGGACTGTGTGTAAGATGGGTGGACTGTGTGTAAGATGGATGGACTGTGTGTAAGATGGGTGGACTGTGTGTAAGATGGATGGACTGTGTGTAAGATGGGTGGACTGTGTGTAAGATGGATGGACTGTGTGTAAGATGGGTGGACTGTGTGTAAGATGGATGGACTGTGTGTAAGATGGGTGGACTGTGTGTAAGATGGATGGACTGTGTGTAAGATGGGTGGACTGTGTGTAAGATGGATGGACTGTGTGTAAGATGGGTGGACTGTGTGTAAGATGGATGGACTGTGTGTAAGACGGGTGGACTGTGTGTAAGATGGGTGGACTGTGTGTAAGATGGATGGACTGTGTGTAAGATGGGTGGACTGTGTGTAAGATGGATGGACTGTGTGTAAGATGGGTGGACTGTGTGTAAGATGGATGGACTGTGTGTAAGATGGGTGGACTGTGTGTAAGATGGATGGACTGTGTGTAAGATGGGTGGACTGTGTGTAAGGTGGAGGGACTGTGTGTAAGGTGGGTGGACTGTGTGTAAGATGGGTGGACTGTGTGTAAGATGGATGGACTGTGTGTAAGATGGGTGGACTGTGTGTAAGATGGATGGACTGTGTGTAAGATGGGTGGACTGTGTGTAAGATGGATGGACTGTGTGTAAGATGGGTGGACTGTGTGTAAGGTGGAGGGACTGTGTGTAAGGTGGGTGGACTGTGTGTAAGATGGATGGACTGTGTGTAAGATGGGTGGACTGTGTGTAAGATGGATGGACTGTGTGTAAGATGGGTGGACTGTGTGTAAGGTGGAGGGACTGTGTGAAATTTATGATGTGGCTAGAAAGGGGGTGACTACCGAGGATGACCGCTCATAGAGATGATTGGAAAAAAAAGAAATATTGCGCCGACCAATAAATTGGGATGAAGACAGAGAAGGGTGATGATTTGAAATGAAAAATTCTTACTTAATTTCAAATATTTGTTTTGATTAAGTAAGAACTTTTTATTTTGATTTACTCACTGCCGATCATGGGTCCTGGTTTCGAACCCTTGATTGGACAGTGTTATTGGGCTTGTCCATCAGGAATTCCTCTGTCTCTGTTTACCGGTTTTATGGCAATTGTCTCGCCCCTTATTATAGGCGACTGAAACATAACTGGCAAAATGTAGATCTCCTACACACCTCTGCTTACCCCGTCGGTATAGACACGCGTGATATCATGTAACCTAACCATGATAATATATTTCTTCCAACAGTTTCCTCCTCGGCACTTGGTTCGGCAACCCCACAATAGAAAGCATCACGGGTACGGCTGACCAGTTAGAAGCGAGCGGCGCGTGGCACTTAGCGGTACAAGCTCTGTCTTACCACCCCGATAATATAGCGTGAGTATACATTATTTAAGATTCAAAGAAAGAAAAATAAAAATTATTTATTTATTTCCAAATCAAACTCAAAGCATTTATTACAATAAAATTATTTAACTATTTAAAGGCACTTTTGAATTGTCAAGTGGTCGGTCAGTCAGAAATATGAAGCTTGTTGCCCATTCCAAAGCGTATTAGGTACCTATGGAGAAGAACGAGCAAGAAACTCCATAGACACTCTTATAGGGCTCCCACATATAACTGCGAATTCGCAACGCATCGCAAATATCTGCGAGCTCGCTAACCTACTGATCAAGCGCCAAGCTCACAGATTTTTACGATGCGACGACGCATCGTAGTTTTTTGTGGGAGCCCTTAAATTATATTGTTACTTATACAGGGTTATTGGTAAAACACCATCAACCTCTTAAGGTGTCATTGTACTCATCATTATGAACAACTTTAACTATGGGACCAAATATGAAATAGGGAAAAAAAAACTGCTGTTCACTACTTTTTTCCATTTCACTAAAGTAACATTGAGTTTGAATACCATCAAAACTTTTTTTTTTTTTGACTAATTCATAGTATACGATTATTATTTTGCGGAATCTAGCTCATGTAGTTTTCTTTTATTTTTAACCTTACAACCTGCCAACTTATACAACGTGTAACATAATTAACGCAAAACCTCAACACCCCAATTAGAGTATTGAGTTAACACACAATGATCAAAACAATGTTTTTTTAAAGGTATTATACATATTATTAAGACAATCGTGTAGCATTACTTTATGCATTTAAAATTGAGTGTTATTGCCTTGAAATAAGATTTAATTTTCTTTGGCTCAAACGGCGCTCAGTATTGCAAAGTACATAATTTAAAAAAAAAAACCTATATTAATAGTTACTTAAATCGATTCAATAGTCAATTATGAGCAAACTACTTTCAGGACTTGCGTTTATTCTGTTACACCTTGTATAACCCTGCCCATCTTAAAAACACGTAATTGCATTATTTTCAATTAAACTCGTTGATTACTCAACGTTGCTTCTTCGACAGTCGCGGCCACCTAATCCGCGGCGTATTATCGCGCCACGCTCCTGCCAAAGCGGACACAGCAGACTTGAAGGCCAGACTAGAACTCATTAGAAGACTGAAAGTTCCGGAACAATGGCTAATGTTAGCTCAGGCACACCGCGCGAAGTACGAGGTAAGAAATATCTTAATAAACGGTGACATTTGAATCACAGTTTTGCTAAAACAAACGTTGTTCAGACCATGGTCTACAACCATTCTATAGCATCCAACAGAAAAAAAAACGTCATTAGTTTTCTAAAAAAACACAATAAAGGCAGTGTTAAAAATGTCGGGATTATCGTTACACAGACACTGCGGCTGCGACGCGCGGCGCTCGCGTCTTGAATGCAATATCGCTACCGTGATGAGTGCTTTGATGTTACGGTTCATGTTTCAAACATTATTACACGTTTGAGCATTAAAAGACTAATTTGAGAACTCCTAGATTAGATTGTTTTAATAACATATTTGATGCTGTAGAATGGTAGTAGACCATGGTCTGAACCATGGTATAATAATATGCTTCGCCTGGTATTCTCTTCCCACGATGGCCTAAGACTACGTCACGATAAGTGTTGCCATTGATTGTCCGTTTCAGTAAATTTAGGGACTTTCTTAATTAGGTAATAAAAATAAAATAAATTACTAACTAGCTTAACTATTTAGTAACTCTTGTGATTCATCTTTTTAGGTTTAAATTAATTAACATATTTAATTGTTAGTTCATAATTGCTTTGATAAGTTAAAAAATGCATTTTGCTCAGGTAATTCAATCACACACAGTAGCCACACATCGAATTGACAAGTGACATACTGACAGCTCCCCATTTCATCACTATCGTCGTGTCGCTCATATCTATAGCGTTGTTTCGCTCGGTGAGCAAAATACTGTGGTTCCCAAACATTAGTTAGGTACTATAAAAACTGTGTAAAAAACTGTGTTTGAAAGATACACAAGAAAAAAAAATGGTTAAATGTTCCGTACTAAACTGTAAAAACAGAAGTAAAAAAGGCGGAGTAATAAGGTTTTTTTCTTTTCCAAAAGAAGAGATGATAGCAAATAAGTGGCTTCAATATTGTAGACCAAAAACAACAATAAGAACTGGTAAGTACCTTTCTTCATATTATCTACGGTTGCAAATTCCATATAAGGCATAGTTGTGCTAATTCGGCTGTACGCCCGAACATAACCTAACCTAACTAGTTTTTGACTTATTTTTTAAGTCGAGTTAATTGCGTCCTATTAGGTTTTCGTCGTGTACTAAGTTGGTCCATGTTATTATTTCATTTTGTAGTGATTTTTTTTGGTTGTTTTTTTAGTCCTAATTAAGGACAGGCAAAGGGATCTTGGCCCATACAGCCAAGCCAGATGTATTTCTTTTTCAAGTGATGTTGACGTAGCTTGCTAGATAGTTTTTTTTTCAAATAAGGTTTAACGGCTCTGTCTTCAAGGCCGTTTGGGCTCATCTAAAATATTAAAAATGATTTTTATCTTTTTCCCCACTAAAAAGCTTTGAGAACCGCATCGCAACTGATGACGTATACTTAGGCCAATCACGTGACCCAGCTGTCACGGGAAGAGAATACCAGGCGAAGCATATTATTATACCATGGTCTGAACAACGTTTGTTCTAGCAAAACTGTGATTCAAATGTCACCGTGTATATTATTTATTTATTTTTTATTAATTAATTACATGGCGTAGATACAACGAATTTGTTGGGTGATTCACATCTCTCCTAGCTAGATCACAGCGTTATCTGTATTAAGGAGAGACAGTTTCGACTCCCTATTTGAGTATCACAATAGTCATGTTTTATGATTTTGGAGCTTAGAATATAAAACAAAGCAAAAGTAAAAATCTTAAAATTAAAATCATCATAATCAATCATCAATAATTCTCTCAAACATGTGCAAAAAACTTTTAGTTGTATAAGTTTACACAATTTAATAACAATTATATAACCTGGGGAAGGGCGGAGCATCCTAACCACGGAGCAAATACAAAGAGGAGACGGCCTAAGCAACTGTGCACTGTGATTCTCAACTAGGTCCTGACGTCATCATGTAGGCGTGGCCTTAGTCAGTGTATTGTTGGCGTTCGTCCTGTGCACAGCTCTGTAAACGTTCCGTTTTTACAGCATATTTGCGCTAGAAGACAAAAAGAATGAAGTGTGGTGTTTTATCTAGTAAAAACTACTCGGATAGACGTTCTGATGCTATGGATGGCATCACATTTCATTTGTCAGTAATTTTATGCGTAATTTATTAAAATAGTTCTTCATTCTGTATGTAGTGACATCTAGTGTGAGATAGTTACATTACTACAAAGTAAAATCAACAGGACGAGCGAATAGTTTTGCTATTGACCAGTAGATGTAAAATAAAGAAGTGGGCGGGATCTGATCACCCCTCACTCCGTAAAGTGTCACCCGTTGTTTCATACAGAAACCTTATTACAACATCTCCTCTTAGTATTTGCTCCGTGATCCTAACACAAGCAAACTATTTGCTTAAAATGATTATCATTCATTATGAAGTAGTCATTAAAATTAGGTTGCATTATTGATTGACGTCAATGCTGCATCGGCGATTAGCTGTTGTCAACCACTATTGGCGTGACTGCAGCGTCGGCGATCTTCCTTTAGTAGAGCTACGTATTTCCTCCACCCTTAGAACGGCGACTATTTTATTTCAAAATCAAATCAAAAGTCATTTATTCAAATTAGGCTGAGAATCAGCACTTTTTGAACGTCAAAATCACACAAGACAGTCCCCCCAAAACGCCCACCCTTCACCACTTCCTAGTGCTTTAGCTGGGAAGAAGAAGTGGCGGAACAAACTCCCCAGCAGCACTGCTGTCTGTTCAGTTAGAAGAACTGGATTCTATACATATAGTAATAAGTAATTAACATTACGAAACACAAAAATATTAAAATTATTTGCCATATGAGGAGCTGGCGAACAGAACCGGACTTGTCCACTACTATTCAAAAGATGTTTTTTTTTCGAATCGTGATGTCTTGACCTAGTTTCGTCGATCCCTGTTAATATTTTCACCCAAAACCGGCTAGAAGTAGGCTAAAAAAGGCTTAAAAAACTAAATTTTCATACAAAACCGGACTAGTCCAATATCCAACACAAAGATTTTAAAAAAATATATTTTTTCATTCTAAAGCGAACTTGTCCTGTAATGTATTTATTTCATCAACACATTTTCAATCAAAACAGGAAATGTCTAACAAAAACGAAACACCACCACCACCACACCAAAGTCCACCTTTTTCAAACAAAACCGGTTTAGTCCATTTTTATTTCTTGAATAAGTTCCAGAATATAGAAGTAAATTAAAAATAGGTACCTCATGCAATAATAGAACTAATCCACCGACATATCCTAATGCAATGTAATACTATTAGTCTCCTTCATATACTGATATTAGTTTTTTAGCTACCGTGTAAAATTTATTTTCGTGGACTAATCCGGTTTTGTTCGCCAGCTCCTCATATGTCAGCTAGCACACGCCAATATTTAAAACTATACTCAAGCAGAAATAAATAATAAAAACAAAAACGCAAACAGAACTTAATACATAATAAAAAGCCTCCTGGCATAAAGGGCGTGCCCGCTTACATATGCAATGCTACATTATGTTTATATGTAACTTGTAGTAGCTGTAACTTGTAGCCACAAATGATAAACTAGGACCTTCGAAGTAAAATAAAGAAACATTAATTTCTAATAACAATAAAAAAACCATAGTCAGCAAGCTGACCTGTCACCACTATTGTAACTATAATAAGTTATTTAAGATGGTGCAATAAACATTTTTTTTTTGTTATCTCCTGCGACACAAGATTAGTTTGGGGCCCGACCTAAGAGTGTATGACAACACAATTTGACAGATGTCCTTACTCCCGATGAGTGTTTACCCGTCCGAAAAAGTGATTTAATCGGGAGTAGGGTTCATCTTTAGTATCGAACTACTTTCGGACGGGCCCGTATCCTCGTTGACGGACTTGATTAATTTAATTTAATGTAACCTACATTCGCTGCAAATAAATGATTGATTGATTATTGATTGATAATCCTTATTGCTTTACCATAATGTGTACTTAGGTGGTAATTATATAATTTAGTTCACGGATCCTGTAGGGCACGGCAAAGGGTAGGAGAGAGGAAGCCCTGTTTTAGGAGATAATTAAGTTGTATAGAGTAGCTTCTGTCCCCAGCTTCGTCCGCGTGAAAGTTCACTAACCACAATTTTGTATGGAATTCATATTGTCAGCAGCCACTAGGTCGGTACAGAAACGAATCAATTTATGTAATCGCCAAAATGGCGGTCACTTCGAGCACTTTGATATCGTAGGGCAAGAAACAGCAAGATTTTAAATAAGAATAACATCATCAAGTTATGTTAGTTAATAAAAAAAGAAAATTAATACGCCTTCTTTTTGATATGTGCAAAATTCTACGTGATCATTTGTCTTTTATTTTATTTTTCGTATTTCAGTAACACAAATTCTTTACAAAATGTAGGGGAAAAGTTTTTGCAATTTGTGACTTTTTGAGTACTCCAACGATGGTTGGTCCCATAAAAGTTTTTGATCAGTATTAGAAACAGGATCGATTGGCATCAAAAAATATTTTTGTGTTAAATGGCTATTTTCTTGCTAACTGTATTTTTTTTTTAAATCTGAATGGGGATCAAAATTCCATAAAAAAATATGGTTAGTCTCCTAAGACCATTTTCGCTGAAAGTTTCCACCCTGTATATAGACCTTCAAAGAGATGTCAGCACAAACGCCGGGGTCCGCTAGGACCGATGCCTGCTAGGGTTGCGGGAAAGTCCGAGAGGGATACCGTGGCCCCTGGCACAGGCAACTGAAGGAACACGGGTGGGTTTTAGTCAGTAAGAGTCTGACACGCCCTCCCGCTCCGCCCAGAGCGGGAGAAGTTATTTGATGATTACCCAACCTAAAAAAAAGGGTACCTATTCTTATTGGCCTTCCGACCTCACTACCTTTTGTACCCAATCTTTAAAATTGTACTAAAGTTTATACACACACTGTTTCTGTACACTTATTGTCACGGTTTATGTTTTCGTGAATATTTTTTTTTTATTAATATCTCGGGACCCTAGGCTCCCGGACCTTTGGAAGGCGTACGAGGGGCCGAAGCCAACTCGCAGAGGCCCCTTAGACAATTTTAAGCATTGAGGCGCCAATCGACGATTATGATCCCTGTATGCACTATGCAAGTGCACCCAAGGACAATCCCCGGTTGGTGCAGGACTATAGCAGAACATGGGAACAAAACATATTGGGCTATGGGTTTGGGTGGCTAAAGTGGATTGGTTACCTAGAACTATGGAAGGAATGATTAATTATTATTATTAAGTCAAGATCTTCAGCTTTATTATTAGTTTTTAGATAAACGCCCTTTACCCTCGTAGAAAGTTGTTGAACATATATTTGTACAACAATATTGCTTCGTTTCAGCGTTTACCTGCGGTCGAAGCAGAACATCTAGTCGGCGCGGGACAATGGAACGCGGCACACAAAGTATTGTTAGAAGAATTACTGCCCGAAGCTGTGTTAGCAGGTAATATTAAAAGATAATACTATTATGGTCGCATTCCAGGGTCAAAGGCCTGCACGCGTAGCATGACCACCAAACGGGTATTTTCGACGAAAACAAAACAACATCAATCGTCGTCATTTGTTCTTAGAACAAATCTCCTATTTTTTTTTTTTGTGATAATGAGTTATTACTCATGGATATCATTTCAAGGGTGACGTCGATATTACGGTCACAGTAAGAAAACAATATGGCTGCCATTCAATAAATTGCAATGTTGTCGTCGTTCCCTATCCTCGGAAATGCTGAAAATTTGGTCAGAATTGGGATCCAAGATGGCATGTTCTTTATTAAATAAAACATAGAATTTAACAAAATAAAGTAGATTGCACCATTAAAATTAGTTTTTGACATTATTTGACAAACTTACATAATTGTTTTTTTTTTTTTTTTTGCTAATCTTTACTCCACACTAAGAAGTTCTCCTGTATTGTGGGTGCGTTTACCAATCATTTAAACTCACATACACAAACAGCCAGACCCGGAACAACTAATTGTAGGTCAATAAATTGTCTTAATATGTTTTGTAACAGTTTTACTGTATTAGTTGGTTTAGATTATTTTCAAAGAATTTACCGAGGACTAACGGACCGAAACGACTGATATTTTTTTTTTACAATTTGGCTTATCGTTTGTGTATCTTTTGTTGGAGATCCTAATAATAAATAGACCATAATCAGCCTATAAAATTCCCACTGATACGACACAGGCCTCCTCTCTGTGAGAGGGAGTGGGCTGACATCCATCACGCGAGCCCAGTGCGGGTTGGTAGATGTCACATGTCTTCGAATGTTTGATTCTAGGACATGCCGGTTTCCTCACGATGTTTTCCTTAAACAATTACATATAATTCCCTTTCACAGATGACCTACAAAGCATAGCGCCATTATTAGAAAAAATGAACGAAGCCGCGCAACGATACGAGGTCAGCGGCTGGGAGAACGGCGGGCAGGCGCTATACCTCTACTTACACGTCTGCGATGAGGTACAACACTAGTCTACACACATTTGTATTATAACATTACGTCCGTACTTCCCCGAATGTTTAGGCAGAGGTGTCCCTTTTATCTATACAGGGTGATTGGTAAAACACTATCAACCTCTTAAGGTGTCATTGTTCTCATCATTATGAACAACTTTAACTATGGGACCAAATATGAAATCGCGAAAAAAAAAATCAGCAGGTCCCTACATTTATGTTTGCAAAACTCGTCAAAATGTAGGGACCAGCTGATTTGTTTTCGCGATTTAATTTTTACCAATAACCCAATAATAAATGTTGCATTTTAACCCTACTATGACGTCCTGCAAGGCATACGTGGAGTTACCAGTAACCCTGTATACTCTCACTGTCTCTAGCGGACCCGAAAGGAGTCAATCTATTAATTTTCACGTTTTTTTTTTCTTATTTCAACAGATCCGTGGCCTAGTATCGTCAGCAGAAGCACAACGAGACAGGTCGAGCGTACACTCTCGACTAGAAGCGTTGCGACCGAAAGTTGCAGCGGCGTGTCGCGCCTTATGCGGCCTGCAACCTAAGTGAGTTTATTGTCATTCTAATTCACAGCACGGGCGTGTTCGTGACGTCACGCTGGACGCTACCGGCGACATTGATAAATGATAAATTATTTTATTTCTGTAAGTAGGTTTGAACAAACACTTTTACACGTCAATCGTATTTTAAAAACTAGATGAGGTCGGCGTTTCCTATCTGACTACTCTGAGAAGAAAGGCCGAAACAAACTCAGAGGTCACAGTCTCTTTTAAAGTCCAGACAAAACCTTGGTACGCTTACGCCACTACTTATACATATTTTGACTGACCGGTTGGTGCAGTTGGTAGCGACCCTGCCTTCTGAGCCGCTGGTCCCGGGTTCGATCCCCGGACAAGTCAAACATTTGTGTGCATGAACATGTCTGTTTGACCTGTGTCTGGGTGTGTATATGTATATCAGTCATCAGGTTACCGTAGTACAGGCTCTGCCTAGTTCGGGACCTGAAGACCATGTGTGGATGTTGTCTCATATTATTATATTATTTAATGGATATTGGTATTACATAGTAATGTAGTAAACAAAAAACGATTTCCTGAAAAATCGAATTGATCAACGATCTATGGGGAATGTCTATCAAAGTTTTTACATCCATAATCGAGACTATAGCACCATACTTAGCTTTAATATTTAATTTGTGTGTAGATGAAGGAGTCTTCCCAGATTTAATGAAATACAATAAGGTTTAAACCACTTTTTTAATCTGGGGACAGTAAAGACTAGAACACCATGTATCTATCACTTAATTAACTTATTTATCATTGCTACATTTATTAAATTCTTTTTACCTATTGTGGTAGGGTAATTTTTATTATAGGTGCATCGTCTTCATATATACCTATGTAATTAATGTATACAAAATATTGTAACACATTTTAAAAGAGTAACGATGGAGTTTCTTGCCCATTCTTCTCCATACGAAACTACCTTTTGGAAGGGGCGACTAGAAAGAATCAATTAAATTTTAATGTAAATGTTGACGTTCAGAAGTGCCTTTTATGTGCCTATTTGAAATAAATGCTTTGACTTTGACTTTTGACTTTGAACACGGGCCAATAGCAACAGCATTCTGAGAACAGTGTCAGAGAATTTGTACTCTCCCATTTTGAGGCATTTTGTGGAGACGATGGCCAGGTGAGAATCTTTCACCTTACGTGGTCAACTTCTGTGCAAAATGCTTCAAACTCTAATAATAATAATGTCACTTACTAACACTAGCTATAAGTTTTTACTAACATTATGTATCATTGTTGTCCCAAATAAAGAAATTATTTATATCATTTATTTATTGTATTTTTCCGTGCAAAAAGGGGTAAAACATGACGGGTCTTCGTCAATCCATCCGTTACAGCTCTTTTATGAATACTCTCCTAACAAATGTACGCTACTACTCTTCCCAGGAGTATCGGCGTCCGCTTCGCCCGCACAGAGATGGGCGCGCGCCTGGTTCAGTGCACTCTGGCCGCACAAGAGCCGCCCGCGCATCTAGCAGCATTGTTACGTGCACTGAAACTGCCGCCCGACACTACGCACGCGGCCAGCAATAAGGTAACGTACTGTCGCAAGAGCCGCCTGCGCATCTAGCAGGCTAGGTTTTGTTTTGTTAAAGTCAAAATGGCGGCTTTTGAACAAGCTCACTTTTCAACTAGTCTGATGCAGTTGATGGCATCAAATCAGGGCCACGACCTGCACCAGAGTGTTTGAAAATTGAGCTTTAATTTTATTTTGTAGCAGGCATGTTTTTTGCTTTTTTGTGGGCATTGATCTAATAATAATGCTCACAATGCGCCAATCTCAACGGAGATTAGTGAAGTACGCAGGAGATATTGTAGTACACACGGCTACACATCAAGCTATACATTTCCAGTTATAAATGATAAATGATTTTATTTCTGTAAGTAGGTTTGTACAAACACTTTCGTCAATCATATTTTAAAAACTAGATGAGGTCGGCGTTTCCTATCTGACTACTCTGAGAAGAGAGGCCGAAACAAACTCAGAGGTCACAGTCTCTTTTAAAGTCCAGACATAATCTTGGTCAGATCATGTGAAGACCATGTAGATTGGTGTCGGAAACGGTCTTTTGAGGAAAAACCATACAGATTGAGCGGACCTGTCCAGTCAGTGCACGCATTTGTCAGTAATCTTGCCGCTCAACTGAGAACTTAGGAGCACAACGATTCGACGAACAATACCAAAGAAAGGACATTTGGGTAGGCCGCATAAATTACTCAAGCTGCCAGATCGTGAAGTTCACACTGATCTCTCATTGTAAAGAAATCGTATACAAAGCGAGATCAGCTTATACTGGAATAGTATACCTTGATCTGTAGCCGTGCGTTCACAAGTGTGTGCCCTAACACAGGTGTACAGTCATGAGCACTAATATGTATACACTTATCAATTTCAAAATGTGATTTTCTCCTACTGTATTGATTGTGATTTTATGTGGTTACGAACATATTATTTTGGAACCTATTCTATTATGAAATAGGTGTTATTTCAAAGTTGCAATCAATGTTCCATAAGAAAATAGCTTTTAAATATTGCTAAGTGTACTATACACGGTGACATTTGAATCACAGTTTTGCTAGAACAAACGTTGTTCAGACCATGGTCTACAACCATTCTCTAGCATCCAATAGAAAAAAAACGTCATAGGTTTTCTAAAAAAACACAAAAAAAGCAATGTTAAAAATGTCGGGATTATCGTTACGCCCTACAACACAGACATTGCGGCTGCGACGCACTGCGCTCGCGTCTTGAATGCAATTTCACTACCGTTTGAAGTTACGGTTAATGTTTCAAACATTATTACACGTTTGAGCAACACAAGCCTAATTTGAGAACTCCTAGATTAGATTGTTTTAATAACATAATTATGTGATGCTGTAGAATGGTAGTAGACCATGGTCTAAACAACGTTTGTTCTAGCAAAACTGTGATTCAAATGTCACCGTGTATAATACTTATTAGTGCTCGTGACCGTGCTCCCTCTGCCCTCACTCTCATAGTCCGATGAGATGTTTATTAAGCTGACCGCGCACCCACACGCGCCGCAGTGTCCGCATCCCCGCAGCATTTTACTGAAACGCGGGTCGTTCGGCGCGTTGAGGTGCGCGTCCACCTTTAAGAGGAAACGTGATCGTTGGCCTTAATTCCGTACTTACGTTCCTCTGTTTTCTGCCTGATTAATGATACTAAAGCAAATATTTTTTTTTACGAAATAATGTACATTTTCTTCTGCCGTGTCCCTATGATTGGTTTTGAGCACAAAAAGGGAAAAGAAACCAAAGATACGAACATGGCCGTGATAGAAATATACAAGGCATCACCTTTGTACCGATTTTTCTGTTATTTTCTTCTTGTCTGTTTATTTAACAGAATAATTTTTTTGCTCATAATTGACTACTAGAACGATTTCAGTAACTATTAATATAGGTATTTTTTTTAAAAATTATGTAATTTGCAATACTGACCGCCGATTGAGGCAAAGAAATATAAATCTTATCACAAGGCAATAAGACTCAATTTTAAATGCATAAAGTAATGCTAGGGTCAACATTATTTTCTTAATAATAATAGTACTCTAATTGGGGTGTATATTATGTTACACGTTGTATATGTAGATTATTTCGTAAAAAATACTTGCTCTATTGTCATTTATTTATTTGTATATTCTTCGTGTGCATTTATTATTGTACACCACGAAATACATAATAAAAAATAAATTTAACACTACAAAATATACAATGGGCGGCCTTGTGGCTTTCTGCGACCTCTTCCAGGCAACCAATCAAGACCAGTACAAGTCATTACCCAAGTAGTAAAGAGGAATACCTTATGGACTGAACCCCAAAGACCACGTTATCACTTAAATAAATCCATGTACAACAATGCAATCTTTATGATTTGGATATCTTCCACGACCATCCCAAGCGTTTTAGATCTAAGATTATAAACGAGGGAAAGACTGAAGACAACAAAACAAAATAATATAATTAGTCAATGTTTAAGTCGATGAGAGTATTCTCTCTACTAACGAGATTTTAGCTAGAGCTTGTGTTCTTACAATATTGCTTTTTGTTTTTTTTTTTTTTTTGTAACGTGAATACTGTGTTTTTTCTTCTATTTTGTTGTGAATGCTGTGCACGTCTGTAATTGACGTAAACACTAGTCCATGTCTCTGTTCTCTGTTATTTGTAGATGTTTGTGTTTGTGTTGTTGATGAGCCTTAATAATAAATGAATAAATCAAATATCGATGGTCTAGAAGACAAACATGCTAATTACAGACCTACCAATTTTTCAGGAGGACTGTTTTTAATGATTCATAACTTCTAGATACTATAAAATGACATCACTTACTATGAATGTACAAATACAGTTTAGACAGAAAGAGACGGAATTATGTCATTTGGATAAGTGCGATCGGTAGAGCATGCTCATTTAATACATTTGGCATTAAAATGTAATTTTATCAAAATTTTGTAGTTAGCACATTTTGTCTTCTAGGCCATCGATATAGGAAACTCCTCTCACAGTGTTCTATCTTCCTTCCACAGATTAGTTCCCTACTAGCATACCGCGCGGCAGAGAGCTGCGGTTTATCGGCAGCTAGTCCTCCCTCGGCGAGCGCTGTTGCCAGCTAGTGCAGACACTTACTTTAGACCCGACAAACATTGTATACAAGTATTCTTAACTCCATTTATTATAACGACAGAAAGATTTGCTTAGCAACAGTTCATGATACACAAAATACAAAAAATATATACCGTCAAACAGGGTGAATAGGGACGAAACTTTAAAAGGGATTTTAACATTGAAATAATATAGTTTGATGCCAACAAGGGCACTTAATCTTTGATTTTATACAGGAAACATATGAAGAGTCCTTTTTGGCCATAAACTATATTATTTTAATGTTAAATTCGCTATTAAAGTTTCGTCCTGATTCACCCCGTTTGACATGCTTTAAAACCACGACGTATCAAAAAGGTCAATTTCAGCATTAGGCAAAAGAGACCCGACACGTTCACACTCTGTCTAATCTTTTTCCAACGATGTTGGAGGCGGCTGCCATTTTAATCAGATGAAGTTGAATACCAATATTTTACATGGAGCGACCTCCGCAACACAGTTACTGGGTAACTCGATAACCCAGACACTCGGACATGAATGTCTTTTGAACCACACACCATCTTAAATGAATATCTCGAAGGGTTAAACAAAGGTGTATGGTTCACCTGTATTGCGTAGTGATATTTAAGTCCCATATAATAGAGGGCGAGCGACACAATTCTGATGAACCAGAGACAGAACTGATACTGAACTGTTTAATTATATATTTTTTCTGCATATTTTCATAGTAAAAAGAATGTTATCTTTGTGAAATGTTATGATAAACGGGGTATGTTAATAGATTATACAGGGTTTATTGGTAATATGTCGGTGATCCATTAAGGGGATGTAGGGGAGGTCATTTGCAACCAAATTGACCATATGACCCCCTATGCAAATGTCAATAATTTCCGAGTAATTTGACATTTTATATTTTATTGGCGGTATACAAGTTTAAAAATTTATTTAAAAAAAACAAAGCATGTTATTATTTTAATTATTATTATCATCTGCCTCTACTTAAATACATAATAATCAACCATAAAATGACAATTATCTTTAATATTTTTTTAAACAGCACATTTTTTATCACTTTGAGCAGAGGGGCAATTCCCGTATTTTTAAGACCGTTCGCATTCTAATCTCAGTCTCAATATGTCAAAATTACAATAAATTTACATACATTTTTGACAGGTTTTTGACATTGATTGTCGCTGAGATGAGATTGCGACTTGAATTTGAACGTTTTTTAAGTACGAGAATTGGCCTACTGGTTATTTGACTAACATGGTTGATTTCTGCTTAAAAAACATGGAAACACTTTATCGACAGAACATTCCAAAAATATGTACAACTTTTTAGCTATCCAACGCAATACAATAAGATACCAGATAACTTTATTTTTTCGTCAAATTCTTGGAAAATTATTGATATTTGCATAGAGGTCATTTGGTCGCAAATGACCTCCCCTACATCCCCTTAATGGATTGCCGACGTATTAAAAATAACCCTGTATAATTATACTAAATCCGGATGTTCACATGCTAAGGGGCAACGCAACCAACTTACGTTGCTCCGACCAAAGTCGGTTATATTAATAAATAGAATAGAAAGTAATAATATGAGTTAAGGTGAAAGCGACAGGGTAGCTCGCGAAATTCGTTATTATTTTTAATTTTTTGCAATTTGCAAGACGGCCAGATTGTATGTTGATCAAAATATGATTCGCGACAATAACAAATACACGAATGCGCGCGGGTCTGCTGGAAGATATTTCTTAAGAAATAAGCAGTACCTTTGTACTCAATACTAATATGTCGTATCTGTATCTGTTTTACTGTGTGTACATAAATAATAAAGTAAATAATTTACTGGGTGGCAGGGGGGACCTCGACGCGAATACTTACCATAGATACAGTGCATGATTTCGAACCGCCCTGTGTTGAAATTTATCGCCAGTTATTTAAAAAAATAAATTGATCTTCCATACATTTTAACCGCTCAAGTATTGCAGTTTTCTATGAAAGAGCTGTTTTTTTTTTGTTTGTTAACCGACTAGACATTTCGACGCTAGGTGCTGAATTCATGATTACAGTTCGCTTGTCGATGTCCCTGCCCCCCTGTATGTATTTACAGAAAAAAACATAATTACAATTTTATTGAGTACTAGTTGACCACGCGAACTTCGTACCGACAAAATTTTTTTTTTCTCGGTGTGAACTATCCTCGTACTTCAAGGAATATTCTAAGAAAAGAATTAGCAAAATCGGTCCATCCGTTCTTGAGTTATAAAATTACAACGAAGAGTGGCATTGATTTTTATAGATAAGGATTTATGCACTTTTTAGCCTGAAGCACAGGTTCAACCTAGTTCAGGCAAATTAGCAACTGTGCGCTATTTTAATTGTTAAGATATTCATTGTAAACGTATCCCTTTAAAAAAAATAAACGTTTTATTATTATTATTACCAATACAACTAAGTAAGATTATTAAGCTAAATTCTTATTACCCTATTGAATGACTATTCCATGAAACATTTGAAAGAAAGAATATGCGTTTATTTGCGGTAAACATGACGCAAAAAAGATCAAACACAAAAAATAAGATTAGGTTGGGAGAAACATGCGCCACATCCACGCAAAACGGCTGTCGCTCAGCATTATGCTGCGACCCTATGCGAGACAGAGCCCAGCGCTGGTTGTCAGCGACAGCCGGCGCTGACGTAGTGACGTCGTCCGGTGGAGCAAATAATTGTTAGGACGCTGTACCAGTACAGCGTACTTATGAATGTCTTACGTGTCTTATTTGAGGTCAATTCTTACTTAGTTCATTATTAATATGTATTTTTGTATTTGTGACGGTCGCGAATCATATTTTGATCAACATACAAACTGACACTAACCAGAACATTGCAAAAAACTTAAGTAAATTTGAATTTCGCGGACTACCTTAGTCCATCCCCCTTAACGCAGACGTTCCACAAAAAATCGGGTAAGTAGGTGTCTAAGTTCATTAATTTATGTAAAGTTTCCTAATGCCCTATTAATGTGTACAATCGACCGTATATCGGTGGTAACATTTTGACCTTGAGCATGCCAAGCGATGTACGGAGTTTCAATGTAATACGAGGCTAGCTTGTAATGGTTCTAATATAGTATTTTTATCTCAAGAAGCGACACGCGCTTTATTTGTGGTTACTAAGTGTGCAAACACGCTGTGTGTAAGCGCGGAAGGTCTCGGTACTGTCCGAGACAAAGCGATGTCGTAAGTGTACGTGTTATGTGCTGACGCTACTCGTCTTCACGCACACGTTCACAGCGTGTTTGTACACTTGGTTACCACAAGTAAAGTGCGCGTCGCTTCGTCAGATAAAAGTTTTGTGCCACTGACGTGCGGCTAACTGTACATTTTCAAAACCGACGTGATATGCTTTTGTGCAAAATTTGAACAGGCAGTGTTTTTGACAAATCTGAAATAAGTAAGATTATCTTGGTCTGTTGCCAGTAATTTATCTGTTAATTAATTCCAAATACGTATCAATATCAAAGTTGAATGTTTGTGAGTTTGGATGTTTAAGTTGGTTTTAAATAAATATACAATGTAATTTCAGCAAACTGAGAGCTGTATATGTCGGAATTTAACGCAGGCAAATGTTTAGGGTTATTTTAATTTATTTGTGTCATATTATGACAACGTTTGTCGAAAATCAATGATTTAATATAAAATAATATGCTGTATGTGCAGACAGGAACGAAAGTTATTATATCATTTTTTTTTAAATCTTATCTTTAAATATAAAATACAATCTCGCGTCTATTCAATTAATTGCTAAATAGTGATCAAGTGCGACTTGCTGTCGGACAAGAAGGGTTCCGTAGCTCCGCACAATATTTAATACTATTAATTTTTAACTTTATTTTACTTTTATTATTTGTTGTCATAGCGGCCATAGTAATTCTCTCTGAAATAACTCTGAAAATTTGAAGTGTCTACCTACCTATTACGGTTCAAAACACTTTCAACCTTATGACAGACGGACGGATGGATAGCGGTCAGCGGAGCCTTACTAATAGGGTCCCGTTGACACGCTATGGGTACGGAACCCTAAAAAGTAATGAAATTACAAATCGCTCTATTTTAATTGTTAAGTTACTTAATGTAAATGTGCCCCTTTTTTTTATTAAATAAATATGAGACAACATCCACACAAGGTCTCCAGGTCCCGAACTAGGCAGAGCCTGTACTACGGTAACCTGATGACTGATATACATACTTATATACATATACACACCCAGAGACAGGTCAAACAGACATGTTCATGCACACAAATGTAACAAAGTAATAATGTTAGTGGACTTTCATTACTGACTGTATATAAATGAATAAAAGTATTGAATGGACCCAACTAGCGCAATCATCGCCTTCTGCCTGCCTTTTCCCAACAATTTTTGTAGTCAGCTTCCAGTCTAACAGGATGCAGCTGAATACCAGTATTTTACATGGAGCGACTGCCTATCTGACCTCCACAATCCACTGGGTAACACGATACCCCTTGGTAAGACTGGTTGTCAGACTTTCGGGCTTCTGACGACCCGGAACATCTGTCAAAGATCCACGATTGACAGCCGGGACCAACGGCTTAACGTGCTTTCCGAGGCACTGAATCAATCGGCGCAATCAATGAAATATAAATAAATTAGGTACTTACAGGCTGTTCGCCATGTTTGGGGGAGCCCTATGTTCAGCTGCGAATGTCTTTCGGCCGAAATTATGAGGCTGAGGCTTTACAAATAAAATAAAAACAAATATGTATTTTACTTTTCATAACATCACTCCTGTCTTCCCCAAAGGAGTAGGCAGAGGGGGGAAGGGGGGGTGTATAGTACCTACATCCACATTTCGCCAGTATCAGAAAAATATATAATAAATACTTCGTACTGATCTGAAAGTGGGCGTTTGTTACGCCTCAAAATTATCGAGTAAAATCACGCTTTTAAACGCTTTCGGAGCAGTCCAGAAGCTCTAATGCTAAAGATACACGAGACCAGTTTTTTTAAAACTAGTATTGCTAGCTAGAACCTCGTTGTACTATCCTTCGGCTTGGCACATGCTCGTGCTGACGATGACTAAGCCAGATAATTTTTAGCCAGTACAATACAACCCGTGGTTGCGGTCAGAAAAATAAAACGCGTACTCACTGCACACTAGCCAATCCAATATTAGCTTCGCCGGCCACATGAAGCTAATCTAGTCATCAAAAGAGACAAGTAAACAGGGTCGTCGGATATATTTAAAGTTTATTAATCAATGGATGTTTTCGAATGAATTTAATTTGATAAATGAACTTTTTATTTTCTAAACTTCAACTGTATCCGACGACCCTGGTTACTTACCACTTTTGGTGACCGTACACAAACCAGGATGGTAAAACCAGCGGTGGGGGTGCTACTAGCTCAAAAAAATTTAACCCCATCCTATTAAACTATCCTAGCTTGAGACGCTACCCTAGAAATAAAGCTAGTTCTGTACTCGAAGCCAGAGTTGCTAACTTGCAAGCTTACCAAAACTAGCCTAGAGTTTCTCGGGCATTTACTGTCACCATCTCTTTTCTAGCACATGTATGTAAGTAATAGATTACAGTAAATTAGTTTTAATTGGTATAAAACAGAATAAGAAAAATGATAAAAATTAAACATTTTTGTAAGAGTTCAAACGAATTTTCCCGAGACAGTATCCTTTATTTTTTGTTTTCGTCGATATTGAATGCGAACATCGTTCGGACTCCAAATATTTGTAGAATCTAATTATTGTTAATATTTTTAAGACATTAAGTAAACGGTTTTCAATTAAATAAAGATTATTTTTAATTATTTTTTTGTTTCATTTAAATTGACTGAGGCTGCCCAATTTTAAAATTATGGTCATAAAACACTTCCTCTCTCCTTTAACGTATAATTCTTTACTCTTCTTTCATCGTGCAACTGAATTAATGCACATTATGAAAGTAGTTGGTTCAGAATCGATTTCTGTTATTTTTAATATTGTTAATTTTTTATCCCAGATATAATTAACACCAAGTACGTCACACTTTCACTGGACAGTAAAAACAAACCGAAATGAACGAGTACCTAATACGCTAGACCCATATACGTCTGTGCGCGTGCGCAGACTTGTAATGTGACCACAATTTTCTCCCATAAGTATAACTAATTTAATAAATAAACAATGTTTTATACACAATAAGGGTATGTATTATGATTGTAATATTATAAATTCTAATTGGGGTGTTTGGTGGTGTGCGTTAATTCCAGGACATGTTGTATACAATATGGAAACCACATATATGCATTAAATGAAACCACAAACTTGTTATGGCCTTTGCTGACGATATACAAAAAAAATACGAAATCGGTCCAGTTAGGTCAAAAGTAAAGTTTTAATTTTAAGAAAATTAGTACACGGCAGAATGTTTAGAAGTTGAAGCTGATAACAATAGTTAAAAAAAAAACAAGCTTTGATTTAAAAAAAAACCTTTTTTTAAAAATGGTTGACATTTGCATAGGGGTCATAAGGGGTAATTTGGTTGCAAATGACCTCCCCTCTACATCCCCTTAATGGATTGCCGACGTATTACCAATAACCCTGTATTCAATAAAGGACCACATACTTGTATATCGCCTTCGCTGACAATATACAAACAAAAATATACGAAAACTGTCCAGTAACTAAGTCAAAAGGTAGAGTTTTAATTTTGAGCAAAAGTTGAACAGTCTGTACAATTTGAGCCACTAGGTCAATGACTCGATGAACTTGAATCCTTGAATATTGAACAGCGACGTTGCCACTTGCCACGCACAACAAACTATCACGACGCTACTACGTATTCTACTTCATCATCATCATCATCATTTCAGCCGAAAGACGTCCACTGCTGGACATAGGCCTCCCCCAAGCATCGCCACTTCGACCGCATTTGTGCTTCCCGCATCTAACGGGTTCCTGTTTTCGTATTCTACTTATTTGCCTAAAATGTAATATCGGTACACCTTAACGACAAGGTACGTTGTCTGAACAGAGTGCTTACTTCTACTGAATTTATTTTGTTTCAAAATTTTTCAATATTTAATTTTGCCATAGTGTTACTTGTGGTTTCATTTATTGCACATTTATGTGGTTTCCATACTGTATATTAATATATTAGTATATGCTAGTATGTATGTATGATTATTATTTAAGTAAATTGAACACCACAGATTAAATATGTGCTGCATTCCTAAAATGCGTAGTCCACCTGGACTGCTTTGGCTTTACCGTAGTCGGATAAAAATAACATGAGATTTCGTAATAGTACATTTATTGATCTTGGTATTAGCAGAAATAACATAACCTAGAAACTTCAATTTTACGTTTGTCTGATGACAGGAACATCGAGGCGTAACCTGTTACCATGGTTTCCCTTCTCATTCCGGACCCAAGGCACCCCTGGAGGATACCCCTGAAATTATTTTGTCACTGTTGTCTATCTGTCCCATCCTATTCGATTGGTAGATTCATGGGAACTGGGAAATAGAACCCGTGTTACCACTGATACATCGTTGTATGGATTTGAGATGTGCGTTACGCCAGCGGAATGTTGTCGCTTTTCAGGATTTCGACTTGACAGATAATTCGTTCTTCATGTCGTGTAATCGTGCCCTGTGGAATAGAAAAATCTTATTTCACATGCTGCACAGAGTTCATAAAAGGTACAAACCACCATAATTGGTAAGTTTCTAGGGTTTCTCATTGAAGCGCAAGGATCGACTTAAGGGTTTTTGAAAAAAAATGCCTAATTTTCCAACGGCTGCAATTATAGAAAAAATAAAATTGCACAAATCAAGACCCATCGTAGTAAAAAAAAGCCGTAGTTGTATGTCATGCCGTTTAAGAAATACAGCATTTTGCTAAACGTTACCCCATCGGCATCTTGAATAACTCTGAAACCTCAAGACGCACAAATTTTATTTTTTGGGCACATTTATGCACAAATTATATCTATCTAAGTAGCTAGTTTGTATTTAGCTACGACCACCAGGAAAAAAACATGCCGCGGTAACGTTCCTCCAGCGGAATCTGTTTTTCGTAAATATCTCTGGATCGGCTGGACGCACAATTTATAAATTTCGGGCACAATTACACGACATGAAGTACAAATTATCTGTCAAGTCGAAATCCTGAAAAGTGACAACATTCCGCTGGCGTAACGCACACGATTTGAGGACCTGGGGGTGCCACGGGTCCGAATCCAAGTTCCCGTGGCACCCTTAGGGGTTTTAGTATCATGTGCTGAATTCATGGTTACAATTTGCGCGGCATTGGTGCCGATTCCCTTGTTCACAAACTAAACTAAGTTTAAGTTGAGTGCATCTTTTTCTTTCTATTTCATTATGAAAAGGACAGAAGATAAATATTAGTTTAGTCCTGTCAAATTAGTCAGCACCTGACGTAATTTGATGTAATTTTAGTAGTCAACTTTTTAATCACGTCTAAACTTGTATGGAGTAGTGTCAGGCGCTGATTAATTTGACAGGACTAAACTAAAATGTATCTTCTGTCCTTTTCTTAATGAAATAGAAAGAAAAAGATGCACTCAACTTAAATTTGGTTTAGTTTGTAAACAAGGCAATCGGCACCAATGTCCCTACCGCCCTGTTAGTGTATATAAATAAGTAAAACTAAGAACGACCTGGCATAATGTTAGCTCTTAAAATATTATTGTTTCCGCTTTGATTTTTATCTACAAGTCAGGGTTTACAATGTGGTAAATGGCACATCGGCGTGCACGGCAACGCGATCCTGCTTCTCTTTTGGTAGACGAACGTCGACTGCGCGCAGCACCAAGATGGCTGCTCATCGCCGTCACCTCACCAGAAGTGAGGGTAGAAGAACTAAAATTAATGGAGCTTAAAACTACCTTAAACGAGACAAGGATCGAACACATAACATAATGTCTGTAATCACTGAAGGATTATACAGAGGTATAAATATAGTAATACCCACATTTCGCCAAATATGTTAGTCTCATGCAATAGGGGGCGAGCCTATTGCCATCCATCGGGCACAACTCCAGGCTCCGGGCTGGTACCGTAAAACGGGGTTAATAGGGATGCAGGGGTAGATCGGGACGAAACTTTAAATTGGATTTTAACGTTGAAATAATTTAGTTTATTGCCAACAAGGGCACTTAATCGTTAATTATAATACAGTAAACACATTAGAGTCCTTTTTGGCAGCAAACAATATTATTTCAATGTTAACATCCCTTTTAAAGATTCACCCCTGCATCCCTATTAACCCCGTTTGACCGGTACTGAGAAATTCCTGATAAAAAAACGCAATTACACTTGCCCGACCCGACCTGGGAATCGAACCCAGGACATAATGTTAAACAGTAGCGTTTAAGACCGCTAACAGTAGCATTTTTATTTACCTATAGGTACCACCCTATACAAAACAAAGTCGCTTTTCTACACTTCTAAATGTACACAATGGATTTTGATGCGGTTTTTACCATAATTTTGATCATTTATTCCGGAAGGTTTGTGTCTAATACATTAATATTTAACGTACATAGAAAGCGGCGAAAGTATAATAACCTTATCGGTAATTACATTTTCGAGCCGTTTGGGGTTGAAACCCTCCGGCCGTGGGGTCCGAGTGCTCATGGTTTGTTCAACGAAATCTCTAAACGGCTGGTTGACACTTCCCGTGACCCAAAGGCTGGCTTTTACCTTGGCCAGAGGCTAAGCATTGCCATACAACGTGGCAATGCCGCGAGTCTCTTTTGTACATTACCAGTCGGCAGCGATGCGGAGGCGAGCCTAAGGCTGCGCAATAAATTTTTTTTGGAACCAAATGGCGAAGTTCGGAGAGTCTATGTTCAGACCAGCCATGATTCATCGGCCGTATTGTATAAAATAAAGGACATACATAGGTACCTACACGGTTTAATTATAATTAGTTAAAACATATTATAATATACGTATAAACATAACTATTGTTTTAGAAAGAACATTATTAATTTCTGATCGACAAATAGTAGATATATTAATTAATACTAATTCTTAAGACTGCGCAAAACACAGGATTTTATGATGACATTGAATAATAAACTTTATTATAAACTGCAAAATAGAGACAGCGTGAGCTCGAGGACGTCCGAGGAGGAGCCTCTGTTCAAACAACTTTGCACTTTATGCCGCAAACAGTAACGTTTTTTTTTATGGAATACAGGTTACTTAGCCCGCGAATCCACCTAACTGAATTTTTCACCTCCTGCTTGAAACTGAGTGTTATCAAGCAGAATTACAATAAAATTACATCACGCCCCTATGCCCCACAGGGTAAGGCAGAAGTGTGTACTCCCACTTTACGGCAGTGATTTTTAACGCTTATCGGCGAGGCCATTACCAACTGCTAAAATACACGGTTATCGGTAATATGTCGGCAATCCATTAAGGGCATGTAGAGGAGGTCATTTGCAACCAACTTACCCCATAGGACCCCTATGCAAACAACAACCATTTTCCAGTAACTTGACATTTTAAATTTCTTTGAAGACATCTGGTATCTTATTGTATCTCGTTGCATAGCTGAGAAGTTGTACATATTTTTGGAATATTCTGTTGATAAAGTATATCCATGTTTTTTTGGCAGAAATCAACCATTTTAGTCAAATACCCTGCTCAAAATTATGAATATTGTGCTAAATTTAAAAAAAAATTAAATGTAATTGTGATTTTATGGTTGATTATTATGTATTGAAGTAGAGGCGGATGATAATAATAAAAAAAAAAAACATGCATTGCTTTTTTAAATAAATTTTCATACTTGTAAATATATTTATTATTATTATATTATTTAGTTCATACTGCCAAAAAAATATAAAATGCCAAATTACTCTAGTTGGCATTTCCATAGAGGTCATAACGGGTCATTTGGTTGCAAATGGCCTCCCCTACATCCCCTTAATGGATTGCCGACGTATTACTAACAACCCTGTATAATACATAAACTCACAGTTTGCCATAGACCTGGCAGAAGCTACCTGCTACGATCCTTACACACTCCTTCTGCTTAGTTTCCGTTCATACATCTTGGCAAAAACGCTCGCTGCTTGCGAGCACTACGCACCTGACATTTCTGAAGAACCATCACCAATGACGTCAGAATACGTCTGTATGTCTAGAGCGTCTCCTCCCGGCGTTTCCACTCACATCTGTCTTAACGTTTAGTTAACTGTTAACATACTAATCTTCTAGTGTACTCCCTGCTTCCATCACAGCAGGTACAATTTTCATCTCCTTTTTCTTCTTAACAGTCGGTTTATCCAAGTTACTAAGCGCTTGAGCCAGCATCCCTTGAAAATTCCTCACCTTCGACTTATAATATTTATTTTTGATTGGTTCCAAGACCTGTTCAACGGTAGTCTTACCTAACAAATGTGCCAGCGGATTAGTATTCACTAATTTTGTACCATCAGGTAATTTTATATCAATATTTATATTATTTTCAACCGTTTCTCTATCATTATGCTTATTCAAAACATCATTAACTTTGACAATTTTATAGTATGGCGCTTGCGGTAACAAATGAGCGATTCTTAAGTCTTTGTACTCCGCTGGTAGTTTTGGTATAACAATTTTATGAGGAATTTGGGATACTCCAGGCATTTCTTCTGTTCCTTCCAACATGACTTCTTCTGCAACTTCCGGGATTGAGTCGTTTCGGTTGTCCATGAAATTGTAATTGTCATCATCATAGTCGTGGTAATCATTATCTTGACTATCTTCTTGGATTGTGGGTACTGGTTGTACCAATTTAATGCTTGCATGAGCTTTTTCAAACTGGCCTGTTTTGAATTTAACAGGCATTGATAATTTTGTACTTATCGGCACAGGTTGTTCTTCGAATTTAGTCATTTTTATTACTGGTTCTCTCTGTACGCCTTCTACTACTTTTAAAGTCACTGCACTAGTGATTATCACTTCAACCTTATTCTCTGCTTCAGGAGTAAAGTTCTCGATAAACTTCTGAACAGAGAGACGGTTGTCAACTTCCTCAATCTTTGCTGATGAATGAAGTACCTCACATTTAACCTTTCTGATAGTCTTTCTAAATTTTTCTGACATTGGACGATCATCTGCGATTTTTTCGCCTTTTCTACGTTTTTCCAACATGTATTTTAGTGTGTCCGTCAATCTTGACGATGAATGCTGTATTGCTATGTGTTGTTTCAACTTTTCCTTGCTTCGGAAGACTTTGGAACATTTGATACATTTTTTGTAATCTTTCATTGAATGTAATGTTATATGGTGATTGTAGTTTTGGTAAGTGTAGCAATATTTATTGCATATGTTGCATGTGAACCTCTTTCTATTATTAACAAATTGGCCTTTTTTCGACTTCCCTCCAACTCCTGGTATCTTTTGGATTAGCTTCTGTTGTTTTAATGCCCTTTTCTTAACAACTAAAAGAGTTTCATCATCAGAAGACTCCACGGTGATAGTCTCTTCCAGTACTTTTTTACGGACCTTCGGACCTCTTTTACGCTTCAATGTGGGCTTTGGTACCGTCTCCACTTCAGTCTGGTTCCCCTCAGTCTCCGTAACACTCATCTCAGAGTTTATATTCAATAAGCTGATGCTAGAGTCCTCGTTCCTACTAAGAACTGCATCTTCCTTTTGCTTATCACCATACAAGCTTTTCGGAATGAATGGATTCTCCGATTTTTTTTCAGTAAAAAATACATTATAATTCTCGTCAAATTCAACAAAACCAACACTCTTGTGCTCCAACTTGATGTGAAGAGTAAACCTCTTGCGTAATCTGAACTTTCTGGTACAAATCCTGCAGGTATACGGCTCTATGTCCTTGTGTTTTGTGAAGAAATGTCCAAACAACTTCTGCGGGTGTTTATATGGAGTCTTGCAATAAACACACAAGTATTTATACAAGTGTAGCTCACTCTTATGTGCCCTGTCCATATGTTTCTGCAATGCAACGCTTCCAACACACTGTTTCCAACAAAATGTGCATGCTTTTAGTTCTACAGACAGCGGGTGATCTGATGACTGATGTTCGGACAGCTCGTACATTGTATTATAGTAAGTGTCACAGGTATAACATTTTATCACCTTGCAAACTTTCTTATGTTCCTTGAATGTAAACCTATTAAAGACTAGCTTACAATCATGGCACTGTCTCCTCACAAAATTGTAGTGCTTCCCACAGTACTTTAATACATGCTGATTCAATGAGTATCTCTTCTTGTACACATTTGAGCATGTATCGCAAACAAAGGTCTTACATTTTTTTGTCGATTTTGAATGCTCAATGAAATGCTTTATATCTGACGTAGAATAGCTACAGTAAACACATATGTAGACCGTATCAGTACGTAGAGAGAGCAAAACAGTGTCAGCTTTTACATTTAAAACAGCTGAAAGGTATGGAAGAAGAGGCTGCAGCATAACACCATCATCGTTGTCATTATGTTCTTCTAAATCATGTTCTTTCAAGTCCCGGAGGTTACCATACTTCTCAGGGCACTGCGAGCACCAATATGCAGACTTGAAGCTACGCTTGTGTTTTTTTTCGTGTAATCTATGCTCGTTGTCGTCAGAAAACGCTCGTAAGCAGTGGAGGCAATAAAACAAACTGGTCAAGTGGTTGTCTCGAAAATGTTCGGCGTAATCAATAAAATCCGTGTATTTGTGTGTACAAAACCAACACAGCTTCGAACCGGCGCGTGTTCTTTTATGTATTTGGTGTAAATGTACTGTTAAATCGTCAGGGTCCAAGAATTCTGCTTGACAAATCGTACATGTCGTATCGGCATCCGCGCTATAAGTATCTATGAATTCCTCGTCCAACACTTCCACTACTTCCTCGTGCTGCTCTTCCAATACATCCTCTTCCGTAGACATTATTGTGGCTTTCAAGTCACCATAACATGTAATTTAGCTTCCCAATTTTTCCAAGCTCAATGATTTGCCAGTTCGCCACCATCGAAAGACAATATTGACATAATGTACTCTGTGATATTGACTATTGAGATATTGAGACAAAATAATCCTGAGAAATAATCAGACTGCTGACAGTGACACATTTAGGTAATTTTGACAAACCGTGATTGACCGTGATAAACAGCCCGCAAACAAAATGTAAATCGAGACTAGAGGTGAGAATTATACTGCCAAAATCGTAGCAGATAATGTCATTAGTCGATTTTCGGTAAGACGTTGGTAATCATATTTAAAAAAATATATATATTCTATTATTTACACGGTTTACACAGTATTCCACGGTATTCACACAGTTTTTACAACTCAATAAGAATCTTGTTAAGGATTTAAAAAATATAACTTGAGCGAAGATGCTTTCGCAAATAAGAAACCGAGCTCACAATCTCAGACAGTTGAATAACGTGAAACCTGCGAGGCTTTAGGGACGCAAAAGGTGCTCTGTGGACGAATGGTGAATGGTGGTGTGGAATTAGCGCGATCATTTGCTCGCTTAGCTGACTCGGCCTGGCGACGCGACGCGACGCAGAAAGGTTACGAGTTCCCACATGTTCATTTTGACAAAGTTGAACCGGTAGGTAAGGTATGTACATACATACATCAAAATAATCTTCAGACTCTTACAATTTGCAACAAACTGAAATCGAGGTCAAGAACTGGCCCATTTTGTAACAAATAAAAATAAAAAACGCTTAGCCCACCGTTTTTTGTTTTTGAAGTGAAACTTCTTAGGAGGCCATTTTTCAAAGACGCGTCACATTTAGGCATATTTTGTTACATGGAAAAGGAGAAAGATAACTCTCTCGGAATAGGTTTGTACTAATCGGTTCCAATATGGCGTGATGGTATGGGGAAATTGCCTGCACCACTTGATGCTGATATGGATGGACCGGTCAAAAAAAAAGTGATTTTATAAATAAGTAAACTTGATTATGAGCTGATTTTTCAATAGTCGGATAACTTTTAACTGAAGAATAAATCTGACAGTTTGACATATTTTTCATACAAAAGCTGTCAAACCACAATATTTATTCGTCAGTGAGCGTTTATACCTTATGAGTGGCAACGTAGCAATTTAGTGTCATATTTCGTGGTTTTCAATTTTTATCATTTAATCGGGACTATAATTATTTTAAAAATCTGTTTAATTAATTTTTTAGAATGATGTGAAAACTGTGTAAAAGGTAAGAAATCGTTGCGTTTACAGTTCTATTTATATGCAAATAATACATTGGAAACTTGCAGGGCGTTATTTTCATTGTATAATAACTGTAAGCATTACGGTTACTTACTTTTTAAACACTTTCACGTAATTCTAAAAAGTTAATTAAACAGATTTTTAAAATATAGCTCCGATTAATTGATAAAAATTGAAAACCACGAAAAGTTATCTGATAATTATTGAACAATCAGGCCTTAAACTTGCTTTGTAAACTTCAACTTTCTGTCAAACCGGGAAATATAGGTATAAATCGGTCTATTGAAAGCTGAGAGTGAAACCGAGCGGAAAATTAAAAAAATATATTTTTGGTATCCCTGGATCAACTAGGAAAAAACGTATGTGATACTTGAATATTTTTATGCAGAATATTTATTTTGTTTATTAGGAATAGTAGGAAAGCATAAAGCAAAAATTTGTGTAGATAAGCTTATATTATGGTCATAAAAGGTTTATTGTGTAACATTAAAATATTAGGTCATATTTTTTTGTTTATAGAATTCTGTTATTATTTATGTAATCCAGTTTAAAATCCTAGGTTTTCTGCTATGGAAACTTTTATAGAAGAAAGCATACAATTGGGATAAGTAAAAATATGACCAAATGATGAATGAAGAATGACAAAATGATACAGATTTTAACTGGTAGTCCTGTTAATGCGTACCCGCCATGAGATAAAAACAAAATCTTGTGCTGTAAACCCACGTCGAATGCGGAATGTGGCGTACAATTATTTTCACAGCAGTTTTATAACGCGCCTTCTATGAGGTATATTATTCCTCATGTAAGTAGTCGAGTCTAACTTTAGTTTAGGAACTCTGATTTGAAAAAACACTCACCAACGAGTAGGTACATAAGCCCTTTGTACCCACGGGCGATTTTTTTATCGCGCACTGGCTTTTCAACGCTCAGCTTAGTGCCCCGAGAGTTCAAAATCCAGTATGCGATTACAAATCTTCTGTGCGTATCTGCGCTGTCCACAGAACATAATTATATACTATACATAATTATATATTATATTGACGACACGTTTGGTGTAGTGGCTACAGTGGCTAAGTGTAGTCAGCGAAACCAAATGGTCCTGGGTTCGAATCCCGGTAGGGGCAAATGTTTGTATGATGAATATGGACATTTGTACCCGAGTCAAGGATGTATATTTATAATATGTATGTATTTACGAAAAAAAAATGTATTTAAGTAGTGTATCAACCATCTGGTATCCAAAACACAAGCCTTAAGTGCTTAACTTGGAACTAGATGGTGCTGTGTGCAATGTCAGACGATATTTATTTATTTATTTATTCATACACTGACGGGGCTGTCTGTACACAAATAAAGTGTATGAGACAAGATTCGTGCGTTTTTTGTTTCGTGGCCCCTATTGACGTGCTTTTGTTTGAGTTTTTTTTTTCGATTTTAGTCGATTTTACAAGTGTGAACCCTAACACAAAGAATAGTCTCGATTGAACGAGACTATTCTTGGTGTTAGGGTTTGTTTTAACTAAAACTTTTTTTTTTAGATTTTAATTAGAATCCATAATGGATACCTAAAAACCCTCTGACTCTCCTGATCCCTTTGGATACACTCCGGTGTTAACGGTTTCTCTCCCCGACGACAATGTGTTACAAAGTGCAATGGACTCCGAACCGGCTAAAAAATGATTAGCCACTTCTCCGGCTACTATAACAAACCCTCCAAAGTTACCGAAAAAAGAGAGACAATCATACACTTTAAGGGACAACCCATCCTATGTTGTACACGTTTCTTTGAAGGATGGCCAGACCCCAGTACTGTTCTGCACTAGTGATGTGAACCAATTACTTTTGGGACTGGTTTTTACCGATTACTTTAATTTAAAAAAACGATTAATTAGGGTATTTTTAGGTTTTTATATATTTTATAAGAACATACATCGAACATTTTGTTTTCTTTATTAAATTCAATTAAAAAACTAAAAAAATTCAAGATATGCGAGAAATAACCATACACACACGCAAGAGAACGAAGGAACTGAAGCCCAGCTCCAGCTCCGCAAACACCAAAATCATACAGTAAAACGCTCTTTCTCAAACCTAAATCTCATGCCCCTCTTACACCCAGCTACAATAGGCAGGCTCATCAAGCCCTTACTCAGGATTACTCCTTCTCTCCTTCCCAAAACGGTTGTGGCTTCCTTATAGAAGGTGCTAGTACTCCTGACAAGCCCGAATTTACAGTAAATATTATAGCCAATAGGGCTAATAACTGTATTAGCTAACCGTGCACAATGTTTACCGGACCATGTTACTAATAAACTGTCTAATAGTCCAATATATAAATAATGTTCCATCCCTGACATTCCTGCAATGGAACGTGAGGTGTATCTCGCCCGGGAAACCTGAACTACTCTTTTTAATTATTAAATTTAAACCATCGGTCTGCGGCATCGCTGAGACGTGGCTTCATTCTGAAAGCAATATCAGGATCCCTTGTTTCAGTGGTGTTCGTCATGATAGATACGGAGGTTGTGCTTTATTCATCAATAACAAAGTATCATTATCCCAGATCCATCTACCCTTCGTTGGCGACAGCATAAATGATGTTGCTGTTGAGGTTGAGGGCATAAATCTGTTTATATTGCAACGTTCGTAAGTACGCTGTACTGGTACAGCGTCCTAACTATTGTTTGCCTAACCGGACGACGTCACTACGTCAGTGCTGGCTGTCGCTGAAAACCAGAGCTGGGGCTCTGTCTTGCATAGGTCGCGGCATAATGCTGAGCGATAGCCGTTTTGCGTGGATGTGACGCATGTTTCCCCCAACCTTTTCATATTTTTTGTGTTTGTTTTATTTTTTGCGTCATGTTTACCGCAAATAAACGCATTTTCTTTCTTTCTTATATTGCAATCTGTTGACAAAAACATGATAAATCGTCCATAGCTACGACTTACGGGCTGATACCAAATTTAAAATGCATAACGCGTGGTCAACAGTGTGGCAGATAAGTTCAAAGCTCAAGGGGGCGTACTACGTTCGTATCCAACCCGACATCCAGCGGAATCCTTGGTTTTTTAAACTATCCAAAAGAACTGTTTCGTCCTTGTGTAGGTTGAGACTCGGTCACTGCTGCAGTCCAGTATTCTTGAATAAGATTCGTGTTCGTGACAGTTCCCTGTGCGAGTGCGGTCTAGATGATGGTACTCTGGACCATACCTTTTCATGTCCTTCGAATTCCCAATCTTTTGATTTGTACCATAAGCTTTCCAAAATTAAAACCCCTTTTCCTACTAACTTCCATTCCCTCTTGGTTGTCTTCAAATCTTATCAACATTTTTAAATATAAATTAAATCAAAATGTAGTTTGGTGTGTAGTAATAATAACATTGTAAATATTATATCTACGTAGACTAACGAAGTAAATATAAAAAAAATAAAAATTATTTTAGTATGTATGTACTACTAACAAAAAGTCTCGTCCTTTCAGCTACTAACATGTAACTGGAACTACCACACGAAGTTCAAAATTTGACGGCTTCCCTTACGTTGCCGTTGCCGTCACCTGCCGTCACCACAGACATGACGCTGGCAGAATAGTCCCGTAGACAGAGAAATAGTCCTATAGTAGTCTTTGGAATAGTCGAAATCAGCTGTTGCAAAAGAAGAAAAAAACAAAAGTTTCGTGGACTTGGACCCCACATAAGACAAACAATCCTAATTGATTGCATATTATTACCTCCTGTACTTACATCTTTTTAGTTCTTATCGTCTACAAAATGGTCTTATCTAGATAAGAATGAATCCATCCATCCGCTGTAATTATCTCAATAAAGAATTTAAAAATAAAAAGGCGCAATAAAAAATAATCATAACTTCTCTTTGTGGCATGAAAAGTTAAAGATCAACGAGTAATTTACAACAAATGCGAAAACCAGTTCTTTAACAGCAACGGCGATGCTTGTTAACGGGTCCAAAACAACAATAATAACGGTAGGTAATCATCATATTCATCATTACCTACTGCCGAACGAAACGAAAACAATGCCGTAAATGACATTTTGTAAATTATGTTGTTATTACCATGTTCTGCAAACACAAGCAAAAAAGAAAAACAACATGTTAATACATATGTGTTAATTAAATGAATCATCGGCAAATAAAGCATCTTCTGTTAACAAGGTCATCCATTATAAATACCGTGGCTAATTTATGAAGTAAATAACTTTTGATTATTTTTCTTATTGTTTAGTTTTCTTCGTTTCACGACACGTAGCTAAAAATGACGTAGTAATTATTATCTGTGTCAAAGAATTTTGAGGAGATTTGGTCTTGTGGCTGGTCACTTTTAGGGAGGTTATGTCTTGTTTAAAAAAAATATTTTTGTTATATTTTGTTTTCTTTAAAAACATTTTTGGAACGAAATTCCTTAACGCGGCTTGCGGTAGGCGTTGACTGGTAGAAATCGTCACGTGAGGAAAATTTGTTATGCCCCCTCCGTGCGACTTTCTCTCTTTCTGTCTATTTCTATTATATACGAATGTGTGTGTGCGTGCAAGTATCGCGTAAGGACCTACGTACTACTCTATAAGCACGAAATTCGTAGTTTCGGTCAAAGTTACGGGCGTTTCCTACTCCGTATCACGTACGCACATAACATTACTTTGAGGCCCAAACTAAGAATGAATGACAACATAATTTGACAGTCATCCTAATTCCCGATGTGGTTATGATGTGGTTATGCTCCAAGAAAGTTGATTAACCGGGAGTAGGGTTCATTCCGAAGTATTGAACTATTTTCGCATGGGCCCGTATCTTCGTTGACGGACTAGAGTGTAGGCACCCTGTCGGCGGTCCCCCGGCCGCATACTCTTTTGTTCTGTCGGGGGCCGCGCCGCGCCGGGGCGCATGTTAGCCTGTTTATCTTTCGTGTAAACACGAAATGACGTTGATCAACGTGGTGAAATAGAGGACTAGCTTGAAATGTATAGCATTTTACAAGTTTTTGTCATCAAATGCGTGAGTACTAGCCCTTATAAAACGGACCTATCCATTATGGCGATAAAATTGTATAACATTTTATTTTTAACTACCCGTGACGCTTTTTTTTGCTTTTACCCTACGCGCAGGTGCTAGCAATAAATTGATAAAGTTTTATCGCAATCAAATTAACGGTATGGCAGCGCATAACATATTGGTTGTATGTATAAGATGAATTGTTGATTTGTATATAGATTCCGTTAGGCTTCAGTAGTAAGGCACCTTTGAAGTGTTTATTTGATGAAAGTTTCTTCTCTATTCTGATATTGAGATTATTTCGTTATTTTCAAGTTTTAATATACTCTATTTTCAAAGATAATAATAACATAATATTATATGATTAATAGCTAACAGATAAAAATAATAATGATTTGTTTCAGATCTCAAACGACAAGAATAAACACATTTCATTTCAGTACCAAAAATGTTTTAGCCATACTATTGTAACATTTATACCACTTCACCCGTTATTAAGGCAAACTTCAATAACCTGACCACCCTGTTACCCCCTGCATCGGATCACGTTCGAAACGTCAAAAAATTCTAGTCTGTCATGTCACCATAGGCTGTCAGTTTTTGCCCGTACTAAATAAAAAAGAATTAGGCTGCAACACGCTGCCATGCACAAAATCAAGACTTTCAGGTAAAAATAACATATTTTTTCATATTCCCCTTATATTTTTTACATAAAAACATATTTTTTATGATATTTGCCTCATCATTCTAACCTTAAATTTTTCCGTGTTTTTTTTTAAAAGTATTTTTATAATTTGTTGATCAAAGACGTTGGAGTAACGGTATTTATAATTATTCATTGTTAATTTGACTCGTTTTAAAATTTGAATGTTTTGTATAGGTTGTGAATATTTTGTGTGGGTGTAGGTAGGTATGTACATGTAGATACTCTCAATCTTTACTTTGGTAAGCACATAATGTGTCTAACGTATATTATCTGTGCTTGTTTTTTTATCCGCATAGAAAAACAGCATTTAATCATTTTTTTCCTCATTTTTCTAGATCTATCTTTGCCCATTTGTTTCCTTTACTATTGTTTTTTTTATTTAAAATTATGGGCATTATCATTCAATAATTCTGACTTAGAAGCCAATGAAAGTGATATTCAGGTGGTTTTGTTGAGATTAGCATATTTATAAAGACCATGTTTTAAATAATTTATGATATTAGATCTACTTACAATGTTCTATGTTATTTTGAATCTAAATAAAAGTGGATTGCTTCAGGCAGAATGAAATGTTACCTTAGCCTATCTTTACAGATTTTAAAACTGTACATTGTGAGTCTATGTAAAGTCTATGTTTAGCCTTCCAAATGCAAATTCAATATGTGGACTGGTATATCTGAATAGATATTGTTTTTATTACAAGATAACTACTTATCTACTGTCATATATTTATATTGATTTTCATGTTACTGGCCCACATGTTCATTTCTTATGTTTAAACTTTTAAAGAACCTCATCAACATTAACTAAATTTTAAACATCCTATCCACACACTGGTTTATAAAACTATCTGACCATAACTAAATAGCCAACCGCTGGTTGACACATCTCTCAAATATTTTGGGTTACACATTTGTATCCAATGTAGTGAGAATGAATGTGGATGGTTAGAAAAGTAGGGGAAGAACAAAGAATTGAAGGATCAATAGTGAGAAAGATGATATATAGAAATTGGGTGACTACCAAGATGATGAGTAATAGAGATAAGTACCTATGCAAGAAAAATACATTTTGCGACTACCCCTAAGTAATTGGGATGTAGCCAAAAGAATGATCACCATATTTTTTTTTTTTTTTTTTTTTCTCTTCTTTGTTTTATTTAGGAACTTTTGAACGCACTTCATGCCAGTTCCATCATAACTTAATCTATGACTAATACAAAGTAATCATTATGTCTATAATAATACTAAAGAAATTATACTAAGTACCACTGTTGTTATTATTAACTAAAGTGTAAATCATTTTTGCCTCCTGTGACGATGGTTGAGCCAATATGTTGGTGAATATGCCACCTATATATCACCCTATTTGTATTCTAAATATTCACAAATTATGTAATACACTACTGTACTTAACAACTAAGACAGTGAAGACAATAGGCTATAGACTACCCTGTTTTTTCTCTTGTTTGAGTTATAGAATTTCAGGCTGTGACATTAGGTATAGATAATCGTTTATTTGTTCAATATTAAAAAAAAATCAAAGACATGTAACATCTACCAATCTGCACTGTGGCACACACAGAGGCCTGTGTCCCAGCAGAGGGAACATTATAGATTGATTATGCTTATGATTATGCTATTATCCAGGTATACATAAGCAGTTACACAGATTAGATATAGAATGTCATAAGTACCTAAACTAAATGGAAGAAGTCACTGGCTCCTGAAATACACCTACCTAGCTCTGGAGCCAGCGTCTCACATTTTACAGTAACCTATTATAATGGCAATAAATAAAAGTGGCTTAAATTATTATCTATGGCTAGGTGAAGTTAGTGTTTAGTTATTTATTTATTTCTTTGGGAAAACAAACAATTACACAAAGTTTCTTAATTAATAAAACCTTAGTATCTAATGTTAGTGGTTTATGTGTAACTCACAATGTTATCCACAAGTTACCTATTGAATATTATTTATAAGAACTAAGTAGGCATGCAAGTGATTTTACATTACCTTATGTAATTTATTTACATTACAGTTAATAAATAAATTTAAATTGCCAGCGCCAAAAAAAAAAAAAAAAAAAATAATTTGTGTTGGTTGCCAGTTAGCCCCAAACTTGACAGTTACATTTATATAAACATCAAACAATAAACATTTGCCTGCTCATTCAAACTTATTTGTGGTCGACGAAACATGATTTTTTCAACATGCCTTTTGAAGATGTCTCTTTTATATATGAAAAGGTTTATTACAAAACTAGTTGTTGCCTACAACTTGACCTGGCCCTGCAGTCTCGACATAGTTAGCAATCGTTTTCGGTTGAATCCAGATGTAACAATATTTGGTAGTCTCGACACTCAAATTTATCGGTTGTTACCTACCGGTACCTACCTAAAATACCGGTAACAACCGATAAATTTGAGTGTGGAGACTACCAAATATCGTTACATCTGGATTGTTAGGACTTAGCAACCGAAAACGATTGATAACTATGACGAGAGTTCGAGACGGCAGGCCCTGCATGTATTTTGTAGTTTACATCTGCAGGTTACCTTTCTGTCAAACTTCATAATGATCAGTTCAGTGGCTTGTTTTGACAAACAGAGCTACTTTCGCATTGATAATATTACATTTTCTGCCTACCCTCATGAGGAGAATGCGTGAGTTTCATGTATGTATGTATTAGTATGGAAGCATTGATGTCTGTAGTGCAACTGTATTCAATGTAGGCATTCATTATTTTTTTTTGACGACACGGTTGGCGCTGTGGTTAAGCGATTGACTGCTGCGCGTTACGTGTCGCGGGTTCGATCCCCGCACCTAACAAATATTTGTATGACCTGCAAGTAGTTGATCCGGGTCTGGCCGTTGGTGTATGTGAGTTTAAATGTTTGTAAACGCACCCACGATACAGGAGAAATTCCTAGTGTGGGGAAACGTTTAAAAAAAAAAAAAATACAGGGTGTGGCGTAAGTAGTGGTCCACCGTTCAGGATTCGATAAACCAGATAATTAACTATAACAATTAAAATTTTTACCCAAGGGTTCCGAAAATATTGCCTTTTTGTCTTTCATTTGCGAAATTTCTACCTTTTATTACAAATTTGTTTGTAGTTTCAACAAAAACCATTATTTTTTCATTTTCATTTGTGTCAATTACTGCTGAATACAACAGCTATCATGATAAATTATGATTTTTTATGTAAATTCAGCTCTTTTGAAGAAAAAGTTGGTTCTTCTCTAATTTTAACCCTAATTTTTAACACACCATCAAGTTCAAGACCGATTTTTGTAAAAAAAAACTTACTACTAAAAATTGTTAAAATTTTTAATTGTTATAGCCAATTATTTGGTTCATCGAATCCTGAACGGTGGACCACTACTTACGTCACACCCTGTATATTATACTAGCTAACTCATTCATGTCCGCTTGAAAACCTAAAAATAGACCCTCCGTTGACCACTATGGACAGACATACTCTCTCTCGGTTGTGGAGGTCAGATAAGTAGATTAAGATACAGGTGCTCAAACATGTGTACATACAATACAATGCATGCAAGGTGTTATAAGTACATGAAGTTGTGCTAACATTTTTACCATATTGTCATGTTGCGCAAAACAGGTTTAGAATAAAAAATAATAATAACAACATTCATTAACAATGACAATGCTGACTGACATAAGTAAATTAAATTGATTGATTATCTTATATAATTCATACAGAAATGGAGAGGAGTTATATTATATAGTATACATACTGAGTAACTTACCAGTTGGTGCAGTTGGTAGCGACCCTGTCTTCTGAGCCGCTGGTCCCAGGTTCGATCCCCGGGCAAGTCAAACATTTGTGTGCATACATGTCTGTTTGACCTGTATCGGGGTGTGTATATGTTTATCAGTCATCAGGTTACCGTAGTTACAGGCTCTACCTAGTTCGGCACCTGAATGAAGACCTTGTGTGGATGTTGTCTCATATTATTATTATTGTCAAATATTCAATTATGCAAAAATAAAAAAAACAATATAATAAAATAAAAATAATGTTATACAGGTCTAAAATATTCAATACAAACATCATAATAGCCATCATCAGTAGTCGCTCAATGTTAAATAAATAAATAAAATAAAAGCTTTATTTGGAACAACTTAAAGGAGATTGGGCATATTTGTATGACGGTTTGCCCAACCATTGTAGCAATAAAGGCTATATGGTTATATCTTGTACTACTTGCCCTCATCACATAAATGTATTTTTTTTTACTTTCAGCGACGTCAAAGTATTTTTTTTGAATATTTAAAAAATTGCATCCTTAGCAAATAACCTACTTGTTTGTTTAGTGTGTTATTGGTGCCGATTCTCTTGTCACAAAATTCTCTAAACTAGACTAAAAATCACCAAAATTTAGTTTATTCCTGTCAAACGACGATTTCCCATTCTGAAATTGACTAAATTGACACAACTTAACTATATTTTAGTTTGACAGCACTAAGATGGCACTGAGATTATAATTTAGTGAAGATGGCAATTTTGCTATTCTGAATTTTACGTTTTTCACCTAAAATTTTGATTGTCTTAACTAAATCTGACTATTTTTAATCGCGATTAAAAAGGTGTGGAATAAAATTAGTTGTCATGAACTAAAATTCACACCAACACCTCGACTTCAGATGCAAAAACGGTACTGTATCTTTTTTTCTTTTCTTTTGCTTATATCTCGAAAACGGTGTGTCGTATCGCAAAAGTAATGAAAATTTCGACCCCCTTTGGAACCCGTAAACCTATAAATCTCAACGTGTTGGTAATATTTTTTTTTATTTTCCATACAAAAAGTAAAAAATTCCATACAAAACAAGTCGAGGCCGCACATAATGCGCGCCTACGGCTCTAAAAAAAGATCACGTGGTACGGCAAACAAGTACCACGTGGAGTCGCAATAATTGTCAAATTTGATAATAGATGTGTCAAAATTGTTTTTAAATTTAGAGATTTTATTTTTCAGAATAGCGTTAAGATTCTTATAGCCAAAAGTAAGGAATTTTAGTGATAGTTTAGTTAGTTTAGTTCGGTGTACAACAGAATCGGCACCATTGTCTGATATTTTAATTTTTACGGATATTTTATATTCACTATCATAATATTATATATATGTATGGTGTATATAAGTAGCCTACTGCTGCATGCTATTTTATTTGAAAGTGGCGAGTGAAGTTCAAAAGGGGATAAAAAATAAAAATAAAAGTGCATTGATCGCTATTTTTATTTGAAACAACAATATATCAGAAAAAAACAACTAAGTATAAGATTAAGACTTACACTTTTATCATGTACAATAGAAATATATTATATATATATATATATAATATATATATAAAATATATATATTTATATTTTCCGTTATTATTAATCATTCTCATCATTTAAAATAATATGATCTAGAAAACTTGCCGGGATTTGAAAATCATTTTGATGTCTTGCAAATCCCAAGTACCAAACTATACTCATAATGTGGGCACAAGTTCCGATAGTACGACTTCCGGTTAAGCACGAACAATAAAGGTGTGGTAAAGCCTCTCTACCTGTCATATTGGTCTTAACTAAAATATACGAGTAATAGGTTTTTCTCAACGTATGTCGTGAATGAATCTGTCCTCGTAATAACGCACAGTTACTTGCATCTATTTCATAATCCGTTAGGTTTGGACTTATTTCGTGGCACACTTCTATAGTATATATACCGCCCCTTAAATGTTCACCGACATACGATTTGGCCAGTTTTATTTGATAAGTTCCAAGAGCAATCAATATCAAATCTTCTTCGCTTAAAATAGGAAAAGGAATATTCAGTGTGTCACTATTTATTTGGATAAATTGCGCCCTTCGCCTGTTTATATTATTTTCTGTTACGAAATTACCAAGACGATTTGGTACATCTATTCTCTCATTAATAATATTAATAATCTCGCTAGCGTGGGCATTATTTTCTAAAGGCGCTCTAAATGCGTTAAGAAGAGCAGCGGCTATTCGTATGTCAGTAAACATATGGGTCATGGCTCTATTAAAATAGTCCTGACGGAATAACTTAAAGTCTCGTTTGATGCGCCCATTAATAACTTCTACTACCCAACGGACTATTGTTACAAGCCGGGATTCATTTGCTTGGTGAGTGGTAAGTTGCGTAGCGTTACGGTCTTTTGACGGTGGCATATGCCATTCATAGCCGAAGCTTTCAAGAACAGGTATTGCATCCCTAAATCCACGGTCAAGCACGAACGTATCTCCTTCATGAAGAAGGTAATGTAAAGGTGCATCTTCCTCATTGCAAATACGGGACATTATAGTTGCATCAGAAGTCCTGGCTGAGTATGGGCCAAACACTTCTAAAATATAGCCGTCTGGACAAACTACAACAAATGGCTTTAATAGATTTCGGAACTTGTGCAAGCTATATGAAACCTTTTGAAATAAAAAGTTACTACTCTTCTGAATATATATATAAGTGCCATCCAAGATTAATATTGCCTTTGGCGGATTATTTTCACTACTTCCGTATATGGCATTTGGGATTTGCAGGCTGTGTGATATGATTTCATCTCGGGTCATATGATCTAAGCCAAGGTGTCGCGGTACAAACTGAGATGAAAGGCAGTCGCGGGCAACATTCATGTATCGCTCAAGTGCTCGTCTGCTCATTGACAAGCGACTCGCGAGTCTTTCGTTAGATTCTCCCGTGCGAAGCTTCATCAAATAAATGCCCAGTGCGGTTTTTGGACGATTACAACAGTCTGTCAAAGAAGGTATTTCCAACAGTAAATTGTTGAACTGCACAAGCGTTAAGCCAGTGCAAAAATATAATTCATCTGCGTCTATATTTTCAACAGTGTCAAAATCGAATATTTTTTTTTCCAAATATGCTTTGCGTTGAGTTTCCAGCACATCTGTTAATTGGCTCACAGAAAAAGACTCAACAGTTCTTAATAAGTCATCATTGTCTAAATCGGCCCATATATTGGATCGCAAATGACGTTGACATACGCGTGCACTGCCTGGAGTGTATATTTTTAAATGCATTAATAAATATATAATTATGTTCTTAGGAATCGTCATTCGTTCTACCTCAAAACAATTCCTAAACATACAGCGATTTGACGTATTCGACAATCTTTTATAGCCGGATAAAACCACGGACTGATCTTGTACGTTCACATTTATAGCATTTGCTTGGTCATCTGGTTGATCTGCTACAGCCTGCTCACTCTGCCGATTCATTCGGTCTTCATGACGCCTTGCAGCCACCAAACAGCGATAGCATATCATCATTCGGTCATTTGCAATCGCCTACAACAACGAAAAAACTCAACTTTTATATTGTTATTAGTCGTATCCGCCACTTTCGTGGAATATTAATAATATAATAATATACATATAAGTAAATATAACGGATACTAGGTAGTCCAATACTCCGAGACATCAGTATATTAGCGAATATTACTGTACATATTACATTCGTTTTCGTATGGGGCCTCGTACACAGGGACGCGTTGCCGCCATTTTGTTATGCGTCGGCGACGTGTGCTTGTGTACGAAACCCCATACAAATATACTGCGATAGTCGTCGGGATACTAAGGTCGTGGAATACCGGTAAGTACTTGCTTCTTGTGTAAAAATACGGACAAAAATATTGTTTCTTTATTTCCAATGATAATAGTCTTAATCTTTAGTTAGTTTGTATTGTTTGTTTGCATTATATCAACATTGCACCTGTGAAGTGAATTACCTGATGTATGTTGATATTATTTTGTAGAACATATTCAGCAAATCCAGGTCTTTCTTCAAGCTCGCCTCGAGTTAAAATATGTCGCGACCTGTCTAGTCGCACACTCCGACCACAAGTCACACATTGTTCTCTATGTGGTTCCATTTTCACCAAAATCCGGTAACTTGGAGTAATCAAAGTCCGTTTAGAATAACCGAATCGTAGGTAATAACAGAAACAATGTCCAAACACAGCCGAGTCGTCAGTAAAGAAATCAAACCATAAAAATGTCCAAACACAGCCGAGTCGTTAGTAAGTACAGGAATCAAATCACTCTGAACGCACGTTAGCACCAGAACAGTATTCACGAATGAATGGCGACATGGGGATGAATAGTTTGTCTGTTTGTTGTTCCTTTTGTTTTAGGTTTGCATACTATCTCGCTCACTCGCACTTAGTATTAGCGAGAGCGAAAGCAAGCCTTAACAACAGTAGCTACCTTTCTCGCTCCCTCACTCGTTGTGTGACTCACTCACGCGCACTTGGTGAGAGCGCTTGTAGTGACGCCATTTTGATTTGTATTATTACACGTGGTAGTTTAAGGGTGTTACTACACAAATCGGACATCGATCGATTCGACATTGATCGATTGGTGTGGCTTTGTCTGATCGATGGATACCGTTAGAATAACCTAGATCGATTGCCGGTCGATGGCATCGGTCGACGTTGATCGATTAACCCCGGCTATAATCCATCAGTTGCTATTCGTTCACCTCGTTAGCGTAGCTTAGCTCTGTAGTTCGCGGTGTGAACCAAAGTATGAAAAAGAGGTGAAATGATGCTCGCTCGGCTCGCCCGTTTTCGTTTTGACAATACTCTCATCGGCTCCTCTCCCCGCTCCCCTCCCTCCCCTCGCTCTCCCGCCCGCTCGCTAACCCTCCCCTGCACTCCTCCACCCTCCCCCTCGCTCTCCCACCCCGTCGCTCCCCCACCCCTAGCTCCCCTCGCTCTTCCGACCGCCCGCTCGCCGTCCATCCGTAGTTTTTGACGTGAACCCACATCAACAAACAAAGCTTCGCTTAGTTTATATAGTTTCCCTCGCCTCACTTCGCCCGCCAGCTTGCTCGCTCGCTCGCTAGCTGGCAGTGTGGCCGGCCCTTCAGCGCGTGGGCTGCAGGCGGGTGATAACGGGGAGCGGACGGCGCGCGGCGCGGCTCTTGCAGATCGCTCGACATCGACTAATCTGTTCTACCATCGATCGACGTCGACTAATTCATTCTACCATTGATCGATCGGTCTGGAAGAAACTATCGATGGACGTCGACTAATCGATGTTACCATCGATCGATGCCGTCAATCGACGATCGATCGATTGGTGTAGTAACACCCTTACGTATCTCGGTATGATATGTCAACTTCTTGTAGAATTGCTGACAAATACGTTAAACAGATGTAAACAATTTAATGTGATGTAAAGGAACTTTAAGCTCCTGTAACTTTTTACTGATGTAGATTTCAGCATCGCTGTCATACAACAAATTGTTTGTCTAAGTTATATCTTTGTAATGATATATTACTCAAAGTGCTACAATACTTGGGCAAATCTGCCCAATCTCCTTTACAATTTACAAAGGAAAGCGAAGATAACCACAAAAGTAAAATACTGTGGCGCAGCTATCAACGCCCAACTCTAAAATATATACAGACTGGTTCCAGACTTCCCAAAGAATGTTAATCTTTAGTTAACTAAAGGAGAAATTATATAAACAAATAATAGGAGAATATACTCTATGTGGAGGTTGCAAAGTAGTATTTGTGTAGAGTGGAGGTGGGGTGAAGTGTGTGTGTATGTGTGTGTGTATGTGTGGATGTGTGTGTTTGCGTGTGCTACCGTGTTTATGATACCATAAGTTGCTCAGTTTCTTCATAAGTCAAGGATTTAAGCCAATCAGTCGCTTTTCTCTTCAGTAGACTTTTTGTCATAGGGCAATTAATATTAAACCTTTTATTTATGTCATTGTAAAGTTTAGAGAAAAATACTGATATTCAGTTGCATCCGGTTGAACTGGAAGTTGACTCCGACATAGTGGGCAAGGGACTAGGCAGACCTCTGCTCTTGCTTTTAAAAACAAAAGAATTCCTTGGTAGCAGCCCATAGTTCGATTTGTGTCCAATTGATGGCAATAGGCTCGCCCCCTATTACATGGGACTTGTACATGACTGGCGAAATGACTGAAGATGATGCTTGAAGACTGTTTATTTATTTTAGTACATGGAGGACTTACAGCTAATAAAAACAGACAAAAAAAGGGGCACCATAGTCACCAGCATGCCAATTACAAATCCTCACAAATAGAGATATAATAATAATTTATGGTACAGCTCGCGCGATAAGAGTTTGGCTTTGACCGTTATTGCGCAGAAATCAGAAATTGGGTATCAACGGGCAATTAGCGGGGTGCGGGGCGGGTGTGTAGGCGCACGCGGTGCTCTGATTGGCGCTCCAGTCGTTCCCTGCCTCTCGCATCGATACGACGTACCGCGCACTCCTGTTGTACAATCAAAAGTTCAAAAATCCGAAGGTCAAAGCCAAACTCTTATCGCGCGAGCTGTACTTATGGGTAATGGTATGGGTATGGTATTTATGGGAGCTACATCTGCCAACAAACTGCAGAAGAACTTGCAGTTTGGCAGAAGTGAAAATTATGGAAAAATTAGTATTTCCCAACAAATAAACGCTTTAATTTTTTTTTTATGTGTGAAAAGAATATCTTTATTTTGCACCAGCTTCTGGCCGCGTAAAATGTCTTGTTTTAACATAAAATATATCCGCAATAAAATTTTAATATTTATACCGCCGCAAGGTTGCCTGCTTGTCGGTCTTCTACAGATTGTACTTCGTTGAGTGTGCCCAAGAACTCCACGACCTCATTCCACCGGCCCCCTTCTTCCATCGGTCATCTAGACGCACTGCAAGTTACCATCCTTACCTAGTTGCTATTCCATCAATTCGCACTAAGCGTTTCCAAATGTCTTTTGTAATGCGCACATGAATGGAACTCTCTACCTGCGTCTGTGTTTCCGAACGCATACAACCCTAATCTCTTCAAAGTGAGAGTGAGCAGGCTTCTTCTGGGTAAGCTCACTCCATCGTCGACCTTAATTATAATAACAACTTGTGGACAGAGAATAATCACTACCTACCTATTATTTATTAATATCCTATGGTTTAGGTTAGAGTCACACATTTAATTTTAAATTCGAAAATAATATCCTTGAATGAGGTTTTTCCTCATTATACAACCGTTTGATTATTTACAAAAACAAAAGTACCTAAAGCGGTTTGTTCATCACTGTCCTAGAACTGAAAAAAATCAAAGACATGTGAGGTGTGACCAATCACCAACCCGCACATGGCCCGCTACCTAACTACACGCCTTTTGTACACGGCACGGTTTATTTGCGGTTCGCCGCGTGTGCCGTAGAAAAATTGTGTGACCTTGTACATCACACAGTTCTATGGTATACGGCGACCGCGCTGTGCAGTACGTGGGTGTACCCTTTGTACACAGACGTTTTTCTTGCCGTGTAAAACTGCGGTCGTTAGTGTTGTATGGAAGCTTGTTCACAGACAAGTTTTTTCTACGGCGCAGTTTATACCACCGTGCCGTGTACAAAGGGCCCCACACACAGGAGCACTGAGTCCCAGCAGTGGGAACATCATAGGCTGATAATAAATTCATGCTTGTGGCTGAATAATAAGTCTTACGGGTCGATCCAAGGTTCAGCTTCGCTTGCTGCGGTCTTTTCGTGGATGGGTGACCATCCATTACATATCGATACCCCTCCGTACCACGTTAAGCCGTTGGTCCCAGCTGTCGTTCCATACCTTTGACAGTCGTTACAGGTACCCAAGGGGGGTATCGTGTTAACCAGTAACTGGACTAAGGAGGTCAGATAGGCAGTCGCTCCATGTGAAATATGGTATTCAACTGCATCCGGTTAGACTGGAAGGCGACCGCAACATGTTGGAAAAAGGCTAGCAGATTGGTTGATGAAATGCATGAATAGATGGCGTTTTTCAATGGCAAAAGAAGCGTTAAAATTGACTCATAACAGTTATTTTAGTTAATGATGTCATTGACCTTTCGCTGGCGTTGTTTATCAACAATATTTATTTTTAATACTGGTTTGTCTTCACACAACATGATGAGTAAATCCTCCCAACTCTGGCCTGACGTAAAGTATTATTGAAGCGGAAACTCATTTAGGCGCAGTTTGCGCTCTTTCTGAACAGTGAACGAAACTGAACCGTCACGTTCGGTGACGTTGAATTGCGTATACTCGGCTCCAGTCGGTCGGTGACGCTGAATCGCGTATACTCTGCTCCAGTCGGTCGGTGACGCTGAATCGCGTATACTCGGCTCCAGTCGGTCGGTGACGCTGAATCGCGTATACTCTGCTCCAGTCGGTCGGTGACGCTGAATCGCGTATACTCGGCTCCAGTCGGTCGGTGACGCTGAATCGCGTATACTTGGCTCCAGTCGGTCGGTGACGCTGAATCGCGTATACTCTGCTCCAGTCGGTCGGTGACGCTGAATCGCGTATACTCTGCTCCAGTCGGTCGGTGACGCTGAATCGCGTATACTCTGCTCCAGTCGGTCGGTGACGCTGAATCGCGTATACTCTGCTCCAGTCGGTCGGTGACGCTGAATCGCGTATACTCTGCTCCAGTCGGTCGGTGACGCTGAATCGCGTATACTCTGCTCCAGTCGGTCGGTGACGCTGAATCGCGTATACTCTGCTCCAGTCGGTCGGTGACGCTGAATCGCGTATACTCTGCTCCAGTCGGTCGGTGACGCTGAATCGCGTATACTCTGCTCCAGTCGGTCGGTGACGCTGAATCGCGTATACTCTGCTCCAGTCGGTCGGTGACGCTGAATCGCGTATACTCTGCTCCAGTCGGTCGGTGACGCTGAATCGCGTATACTCTGCTCCAGTCGGTCGGTGACGCTGAATCGCGTATACTCTGCTCCAGTCGGTCGGTGACGCTGAATCGCGTATACTCTGCTCCAGTCGGTCGGTGACGCTGAATCGCGTATACTCGGCTCCAGTCGGTCGGTGACGCTGAATCGCGTATACTCTGCTCCAGTCGGTCGGTGACGCTGAATCGCGTATACTCGGCTCCAGTCGGTCGGTGACGCTGAATCGCGTATACTCTGCTCCAGTCGGTCGGTGACGCTGAATCGCGTATACTCTGCTCTAGTCGGTCGGTGACGCTGAATCGGGTATCGCACACAACAGGTGGGCTACACCGCGATTTTTTTAAGTGCAAACTTCTTTTGGCGCTCTTTCTGAACAGTGAACGAAACAGAAGGGCAATTCTCGGTTGTTTATAGAACGTTCTCATTCTAACCTGTCTACTAAATTCGATTCCCCTATACACGGTGACATTTGAATCACAGTTTTGCTAGAACAAACGTTGTTCAGACCATGGTCTACAAACATTCTATAGCATCCAATAGAAAAAAAAAACGTCATTGGTTTTCTAAAAAAACACAGAAAAGGCAATGTTAAAAATGTCGGGATTATCGTTACGCCCTACAACACAGACACTGCGGCTGCGACGCGTGGCGCTCGCGTCTTGGATGCAATATCGCTACCGTGATGAGTACTTTGAAGTTACGGTTAATGTTTCAAACATTATTACACGTTTGAGCAACATAAGACTAATTTGAGAACTCCTAGATTAGATTGTTTTAATAACATATTTGATGCTGTAGAATGGTAGTAGACCATGGTCTAAACAACGTTTGTTCTAGCAAAACTGTGATTCAAATGTCACCGTGTATACTAAACGAACATAGTATACGCATGTTATGAATTCGCGGTGCATTTGATAATATTTTCCTCACAGAGTCACAGATTCCCTGAAAACTACGCTGAATTTATTATAAATACATTGAGGAAACCGCTTACATTGCATGCAGGAAACTGTCATTAATCCATAAATAATAAAGTCATTGCGTGCCTCTGTGTGACCGCTTAGTACTTGTAAACTGCAATATGGATTTTGTTTTTCATCATCATTTAAAGAATTCATTCTGGAAGGATTATGAGTATTCTACTGAATCAGTATACTGGCAGGATATAAATGCGGAAGCTGTTACACCCTGGATTCAGAACATAAGCAGATTTATTAAAATAGCCGACGAAAAATTTTAACGCAGTGTGTCCAAAATCATGTACTTATCTACTGAATCCATGCATACTGTGGGAAATCATCAAATAACTTCCCCCGCTCTGGATGGAGCGGGAGGGCGTGTCCGACTTTTACCGACTAAAACCCACCCGTATTCCTTCAGTTGCCTGTGCCAGGGGCCACGGTAACCCACTGGGTTATGGAGGTCATATACACTCAGCGGCACGGAATCTTGGCCAAACGCTTATCTCGCGTATAGTTGCGATAACACAAGCTTTAAGTGTTTCTAACGGTTGTTTCTTATGAAGGTAGGTCAAAAAATGTTTACCCTTAGTTGAAGTGGGTAATTCATTATGTTTGAGTGCACTGTAACGTAACTTTTAATTTTTATTTGAATCCCGTGTCTTGAGCGACTAAGTTGCACTTTTAAATTTGTGTATTGTGAATGTTTACGGTTAAGTTATTCAATAATTGTGTTTTCGTGCTTTTAATTTAAACACTAAAGGTGCTTTATAAACAATAAAAATGCCATTAACACCTGCACAGGTTGCACAGGCTGTTGCCTTAATCGATCAAGGATTGACACAGCGCGAAGTTGCTGTGGTGCTTAATGTACCACGTTCGTCAATGCAGTATGCCCTGAAACGATACCAGGAGACAGGCCACTACTCCCGCAGACCAGGCAGCGGAGGTGTCAGATGCACATCGGCCCGGGACGATCGGTTTATTGTCCTGGAAATTTTAAGAAATCGCTACCTTACCGCTGTTGAGATACGCCAGCGGCTCCAAACCGCAAGAGGTATAAATGTTAGTGAGCGAACGGTGAGAAGACGAATGGAGGAAGTAAACCTAAAAGCCCGTAGACCAGCACGCGGTCCTGAACTTCTCAGACATCATCGAGTAGCTCGACTTCAATTCGCACGTGAACACGCCAGCTGGACGCATGAGCAATGGGCTAGAGTACTGTTCACAGATGAGTGTCGAATCGCTTTGCGTGCTCCAGATGGTCGGGAGCGAGTGTGGAGAAGAAGAGGAGAGAGGTTTCTACCCATTACCACCACACAAACTGTGAGTTTTCATGGAGGCTCTATAATGGTTTGGGGAGGAATAAGTTCCGATGCTCGTACGGAGTTAGTTATTGTTAATAACCGCTTAAATGCAACCCGATACATCGAGGAGGAGGAGTTCTTGAAGGATCAAGAACATGTTTTGCCATATTCGGGGTTCATTGGGTACGACCAATTTCTTCTTATGCACGACAACGCTCGCCCACACGTTGCACGTTGCGTTGAAGAATACCTTCAAGATGTTGGCATTACAAAATTGCAGTGGCCAGCACGTAGTCCAGACTTAAACCCTATAGAACACATCTGGGACATGCTCAAAAGAAAGATTAAGTCCACCTCCGACCCACCAGAAACTCTAAATCAACTTAGAAATGCGGCACTGGACGCTTGGGAAAACATACTGCAAGTTGATATCAGAAACATCATTCAAAGCATGCCAGATCGTATGCAAGCTGTTATTAGGGCAAGAGGAGGAAACACCCGATATTAAAACGTAGAGACAATTATGAAATTTGGTACTTTTTTCATTTTGTAGTGTTTTTAAATTGATAGTGCATAATCCTTTTTTTCTGCGAAAGTGCCTAATTTCGAAAACATGCTTAATGGTGTCCTCATTTTGTGATAACTAAGTTCTAAAAGCATAAGAAACACTTATAGAGTATACCTACCCTTAATTCAGTGTTAAAAATATATTTGAATACGAATTATCGATAAATTCGCATGTGTCCAAGTTTCCGTGCCGGTGAGTGTAGATAGTCGCTCCATGTATAATATACTGGAGTATCCGGTTAGACTGGAAGCCGACCACAAAATTGTTGGGATAAGGCTAAGCAGATGAGTAGTGTTTACTGTAGATCCCCTCTATTATAAAAACGCCTTCTCTGTTTTCAGACATGACGCTGTCACGTTATTTGCAATTATAATTAAAATGTTGATGTTTTTATCATAGGAAAACTATTTAAACTGTATTTTTCCTTATAAAGACGATTCTAAACGAATACATGTCGTGTTCAAGTTTTATCTCTATGCGTTGAGCAAACATGAGCTTAACATATATGAATATATAAAGTAGTTATTGAAACTGAGGAATGATGTGATAAGGCTACATTTCGGTTTAAATAAGATGTATTGACAAAAATTTAAAGCGCCTCGCCCCTTGGTCAGGATGAGAGGATGAATAAAAGGCGACTAAAAAAAGGTGTTTACGAGGCAGATTTGAGTGGAAACGCCGAGAGAGAACGCTCTAGGACATTTATAGTGACCTTATTGGTGATATTCTTCGGAAAGATCAGGAGTGTACTCGCAACCGGCGTGCATGTATCAACAGAAACGAAGCGAAAGCAGCACCAGGCGGTGTTCTGTAGATTCTGCCTTCCCCTACGAGTATAAGGCGTGAGTTTGTGTATGTATGAATTTAAACTGTACCTACAGATTATGGCGGCAAAAACAATTAACGTAGCCGAGAGTCACTTGCACTCCCCGTCATTGTATTTCTTTTTGTACTGGACTAAACCTTGCTGGTTGCGGAGATATTGAATGTCAAAATTCCAACTTTCACAGCGTTATTTTTACGGAAATAAGTTTTTAATGTTATAACACAACTTTGAATATCCCCGCGATCCCTGTACCGTTGCATGCACCCATAAGCATAATGCGTTTGTTACATTGCGCACTACCGCAAACAGCAAATCTTCTCACCAAAAATAAAAGTCGTTTCCCAGCAATTATTTTTGTGCAATGTTAGTTTGATGTACAGAATGCGTAGTTGACGGCTATGTGATGGTTCACTTTACTGAAGTTCTAGAAAACGTTCGGCTATGTATTGTTGTCTCTATAACTCATACCTGTGTGTCAGCCTTTTTCTAAAGCTCGACGTGTACAATGTACTACAGATTTACTTTTAAGGTACTGTGTCGTATTTATCTTTGTATGATTTAGATTTTTGGCTAATTAATAACAGCCCCACGGGTCGATCGAAGGTTAAGCTGCGCCTGCCGCGGTCGATTCGTGGATAGGTGACCATCCATTATATATCGGGACCCCTCCGTGTCTCGGAAAGCACGTTAAGCTGTTGGTCCCAACTGTCATTCGTAGATCTTTGACAGTTGTTACGGGTCGCATCAAGGGGCAGTCGCTCCATGTAAAATAAAAGTACTTACACAAATCACACCTTCCACGCCAACATTCACATCACACACACCGCCACCTCACACATAACCCAGGACGCATTCCTTATTTATATAATTTTATGATTTTTATGTATTTTTTATATTGTTAAAAAACGTTTGGCATGCTTTCAAATTTATTTATTGTTTGTTCTCTCACACAATAGACAATTTAAGCTGGAAGAGCGGAGTCACCTAATATAAGTAAATCTTTGCTTATAAGGTGACTCCAAACTTACCAATGAAGTTGATGGAATATTTTTATTGTTTAAATACTGATATTTAGCGGCGTCTGGTTAGATTGGAAGTCGAATCAAATGTTGTTGGGAAAAGGCAGCTTGATTGATTTTTGTTTCGATTTTTTTTTTGTGTTCCTCTGTGTTGTGGTGACAGGGAATTCAAGTTTTATTTCAAGTAGAGCGTGTCACTTAGAGCAGTTAATAATGTTTACAAAGCTACGAAATTACTTACACTATCAATGTACGCGCATAATATGCAGATGTTAAGAAGGCATATGAAGTTTTAGACAAACGAGACATCACTACGAAGCCGAACTTTTTTTGAAATTCATCTGCATTACGGCTGGCGGTGGCGGGCACGTATTTTATTTTGAGTTTAATCTGGCAGTTTTAGCTCTATTGTGGACGATACCCTATAGATCAATGATACCCAAAGTAGTCTATATCGACCCCAGGGGTCGACGAAGACCTGCAGGTCGTACGTTGTTGTTTTCTTCTACATCTCACTATAGTTTCGACATCAGTCGAAACACATTTGAAGTTTGTGAATGTTCATAAATGCAAGATTAGCTAAGGAAAACCAAAACCAAAAAACATGGCAAATGGTCTATGAGACACAAAAGTTTGGGGACCTCTGCTATAGACAATGATGTGTTTGTTGACGATGATTAACTTAGAAGTAATCTATGTTATTATTTTCTTATAATAACCAATTGTTTTCTCCTCTTTCCAGATCTTGAAATGCAGTGATAATCAATCAACAAAAATTCACCATTTTATTTTCAAGTCTAAATCCTAACAAACTATTTTTAGGTACCCAAAATTACTATTCGGCAAAGTACGGGCAGAACGCGACAGCAAATTACTTAAAAACTGTTATTATAAGCTTTTATAAGCGCGGCCAATATTCTTGGTTTCAAGATCGAGGCATTCAGTTGTAGGTTGACAGAAAGTTCACCACGACAATGGAAAACCTAACTGTATTATCCTTTCGAAAAACTGAAGACGTTAAACGTCTCGCCAGACACTTCCAAAACGTTGTCAACCATCCTCAGACGCAACAAAACAAAACATTACTCTCCTATTTAAGGAGCCTAGACTCTACGCACAAAAAGATTTATTTACAAAAACGAGATTATGTCGAAGTTGAATATATATTTACTACGGAGAAGAAGAGTAACCTCCAAAGGCAGAGGTTCAACAGTCTTCCCGTAAGCGAAGTTCCTGAATTGTTGAAAGCTGAGTTATTTAATTTTACTTCTGAAGACGCGAAGCAGGTGCATATTTGCACCGATTGTAATATAGAGATTGAATTGAACGACGAGGAGCCGTTGATGGAATCGCTTCAGAAACACTTTAATTCGGATGCCCACTTGCCCAAGTTGAAACGAGCTAGTATTGATGTAGCCGAGCCAATCCTTCTGCCAAACATGTCTCGACGTCTTTCCGCTATGGGAGAAACTCCACTGCCGAAGATCAAAGAGTTAAGCTTAAACAAACCGGTCGAGAGATTGGAACGAAATTTCTCGTCTAAACTCAGCTCTGCATTGATGAAGCATCTCCCGGACGCTTCGGAAGCAAGTGTCGATGCTGCGCTCAAATTCTATCAAGAATTATACGACAAATTATGTTCCGATGTCTCAGCTATTGACTTTTCAACACAAACGTCTTCTGTAGCTCCTATTATTATGAGTATTAAAGATAATGTTTACCAGAATTTCGCTGCCGATGCAAACAAGAATATTGATAACGATGAGAACGAACAAGCGGCTGAAAAGCCGAAGAATCTGGCGAAGAAGTATCGTTACTACGGACCTATTGAGGCCCTCATTGTCAAGTTACTCGTCAACCATAAGTTGTTGTCGTTAATCGATGACAGAACTGGAAAATTAGCTTTCTTTTGCATCGCTTGCGAGTATTATACTCTACGATTCCATTATGATAGTGTTTTGAACCACGTGTTTAGTGAAACTCATATTCACAACCTTTCCTGTATCTTACAGTCTGATAAGAGCATTTCTTTCTCAATGACTGAACCTTCCATCGAGAAAATCAAAGAGATGAACGAAACGTTTCTTCTCAGCCATGATATCAATTACACTCCTAACGGATTGTATTGCCGTCTATGCAAAACTTCGATCGATTCCATTGAAGCTTCCATTTTGCATATTCTCGACGACAAGCATCTTGCTAAACTTTCTGACGACCTATACATCCGTATTAAAGAGACTGACCCCGATCGCTCGATCCCTGAAGAATGGGGCCCAAAAGATTTGAACTGGACGAAGTACTTAGCTAGCGTCGGTAAGCCGCATAATAATCGTGATCATGTCATAATAGAGAACTTTATCAAGCCTTCGGGGAAGATCGGGAATTATTGTTCCTGCTGCGATATGACTTTGAAGGGCCCAAGACAGGTGCTCTTTAATCATATTCGCCAAAAGAAGCATCTGAGGAACGCGGCGCCTCGGAAGCTGTCCATGCTGTACAAAAATCATTGTCGCCCTTCTGAATATTTTGCTAGCTTCGGCAATTTTTACGTTTGCACCATCTGCCCGGATTTCGTGGCCGTCCCATCGATCTCAGCGATGGTTGAACACTTTGAAAGCGCTTCCCATTTCGAAACAATGTCGAAATTGATTCGTTCTGCTTTATACAGTGACGTAGATCGAGAACTTCTGACTGCGAACAAAGTGAACGTTGACTTGAAATGCGAAGTATGCGATATTACGTTCCAAGATAAAAACGAAGCTGTTAAGCATGTCTTGAGCAGCATTGATCACCAAACTGCTGTTGCCGATGCTAAAATCAACGCGAACAAGGGAGATATCATCAGCGTGTACATGAAAGGGAACCATATCCTGCACAGTGAAGGTTCTAGCTTCACATGCGTTGAATGCAAAGGAGTTTTCAACTCTATCCGGTCCCTTTTAACTCACTTGGTATACGCAGGGCATTTCAAAGAGAAGCCGGCAATTGAGAGCATCTTCCGCTTCTATTTGGAGCTAAAACATAACATTAATATGTTGCTTCGGAACAAATATGTGTATTATCAATTCGGGTGTCTGAAGTGTGGTGTTTGTGACTCTGATGTTGAGGAGGGGGAAACCGCGAAGAAACATGTAGTTTCTTCGCGTCATAGAGAAAACATGGGGGCCAGTTATGTTAGTTTGGACGCGTCGGCTGTTGAATAAGGTAAGTGGGTGTTACTTTAATACTTTGCGGGACCCTAAACGCCCACAGACTAAACAATAAAACTTCTCTATTGTGGCTCATTCAGTCCTTCGACCGATTAAGTTATTTTATGTGGTGGCGTTTGGGGGAGGCCTATGTCACCAGTGGACATCTTTTGACTGTAATGTTGATGATGTTCTGCACCCTCTAATATAGAAGAGGCCTATGTCTGAGCAGTGGGGACATGAAAAGGCTGATTTTGTTATAGGCACAGCACTGTTTTCTGCCTTTTTGTGACGGAGGGAAGTGGAAAGTACATAACAGCAATTTACACCTCGAATAGAATAGAATAGAATACTCTTTATTATGTACACCAAAAAACTACAGATATAAATGTAGAAATTTTACATAGGGTGACACAATGGCCGGTCTTATCGCTAAAAGCGATCTTTTACGGACAACCTTTGGAGGGATTAAAGAGAGAAGGAGAGACAATACTGCAGGTAGTCAGTGGTGTACCAATTCATATACAATATATACTTAACATACAAATGTATTTATTTAAAATGTTATGTTTGAAGCCCAGACTTCCTGTTCTTTGCCTAAAACTTCTGTTTGTACGTCCTCAAGTATAATTACATAATTAGGTTTCTGGCCGTTTTCAGGGTGCCTTGTAAAAAACCTTTGTATCGATTTTGAAAATTTTATAAAATCGATCATTCTGTTCTTTTTTGCTCGCCGTGTTATTAATATTGGGAACTTATTTTTCATCTCGTTGTCAACAAAATACCTAAACTGACGCCACCTATCCAATCACAGAAAGAGTCACGATAGGAATTCTTAGATCCAGCTTTATTTGGGCTGCCTTCCAACGCATGGGCTGACTTCCAAGGAATCATCCCACCGATTCAATGCGTAGAATCGTATTAAGTCAAACCCATAGCTATATGGTTCATCTAGAAAAACAAAAAAAAACATGGGAAACATCATATTGGCAACACTTCAATTTTTACGTTACTTTGTCTCATTGGTAAAATTAGCCTACAAGTCGCAATGCATTACAGATCGCAAAATCGTATTGAAAATATTGACAAATATCGAATGTACCTTATTTACGGGGGAAGCGCCGGGTAACTCGCGAAATTCAAATTTTATTACGTTTCTTGCAATTTGCAGGTACACAACGACCTCTACCGTAACAAGTACGTATTTACAGAAGTATAATCTTTCTATCAATGCTATTCAATGACAATCCGATAAAAAATTTACGAGTAAAATATTAATCAATAGTATTCTAAGGGGTTTTATTGATGATTTTAATGATTATAATTCTGTAAATATCTTTAAAGTTAGACTAATAAAATATTTAGCAGAAACAGTTTTGTAAAGCCTGTAACCTTATAATTGTAAGTATATTGGATATAACTCATTTAAATAGTCATTCTTCCAGATGTTGTACCAATATTAACTATAAGATTTTATGTTTTGTTTCTCTTGTAAGTGAATATTGTAAAATTCTTTTAGGGAAATAAATACTTGCAACCGAAATTCATACTTGATACGGTCGTGAATCATATTTTGTTCAACATACAACTAGACACTGACCTGCAAATTGCAAAAAACGTAAGACATTTTGAATTTCGCGGGCAACCTGGCGCTTCCCTTGTTGGGAAGCGCCAGGTTGCCCGCAAACGCCTCGTTGGTCTACCGGCTAGCGATAGCGGTCGACTACTGAGCATGGCTTCCTGGGTTCGATCACCCGATGAGGCCATAGCATTGGGTTATTCCATTAAGAATTTCTCAGTCGTAGTATTTAGGTACCGCTTTGAGAGTAGGAAACATCGCAAGGAAACCATGTTCTAGAACCAAGAAGACTTCACGTCCACCAACCCACACTGCCCGCGTGGTGGATTACGACCTCTTTCTTCATTTCACAGAGAGGAGGCCTGTGTCCTAACAGTGGAAACAGGATGACTTTGCAGTAGCCAGGCGTCTGTCTACATTTTGTGGCTGGCCGATGGCTATTAATAATAATAATAATAAATAAATAATAATATAAATAATAAATAATAAATCGATTGGAGCGACGCGCAATGATTGTTGACATAACCATCCCGCATGATGAGAACCTCGTGAAAGCCGAGAAAGATAAACAAATCAAGTATCTTGACTTGGCTCACGAGGTTGTCGACATTTGGGATGTGGGCTCAGCGGTCATTGTGCCGATAGTCGTGACAGCCAATGGGCTAATACCCAAGAGCCTCGACCAACACCTAAGGAGGCTCTCGTTAGGCAGCTGGATCAAGGGCTTGATTCAGAAAGCGGTACTTCTGGACACGGCCCGCATTGTTAGGAAGTTTCTCTCTCTGGAGCCCTGACCGCCGGTAGCTTGGACCCTGTTCCCGATACCGGTGGGCTACTATTTTTTATATTTTTAAATGTTTTTGGTATCTTTTTATTTATAAAAATATTTAAAAATGTAATTGATATGTATGTAAATGAAATAATAATAATTCATTTCTTTCAATCACAAGTGATCATAATTAGCAATTAGGTACATTCAATAAACATACTAGAAAAATAAGACAAAACACAATTACATTAGAATTTACAGATTAAATTGGTACATGTCAACAAATTAAAATTAAAAATAATCATAATGTCACATTTAAAATTAAAAAGTAATAAATAACTAATATAAACATTATTGGATAATCATCACAAATAAAATTATTTAAAAAATTACATTTTGGGAAATAGAAAACACGAACAGATTATAAATAGAATATATTAGGCTAGTGCCTTAAAACAAAGGTCTTAAACATATCTGGCGAAATGTGGAACTCTTGAGAATACGGGGGTAATATTTATTTCTTTCTGTTGCAGGTAATGCGTGTCTGCCGACGATTGTGTAAGTTTTAAGAATGACAAGTGGTGTAATGATAAATCACATATAAGAGTAATTTCCAAATGAGAAATCATTTTACAATGAAATTTTAATAAATGAACTAATTTTATAACTATTACAACGTTGTTTTATTTGAATAAATTGTTCTGCAAAGATGTCTCGCCCAGCTGTCAGACAACCAGTCCTACCAAGGGTATCGTGTTTCCCAACAACTTTGGTTGTGGAGGTCTCATAGGCAGTTGCTTCTTGTAAAATGCTGGTATTCAGCTGCATCCATTTAGACTGGAAGCCCACACCAACACAGTTGGTAAAAGGCAAGCAGATGATGTCCCTGCAAAGAAATAGATTACTTTCTGCTTACCTACGGCCGCTCGTCAGTGGTAACGAAACCAATACAAGCTGGACTCTTTATTTCTTTTGAACTCCGCATTACGCTAAGCCTGCTCCTTAGTGTTATCACAGACGTATGACAATCCGCTGCTTGTGGTGACAGGTCATCTTGCTGACTATTATTAATTAGGTACTTAAAGGGTTACTGGTAACTCGACGTATTCCTTGCACGACGTCATAGTAGGGTTAAAATGCAACAAATTAAGCCACCAAATGTTCTACCGAAGTTCAGTAGTTTTTGAGTTAGTTACATTTTCAGTGTTTTTATGAAAACTCCCAGATTAAATCATTTGGAGCCAATTTTAAAATTATTTACAGCGCGACTGTACCTACTGAAATGTTACTTAATATCATAGTTGATGCCGTAGCAGATCTTTGTTCATAATTAAAAGTTCAAAAATGCCAGAAACTTTGGCAAATATCACTAATATTTTTTTATTTATTATTTTTATATTCCATAGATTACCTATATAAAAATTCAATCAAATAAAAATAAATTACATTAAAATAAATAAAATTACACAAACAAACATTTATTTTTTTGTGATTTAGTGTTGTTACTTCAAACAAAATGTTGTCTAGTGAACAAAAAAAAATATAAAAAAATTGCTTAATTTGTTGCATTTTAACCCTACTATGACGTCCTGCAAGGAATACGTCGAGTTACCAGTAACCCTGCAGCATTGCAAATGTAAGCGGGCACGCCTTTTGTGCCTGGAGGCTTTTATTATGTATTAAGTTCTGTTTATGTTTTTATTTATGTTTTCTGCTTCAGTATAGTTTTCAATATTGGCGTGTGCTAGCTGACACATGGCAAATAATTTTATTTTCGTACCACTTGCTCAAAAAAGTGACATTCTATGCCACAAAAAGCGAACATAACAATAGTCATTTTTAATCTGTTAAAAACAGGGAAAGAAAATTGTACTGAATTTCATTCATCCTCTAGGGGGAGAATGTGATTTAAATTTGGAATACTTACCGAAATTTATACTGAACTACATCTGTGTTTACACCATTGAGTTTGTATATAAAGCATTATACATCTTTTTGAGAAAGGAATACGCATTTATTATGCAGTTATTATTAAATAAAATTACGAAAACCGACGAGGCCGTATGAGCTTGATGCCTTTGCTTTTCCGACAAAAAAATATTAGTCTAGGAATTTGCCGCGTTTTTGTTTTCTTCAAATACATAAACGTTAAGTTTATTTTAATTTATTTTCATAAATAAGTTAATGTTCTAAAAATACGTTTAATTGTCATTATTTTTACTAAATGCTTATCTCATATTATTATTGTGTTAATTTTTTCGCAAATGGTACGAAAAGTAGAGTATTTTCCTCGGTGATAAAGCTGTCTTAGTCTTGGGTGAACTTAAATCCCTCGCTACACTCAGGACTCGTCTTAAATCCCTCGCTTCGCTCGTGATTTAAGTTTTTAACACCCTCGCTACGCTCGGGAGTAAACCTCGAGTCCTTCATTACGCTCGCGATTGAAATCGTCACCCGCGACAGAAGACACTGCTTTATCCCCTTGGTTAATAATCTACTATTAATGTATTGTGTATCGTAATGTTAATTACTTACTACTGTAGGTATACAGGGTGTTTGGAAGGGAGCTGTACATACGCCTAGGGTAGAAACTAGGGATAGTCTGCTACCTACCCCCGCCCATTATATTGACCTTGGCCTCAAGGTTTTTTTTTAATTTATTTTTATTTTTTATTTGACTTTTTTGTGATTTTTTGACTAAAACTACCTGTAGCTCAAAATCTATCCATGGGACCGGTCGGCTAATGGTCTTGTTTTAATCGTTAGAGTCTTAGGGTCCTGCAAAAAATTATTTTACACCAGAAAATTGTGGAGAAGAAAAGTTATGGGGCCTGAAGTACCGTAGTAAGGTAAAGAAATAATTTTAAGGTAAGGTAGTAAGGTAAAAAAAACCTTGAGGCCAAGGTCAATATAATGGGCGGGGGTAGGTAGCAGACTATCCCTAGTTTCTACCCTAGGCGTATGTACAGCTCCCTTCCAAACACCCTGTATAATCCGGTTCTTCTAACTGAACAGACAGCTGTGCTGCTGGGGAGTTTGTTGCGCCACTTCTTCCCAGCTAAAGCACTAGGAAGTGGTGAAGGGCGGGCGTTTTGAGGGGACTTATGTAAATTTGACGTTCAAAAAGTGCTGATTCTCAGCCTAATATGAATAAATGACTATTGATTTTGATTTTGATCGAGTTTTTGAGTCACTGGTTTGTGGAGGTCATATATCCAAGATAAGAAGCAAGATAAGAAGTCCTCTCTTCTAATTTTTGCTGTGCCCGACAGGGTCCATATTGTACTTTCCTGTTCTGTTATATAACACCTTATTGTAAACATATGGTATGCAATAAAATATTGAATTGAATTGAATTGAATTGAAAGAATGCTTGGAAACATGCTGGTCCAGCTCCATAGGACAATGAGTCTAGACAATATCAAACTTGTTGCTACTTTAATTGTATAGTTTATTATTTTTATGACATTGATTTACATTCTGTGATTACTTTAACTCGCACACTGACTTAGTACTTGATTAAATATTTTGGAAAATCGTATACTTTTACAATGTTTGTAAATATGTGAGTCACATAATTAACTTATTTGTCATTGTTACATTTTTAATTCTTTTTACCTAACCTAACACATTTTAAAAGAGTAACGGTGGAGTTCCTGGCCATTTCTTCTCCACACGAAACTACATTTTGGAAGGGGCGACTAGAATCAATTCTATTATAAAGTAATTGTAATTTTTTGTCAATTCATCTGCCTAGCGCTTTCCCAACTTTGTTGTGGTCGCCTTCCAGTCTAACCGGATGCAGCTAAAAACCAGTATTTTACATAGAACGACTGCCTATCTGACCTCTGCAAACTAGTGACTTGGTAACACGATACAGCTCGCGCGATAAGAGTTTGGCTTTGACCTTCGGATTTTTGAACTTTTGATTGTACAACAGGAGTGCGCGGTACGTCGTATCGATGCGAGAGGCAGGGAACGACTGGAGCGCCAATCAGAGCACCGCGTGCGCCTACACACCCGCCCCGCACCCCGCGAATTGCCCGTTGATACCCAATTTCTGATTTCTGCGCAATAACGGTCAAAGCCAAACTCTTATCGCGCGAGCTGTACCCCTTGGTAAGAATGCTTGTCGAGACTTTTCGGCTTCTTCTTTTTGTAACCAATAGTGTAGAAAATAGTAAGTTCCTATGACGAAAACTTTCTGGAGTCATCATTATCTCAGTCATACACAACTTACAGATTAGGCAAGCTGAAGTGACAATAGGAAGGCCATATTAGCATTAGAACCGATGACCGTTGGTGTAGACGTGTTATTGAAGGGAGGACTCAAATCGGCAAACGAAAGGTAGGACATAGTCCAGGCCAGGAAGAGCTACGATTTTCGCAGGGTGGACGGTAGCAGCTGGATGAGAGTGGCCGAGAATCGAGCTGAATGGCGTGCAATTGGAGAGGCCTATGTCCAGCAGTGGACTCCTGTAGGCGGATGATGATGATTGTCTCAGTCAAAAGACGCCTACTGTTGGACATGACAAGTTGGCATCGCCACGACTGATCCTGGTTCATCAAAAAACCGACGTGAAGAGGTGGAGTAGCAACGTCTACGTTGGAATCCCCTGTTTCCGACAATATTATTCAAATGTCACGGCCAGGTCAATAAAAGATTATCTATGAAACTTTAGACAATTATCGCAGGGACTTTATAAAAACTACTACTAACTACTACTACTAGTTTTATAGCTATTTGCGAAAAATTCAATAATAGGATTTCAAGTTATTTAATTTCAGTTTTCAATAGGAAACAGCTTACGATTACTTTTACAGACAAATCTAAGCCACTTTTGAGATTCTCATGAGATTTTAATTATTGTGAATGTGACGACTATCGGTCGTTGCTTTTTCTCAGTTATTTTTAATGATGGGTTGGCACACATCATATACTTTATGCGTCCTACCAAAGTGTCCTATCTTTGGTATTGTCCGTCGAATCGTTGAGCTCTTTAAGTTTGGAGTTGAGCGGCACGATTACTGACAAAGGCTTGCACTGACTGGACAGGTCCACTCAATCTCTGGGGTTCTTTCCTCAAAAGACCATTTCAGACACTAATCTACGTGGTCCTCACATGATCCGACCAAGATTATGTCTGGACTGACATAAGACCTCGGAGTTTTTTTCAGCCTTTCTTCTCAGAGTAGTCATACGAGTAGGAAAGGCGGAACTCATCTAGTTTTTAAAATATGATTGACGACGTGTTTGTACAAACCTACTTAAAGAAATAAATTATTTTAACACCCACTAGCGGCACGGCACGGCAAGGGATTTTTATTCATTAAGTAGGAATATACCTTAAAAGTATGTTAATAAAATTGAAATTTCAATGTTATCGTAGGCACAAAAACAAAGCTGCGTAATGCTATGGAATGCCGTGTGAAAGAAAATTTAATTTGCCAGTGGGCAGCCCCTTGAGAGATTCTCATGACATTTTGCAAAATTTTGTTGCTGAATGAAGCTACAACAGTGATTATGTTGACACGGATCCGTGCAATTTAAATCCAACAATCAAGGCAAAGGTCCTGTACGAAATCCCAGAGAGTGATATACAAGGGGGTGATGAGAATTTCATTGTTTTTGACTTAGGGCTGATTTCACCAAAGTCAGACATATTTTATCCGTGGAATAAAATTTACGTCTGACAGTTCTAGTATGGAAGAACTGTCAAAAATACAAAATTTATTCTCACGATAAGACTTATTCTAGGTATAAAAGATTGGTGAAAATCGCCCTTAGGACGTCTAGTTTTCGAGATATTTGCGAAAGCTCAAAGGAGCTTTCGCAAACGTCATTTCAAGGGATTTCAGGTTATTCAAGGGAATGGCGCTGTTACAAAAACATAAATTAATCGAAAGGAAAACATCGATAAATACACATAAAAAAATATATTTCACAAAATACAGTAGGTACAATAATACATATTGTTAAATCTTATAGACACACAAAATCTATTCTTCAATGTATTCGTCTTGTGGTAACTCGTCCAAAGGAATGATGGCTGGCAGACTTGTACTATCGCAAGTACAGTAGCAGTTCTTTCCGCTAGGTCCCTGCGGTACTAGCAGGAACTTTAGATTCATTTTTGTTTCTAGTGCGTTCATTATGTCTGTGGAATGAAGAAAATATATAATTAGTATCACGCAACATCATGCCTTCTCCGAAAAGGTAGGTAGAGGTGTTTAGTACGTCCTTCGCCAGTTATGTATATGTCCCATGTAATTAGGGGACGAGTCTATCAATGCGTCCTAACATGCACAGGGCTCTAAGTTGGGCCCTTTGCTTTTTTTGGTATTTTTAAATGATCTTTTAGATTTAATAAAGTGCAATTGTTTAGCCTTTTTTTTTTTTTGTTGGTGGGAAATCATCAAATAACTTCTCCCGCTCTGGGCAGAGCAGGAGGGCGTGTCAGACTCTTACTGACTAAAACCCACCCGTGTTCCTTCAGTTGCCTGTGCCAGGGGCCACGGTAACCTTCTTGGACTTTTCCGCAACCCTAGCAGGCAATTGTTTAGCCTAGGAATGGTGTTTGAAGAATAGAATGACGCTCAATTTTAAAAAATGCCAGACAATTACATTCACGAATAAAGTGAATTACATTAAATTTAATTATCATATTGATGGATCGGTGCTGAGCAGGGTGTCGGTTATCCGTGACTTAGGTACCCTCTTCGATACAACACTATCTTTCCGCGATCATATAGATGCATAGTGACCAAGGCTAAAAGAATGCTTGACTTTATAATTCGTACGTCGAAACCTGTCGTAATTATAGTAGCATTATTTTACTTTACAACGCACTAGTAAGGAGCTCCTTGGAATATTGTTCCACTATTTCTATCTCCCTCCCTAATATTCACCCCATTGGTCTCCCCATTGGTCTTCCTATTATTCAACTTATTCTAATAGTGTTGAATCTGTTCAGGCCCGTTTTGTCAGGTATTTATGTGTGAAGAATGGGATTCGTAAAGCTATACCAGATTACAATGACAGGTTAAGGCATTTTAAAATGATTAGCTTAAAAGAAAGACGTAGCCATTCTGACTTACTAATACTCCATAAAATTATAAATGGTTCCATCGATGCACAATTGGTAAACTATTTTAACTTTAGGTCTAGCCAACGTAGTAAGCGTCATCATCGTATTTTTGAATTGCCTACATCCACCTTAAATACCACATTTAATAGCCCTCTAACACGTATGGCAAGGCAATATAATGAAAGGTCCAACTTGACAGATTTTCCTATTGATATATTCTCCATGAGTTTTGCTTCATACAGACGTTCCCTATTTAGACCAATATTTAGACAGTGTGAAGAGTGCACGTCTATGTAACTCAAATTAGTTTGTTTTTGTAGTGTTCTAGGAGATCTACTAGAAACACTTTTTATTGTTTTCCTTTGTCTCTAATATTTTTTAAGTTAGATGTCATGCATACCTGTTATTTGCATGGTTACTGAAATGCAAATTTTAGTTGATATTTTATTTGAATTGTAAGCGACTGTGCTATTGGTATGCTTATTATAAATAAATAAATAAATAACCCCGCGTCCACTACACTTTTTGTTCGGTGAACCTGAACGCGTTGTCGCGCCGTCAGAGGGCGCTTTCTGTTTTCATAACAAAAAGTGTCATAACCATAATATGGGCGCGACGATTGCTTTTAAATAGGACGCGGGGATAAGCGACTAGATTGATCGCGCGACTATGTCGCAATTATTCAAGAAATAAGCGCAACGATCGTCCATCGCGTACTAGCGCAATGATCGCTTTTGTTTCAAGCATATAGCATAGCATTCTTTTTTTGTCATTATGTGACTGGGTTGTTACAGAGAAATTCAATTACGCTTTGCCTGACCAAGGAGTTCAACCCAGGATCTTGCGTGCAACCAGTAGACCAACATGACAGTTTATTTTAATTTTTTATTAAAGTTGGGTTTGCTCTTGACTCTACGACTCTAGTCTAGGTATGTGGTGACAGAGACAGAGTCGACAATGGAGTGAGCTTATTATATTATTATATCCGTGAGTTCAAGGACTATTGCTTCTAGTGCTTCTATTGCTACGTACAGCCAAGGAAAGAAAAGGCTAAGCATAACGGGTCAAGTTTAATTTAGTGTTTTCATCATGCATGAGAATAATTAATTTTTCCGACTACATTTTGAATGAAAATAATTGTAAATGCTAAACACTCTCGTAGGCTGCCGTACATATAAAAAAAGCCTACAAAAGAAGTAAAAAAGGAACTTACCCAGACGACCCTGAGACATGCACAACTTCCCTCCTGCCTTAGGCATTGCAATGTCAGTTTCGAATTTGACAGCTTGCAGCCCTGGTGGCATAGGCTCTGCTGCATACGTTGTAGCTTCCAAATACGATGATCCAGATTTGTCTTGTTGTTCAGTTGTTATTGATTGTTCTTCTGTTGTTTCGTGCAATTCTGGCAATACTTCTGTTGTTCCTAAATTCTGGTATTCTGAAGTAGTAATAACAGCATCTACAGCGCTTTGTTCAGTACTGCCAGCTTCAGTAGTTGTCTGTTTCATAGCTTGTTCTTCAACTATTTTTGGTTCTTCTCTATAAAATTCGGCGATTTCTTCAACATCATTCGGCTCTATAGATTCTTTAACTGTTTCTACTTCCTCCGAATCATCACCTTCTATGGTTGGCTCTTCTTTAACATCACCTTCCGTGGTTGTCTGTTCAGCATTGTCAACTTCTGTGGTTCTATCTACCTCAACAGTATCTGATTTTTCAACATAATTTGGCTCTTCAATAGATTCTGATTCTACTTCCTGCGAATCACCACCTTCTGTTATTATCTCTTCCGTAACATCACCGTCTGTGGTTGTCTGGTCAGTACTGCCAGCTTCAGTAGTTGTCTGTTTCATAGCTTGTTCTTCAACTATTTTTGGTTCTTCTCTATAAAATTCGGCGGATTCTTCAACATCATTCGGCTCTATAGATTCTTTAACTGTTTCTACTTCCTCCGAATCATCACCTTCTATGGTTGACTCTTCTGTAACATCACCTTCCGTGGTTGTCTGTTCAGCATTGTCAACTTCTGTGGTTCTATCTACCTCAACAGTATCTGATTTTTCAACATAATTTGGCTCTTCAATAGATTCTGATTCTACTTCCTGCGAATCACCACCTTCTGTTATTATCTCTTCCGTAACATCACCGTCTGTGGTTGTCTGGTCAGTACTGCCAGCTTCAGTAGTTGTCTGTTTCATAGCTTGTTCTTCAACTATTTTTGGTTCTTCTCTATAAAATTCGGCGGATTCTTCAACATCATTCGGCTCTATAGATTCTTTAACTGTTTCTACTTCCTCCGAATCAACACCTTCTATGGTTGGCTCTTCTGTAACATCACCTTCCGTGGTTGTCTGTTCAGCATTGTCAACTTCTGTGGTTCTATCTACCTCAACAGTATCTGATTTTTCAACATAATTTGGCTCTTCAATAGATTCTGATTCTACTTCCTGCGAATCATCACCTTCTGTTATTATCTCTTCCGTAACATCACCGTCTGTGGTTGTCTGGTCAGTACTGTCAGCTTCTGTGGTTGTCTGTTTAGTACTGTCAGCTTCTGTAGTAACACGTTTAACAGATTCTTCATCATAATTTGGTTCTTCAATAGATTCTGATATCTCTGATTCTGAATCTTGATTCGATTGAGATTCTCCAATAGATTTTTGTTCTGGTTGAGAATAAACATATTCATCAGTAGTTGATTGCTCAGTAGCTTGTTCGTCATATTCAAAATATTCGTATGAATCTTTTTCTTCTGATTCTGGTAGTTCCGTGTATTCTTGAGTTGTTGTTTGTTTATTAGTTGATTGCTTAGTTGTTTTTTTATCTGCGGTTGAAGGTTGTTCTGTTGTTTCTGCTGTGGTTATTTCTTCCGTTGTTGAAGCTACATTACTTATATTTATAGTAGTAATAACGGTTGTAGGTTTCTCAGTAAGATTTTCCGTCGTTGTAGGTAACTCAGTTGCAACTTGCTTAGTTGTTGTGATTTGTTCCTCTGTTGCTTTCGGTTCTGTTGTTATCTCAGACGTTTCGGCAATAGTGGTAGTTTCTATAGGTACTTTTTCATCAACATATTCATAAGAATCAAATTCTTCAATAGGCTCTGATGTGTTTTCAGAATCCGGTTGGTCAGGGTTTGGTTTATCAGAATCGAGTTGCTCAGCCATGGATTTCTCTATTGGTCCTTCAGTTTTAGATTCTGTTGTAGTTGTTGTTGGTTCTGGTTCTTTTGTAGATTCTTCTTCTATTGTCACTTCTGTCAAAGATCCTTCTGTAGATCTAGATCCGGTTGTCGATTCTTCTTTTATTGATGATGCCACTGGTTTTGTTGATGATTGTTCTAATTCTATCAATTTCTCAGTTGTTGAAATAGTCGATTCTTCGGAAGGAGAATCAGTAGTGTCTGATTCTATTGGCATTACTACTATGAATTGGTCATCTGTGGATTCCTCTCCAGAACCAAATTCATCATCAGGTACTGACTGTTCTTCCTCATAGTCAATTTCAATAGAATAGTCTTCATCTGAATCATAATCCTCAGGTACACAAGTGACTACTTCTGCTGTCGAATCGTCAAAAGATAATGGCTCTACTGTACCTTCTGGTATGAATTCCGTATTAAATGATTCTGTTGGAGCTAAATCAGATTCAGGTTGAGTTGTTAGTTGTTGTGTAGTTGGTTCTATTACCATTTCAGTTGTTGATGGTTGCTCAGTTTCAACTACGCTAGCGCTTTCTGCATGTGCTTTTAAGTTATATGAAGTGAATTCGGTTGTTTCAGGTTGTTTGTATTCAGTTGATGCATCAATTGCAATTTCCTGTGTAGTTGGCTGTAAAGTTATTGCTTCTTCTGTGGTCGTTGAAGTAATAGCTTCTGTTGTTGAATCAACAGCTTCGGTTGTAGAAGCAACAGCTTCAGTAGTTAATTCATCAGTTGATTCTTCTGTTGTTAAACCAATTGCTTCTGTAGTAGTGGGTTCTTCCATTGTTGGCTGAAGTGTTATTTCTGCAACCTCACGTGTACTTGGATTTACAGTTGAAATGATTTCTGTTGTCCCTTTATTTAATTGAGTTGTTTTCACCGATTCTACACTGAATGGTACTGTAGTGCGCACAAGTGATTCTGATGGTAATATGATCTTTGTAGTTGCTTCCACACCAGATCCCCATTCAAGCCATTCATCTTCAGTTACTTCTTCAATCGATTCATTTGGTTTCGATTTTTCAGTTATAGGTTCATCATCTATGTAATAAATTGATTGTTTCGATTCAATTTTTTCGGAGGAACGTTTATCAGTTGTTAATAGTTCCGTTGTTGAAGTGGCAGTTTCTGAAGTTAGCTCAATTATTAATTGTTCAGTAGTTGCTTGTTCAGTGGTTGAAGTAACAGCTTTTGTTATTGGTAATTCAGTTGTTGTTTCTTCAGTCATTTGTTGTTCTGTTGTTGATTGCCCTATAGTAGTTGTTTCAGTTGTTGGTAGCTCAGGTGTAGCTTGTTCAGTTGTTGGTAGCTCACGTGTAGCTTGTTCAGTTGTTGGTAGCTCACGTGTAGCTTGTTCAGTTGTTGGTAGCTCACGTGTAGCTTGTTCAGTTGTTGGTAGCTCACGTGTAGCTTGTTCAGTTGTTGATTGCTCTATAGTAGCTGTTTCAGTTGTTGGTAGCTCAGTTGTAGCTTGTTCAGTTGTTGGTAGCTCACGTGTAGCTTGTTCAGTTGTTGATTGCTCACGTGTAGCTCGATCAGTAGTAGTTCTATCTCGCTCGGTAGTTCTACCTTCCTCGGTCGTAGCTTGATCAGCTGTGGTAGCTCGATCAGTAGTAGTTCTATCTCGCTCGGTAGTAGTTCTACCTTCCTCGGTCGTAGCTTGATCAGCTGTGGTAGCTCGATCAGTAGTAGTTCTATCTCGCTCGGTAGTTCTACCTTCCTCGGTCGTAGCTTGATCAGCTGTGGTAGCTCGATCAGTAGTAGTTCTATCTCGCTCGGTAGTAGTTCTATCTTGCTCAGTCGTAGCTTGATCAACTGTGGTAGCTCGATCAGTAGTAGTTCTATCTCGCTCGGTAGTTCTACCTTTCTCGGCCGTAGCTTGATCAGCTGTGGTAGCTCGATCAGTAGTAGTTCTATCTCGCTCGGTAGTTCTACCTTCCTCGGTCGTAGCTTGATCAGCTGTGGTAGCTCGATCAGTAGTAGTTCTATCTCGCTCGGTAGTAGTTCTATCTTGCTCTGTCGTAGCTTGATCAGCTGTGGTAGCTCGATCAGTAGTAGTTCTATCTCGCTCGGTAGTTCTACCTTCCTCGGTCGTAGCTTGATCAGCTGTGGTAGCTCGATCAGTAGTAGTTCTATCTCGCTCGGTAGTTCTACCTTCCTCGGTCGTAGCTTGATCAGCTGTGGTAGCTCGATCAGTAGTAGTTCTATCTCGCTCGGTAGTAGTTATATCTTGCTCAGTCGTAGCTTGATCAACTGTGGTAGCTCGATCAGTAGTAGTTCTATCTCGCTCGGTAGTTCTACCTTCCTCGGCCGTAGCTTGATCAGCTGTGGTAGCTCGATCAGTAGTAGTTCTATCTCGCTCGGTAGTTCTACCTTCCTCTGTCGTAGCTTGATCAGCTGTGGTAGCTCGATCAGTAGTAGTTCTATCTCGCTCGGTAGTTCTACCTTCCTCGGTCGTAGCATGATCAGCTGTGGTAGCTCGATCAGTAGTAGTTCTATCTCGCTCGGTAGTTCTACCTTCCTCGGTCGTAGCTTGATCAGCTGTGGTAGCTCGATCAGTAGTAGTTCTATCTCGCTCGGTAGTAGTTCTATCTTGCTCTGTCGTAGCTTGATCAGCTGTGGTAGCTCGATCAGTAGTAGTTCTATCTCGTTCGGTAGTTCTACCTTCCTCGGTCGTAGCTTGATCAGCTGTGGTAGCTCGATCAGTAGTAGTTCTATCTCGCTCGGTAGTTCTACCTTCCTCGGTCGTAGCTTGATCAGCTGTGGTAGCTCGATCAGTAGTAGTTCTATCTCGCTCGGTAGTAGTTATATCTTGCTCAGTCGTAGCTTGATCAACTGTGGTAGCTCGATCAGTAGTAGTTCTATCTCGCTCGGTAGTTCTACCTTCCTCGGCCGTAGCTTGATCAGCTGTGGTAGCTCGATCAGTAGTAGTTCTATCTCGCTCGGTAGTTCTACCTTCCTCTGTCGTAGCTTGATCAGCTGTGGTAGCTCGATCAGTAGTAGTTCTATCTCGCTCGGTAGTTCTACCTTCCTCGGTCGTAGCATGATCAGCTGTGGTAGCTCGATCAGTAGTAGTTCTATCTCGCTCGGTAGTTCTACCTTCCTCGGTCGTAGCTTGTTCAGTTGTTGGTAGCTCACGTGTAGCTTGTTCAGTTGTTGGTAGCTCACGTGTAGCTTGTTCAGTTGTTGATTGCTCTATAGTAGCTGTTTCAGTTGTTGGTAGCTCAGTTGTAGCTTGTTCAGTTGTTGGTAGCTCACGTGTAGCTTGTTCAGTTGTTGATTGCTCTATAGTAGCTGTTTCAGTTGTCGCTTGTTCAGTTGTTGGTAGCTCACGTGTAGCTTGTTCAGTTGTTGATTGCTCACGTGTAGCTCGATCAGTAGTAGTTCTATCTCGCTCGGTAGTTCTACCTTCCTCGGTCGTAGCTTGATCAGCTGTGGTAGCTCGATCAGTAGTAGTTCTATCTCGCTCGGTAGTAGTTCTACCTTCCTCGGTCGTAGCTTGATCAGCTGTGGTAGCTCGATCAGTAGTAGTTCTATCTCGCTCGGTAGTTCTACCTTCCTCGGTCGTAGCTTGATCAGCTGTGGTAGCTCGATCAGTAGTAGTTCTATCTCGCTCGGTAGTAGTTCTATCTTGCTCAGTCGTAGCTTGATCAACTGTGGTAGCTCGATCAGTAGTAGTTCTATCTCGCTCGGTAGTTCTACCTTCCTCGGTCGTAGCTTGATCAGCTGTGGTAGCTCGATCAGTAGTAGTTCTATCTCGCTCGGTAGTAGTTCTATCTTGCTCAGTCGTAGCTTGATCAACTGTGGTAGCTCGATCAGTAGTAGTTCTATCTCGCTCGGTAGTTCTACCTTCCTCGGCCGTAGCTTGATCAGCTGTGGTAGCTCGATCAGTAGTAGTTCTATCTCGCTCGGTAGTTCTACCTTCCTCTGTCGTAGCTTGATCAGCTGTGGTAGCTCGATCAGTAGTAGTTCTATCTCGCTCGGTAGTTCTACCTTCCTCGGTCGTAGCATGATCAGCTGTGGTAGCTCGATCAGTAGTAGTTCTATCTCGCTCGGTAGTTCTACCTTCCTCGGTCGTAGCTTGTTCAGTTGTTGGTAGCTCACGTGTAGCTTGTTCAGTTGTTGGTAACTCACGTGTAGCTTGTTCAGTTGTTGATTGCTCTATAGTAGCTGTTTCAGTTGTTGGTAGCTCAGTTGTAGCTTGTTCAGTTGTTGGTAGCTCACGTGTAGCTTGTTCAGTTGTTGATTGCTCTATAGTAGCTGTTTCAGTTGTAGCTTGTTCAGTTGTTGGTAGCTCACGTGTAGCTTGTTCAGTTGTTGATTGCTCACGTGTAGCTCGATCAGTAGTAGTTCTATCTCGCTCGGTAGTTCTACCTTCCTCGGTCGTAGCTTGATCAGCTGTGGTAGCTCGATCAGTAGTAGTTCTATCTCGCTCGGTAGTAGTTCTACCTTCCTCGGTCGTAGCTTGATCAGCTGTGGTAGCTCGATCAGTAGTAGTTCTATCTCGCTCGGTAGTTCTACCTTCCTCGGTCGTAGCTTGATCAGCTGTGGTAGCTCGATCAGTAGTAGTTCTATCTCGCTCGGTAGTAGTTCTATCTTGCTCAGTCGTAGCTTGATCAACTGTGGTAGCTCGATCAGTAGTAGTTCTATCTCGCTCGGTAGTTCTACCTTCCTCGGCCGTAGCTTGATCAGCTGTGGTAGCTCGATCAGTAGTAGTTCTATCTCGCTCGGTAGTTCTACCTTCCTCGGTCGTAGCTTGATCAGCTGTGGTAGCTCGATCAGTAGTAGTTCTATCTCGCTCGGTAGTAGTTCTATCTTGCTCAGTCGTAGCTTGATCAACTGTGGTAGCTCGATCAGTAGTAGTTCTATCTCGCTCGGTAGTTGTACCTTCCTCGGCCGTAGCTTGATCAGCTGTGGTAGCTCGATCAGTAGTAGTTCTATCTCGCTCGGTAGTTCTACCTTCCTCGGTCGTAGCTTGATCAGCTGTGGTAGCTCGATCAGTAGTAGTTCTATCTCGCTCGGTAGTAGTTCTATCTTGCTCTGTCGTAGCTTGATCAGCTGTGGTAGCTCGATCAGTAGTAGTTCTATCTCGCTCGGTAGTTTTACCTTCCTCGGTCGTAGCTTGATCAGCTGTGGTAGCTCGATCAGTAGTAGTTCTATCTCGCTCGGTAGTTCTACCTTCCTCGGTCGTAGCTTGATCAGCTGTGGTAGCTCGATCAGTAGTAGTTCTATCTCGCTCGGTAGTAGTTCTATCTTGCTCAGTCGTAGCTTGATCAACTGTGGTAGCTCGATCAGTAGTAGTTCTATCTCGCTCGGTAGTTCTACCTTCCTCGGCCGTAGCTTGATCAGCTGTGGTAGCTCGATCAGTAGTAGTTCTATCTCGCTCGGTAGTTCTACCTTCCTCGGTCGTAGCATGATCAGCTGTGGTAGCTCGATCAGTAGTAGTTCTATCTCGCTCGGCAGTTCTACCTTCCTCGGTCTTAGCTTGTTCAGTTGTTGGTAGCTCACGTGTAGCTTGTTCAGTTGTTGGTAGCTCACGTGTAGCTTGTTCAGTTGTTGATTGCTCTATAGTAGCTGTTTCAGTTGTTGGTAGCTCAGTTGTAGCTTGTTCAGTTGTTGGTAGCTCACGTGTAGCTTGATCAGATGTTGGGTTTTGTTCTGAAGTAGTAATAACAGTTCCAGTTGAAGTAGGTTCATTTGTTGTTGATGTAGGTTTAGCTGTAACTTGTTCAGATGTAGTTGATTCTAGCTCAGCAGTTGCTGTTTCTTGCGTTGTTGTTTGTTGTTCAGTGGTTGTCACTTCTGTTTTTGTTGTCTCTTCGGTACTTGACTGTTGTTCTGTAGTAGTTGTTTCTTTCTCTATCGTTGGCAATTCCGTTGTTTCTATTTTTTGCCTAGTAGTTGTTGCTTGTTGTGCAGTAGTCCTCTGCTCTGTTTTTATTTCCTGTTCAGTTGATAGTGTTGTTGAAGTCTCTTCATCATTAACTGTAGTTTTCGGTTGCTCACCAGTGTTATACTTATCATAGAAGTCTTCCTCGGATTCATAGTCATCGATTGTTTCATTAGCCTTTGGTTGATCAATAGATTCATCATCATAGACTTCCCTTTCTTCGTAGTTCTCAGTCGCTTTATTATCATCTATTGGCTGTTCAGTATACTTTTCGAATATTTCATATTGAGAACTATCAGCATCTACAGTGCTTTGTTCAGTACTGCCAGCTTCGGTAGTTGTCTGTTTCGTATCTAGTTCTTCAACTGTTTTTGGTTCTTCTCCATAAAATTTGACGGATTCTTCAACATCATTCGGCTCTATAGTTTCTTGTTGCTCTGATTCTACATCCTCCGAATCATCACTTGCTGTGGTTGGCTCATCTGTACCATCACCTGCTGTATTTGTCTGTTCAGTACTAACAACTTCTGTTTTTGTATCTAACTCAACAGTATCTGATTTCTCAGCATCATTTGGCACTTCAATAGATTCTGATTGCTCTGATTCTACTTCTGTGGTTGGCTCTTTTGTAATATAACCTTCTGTGGATGTCTGTTCAATACTGTTAGCTTCTGTGGTTTTTGCTACCTCAACAATATCTGATTCTTCATCATAATTTGGTTCTTCAGTAGATTTTGGTTGCTTTGATTCTGAATCTTGTTCAGTTGTAGGTACCTCTGTTATTGGTAATGAAGTTGTTGTTTCTTCAGTCATTTGTTGTTCTGTTGTTGATTGCTCTATAGTAGCTGTTTCAGTTGTTGATAGCTCAGGTGTAGCTTGTTCAGCTTTTGGTAGCTCAGTTGTTCGTAGTTGAGTTGTAGGTACCTCTGTTGCTGGTAGTTCAGTTGTGGGTACCTCAGTTGTGGATACCTCGGTTGTTAAATGTTTAGTTGTAGGTAACTCTGTTGAAGCTTGTTCCGTGGTAGCTTGATCAGTAGAAGTAACTTGCTCGGCAGTAGTAATATCTTGCTCTGTCGTAGCTTGATCAGCTGTCGTAGCTCGATAAGTAGTGGTACTACCTTGTTCGGCAGTAGTCCTATCTCGGTCGGTAGTAGTTCTATCTTCCTCTGTCGTAGCTTGATCAGCTGTGGTAGCTCGATCAGTAGTAGTTCTATCTTGCTCTGTAGTTCTACCTTCCTCTGTCGTAGCTTGACCAGCTGTGGTAGCTCGAACAGTAGTAGTTCTATCTCGCTCGGTAGTAGTTCTATCTTGCTCAGTCGTAGCTTGATCAGCTGTGGTAGCTCGATCAGTAGTAGTTCTATCTTGCTCGGTAGTTCTTCCTCTCTCTGTCGTAGCTTGATCAGCTGTGGTAGCTCGATCAGTAGTAGTTCTATCTCGCTCGGTAGTTCTACCTTCCTCGGTCGTAGCTTGATCAGCTGTGGTAGCTCGATCAGTAGTAGTTCTATCTCGCTCGGTAGTAGTTCTACCTTCCTCAGTCGTAGCTTGATCAGCTGTGGTAGCTCGATCAGTAGTAGTTCTATCTCGCTCGGTAGTTCTACCTTCCTCGGTCGTAGCTTGATCAGCTGTGGTAGCTCGATCAGTAGTAGTTCTATCTCGCTCGGTAGTTCTACCTTCCTCGGTCGTAGCTTGATCAGCTGTGGTAGCTCGATCAGTAGTAGTTCTATCTCGCTCGGTAGTAGTTCTACCTTCCTCAGTCGTAGCTTGATCAGCTGTGGTAGCTCGATCAGTAGTAGTTCTATCTTGCTCTGTAGTTCTACCTTCCTCTGTCGTAGCTTGACCAGCTGTGGTAGCTCGAACAGTAGTAGTTCTATCTCGCTCGGTAGTAGTTCTATCTTGCTCAGTCGTAGCTTGATCAGCTGTGGTAGCTCGATCAGTAGTAGTTCTATCTTGCTCGGTAGTTCTTCCTCTCTCTGTCGTAGCTTGATCAGCTGTGGTAGCTCGATCAGTAGTAGTTCTATCTCGCTCGGTAGTTCTACCTTCCTCGGTCGTAGCTTGATCAGCTGTGGTAGCTCGATCAGTAGTAGTTCTATCTCGCTCGGTAGTAGTTCTACCTTCCTCAGTCGTAGCTTGATCAGCTGTGGTAGCTCGATCAGTAGTAGTTCTATCTCGCTCGGTAGTTCTACCTTCCTCGGTCGTAGCTTGATCAGCTGTGGTAGCTCGATCAGTAGTAGTTCTATCTCGCTCGGTGGTAGTTCTATCTTGCTCAGTCGTAGCTTGATCAACTGTGGTAGCTCGATCAGTAGTAGTTCTATCTCGTTCGGTAGTAGTTCTATCTTGCTCAGTCGTAGCTTGATCAACTGTGGTAGCTCGATCAGTAGTAGTTCTATCTCGCTCGGTAGTTCTACCTTCCTCGGCCGTAGCTTGATCAGCTGTGGTAGCTCGATCAGTAGTAGTTCTATCTCGCTCGGTAGTTCTACCTTCCTCGGTCGGAGCATGATCAGCTGTGGTAGCTCGATCAGTAGTAGTTCTATCTCGCTCGGTAGTTCTACCTTCCTCGGTCGTAGCTTGATCAGTTGTGGTAGCTCGATCAGTAGTAGTTCTATCTCGCTCGGTAGTTCTACCTTCCTCGGTCTTAGCTTGATCAGCTGTGGTAGCTCGATCAGTAGTAGTTCTATCTCGCTCGGTAGTTCTACCTTCCTCGGTCGGAGCATGATCAGCTGTGGTAGCTCGATCAGTAGTAGTTCTATCTCGCTCGGTAGTTCTACCTTCCTCGGTCGTAGCTTGATCAGCTGTGGTAGCTCGATCAGTAGTAGTTCTATCTCGCTCGGTAGTTCTACCTTCCTCGGTCGTAGCTTGATCAGCTGTGGTAGCTCGATCAGTAGTAGTTCTATCTCGCTCGGTAGTTCTACCTTCCTTGGTCGTAGCTTGATCAGCTGTGGTAGCTCGATCAGTAGTAGTTCTATCTTGCTCGGTAGTTCTATGTCGCTCGGTAGTAGTTCTATCTTCCTCTGTCGTAGCTTGATTAGCTGTGCTAGCTCGATCAGTAGTAGTTCTATCTCGCTCGGTAGTTCTATCTTCCTCTGTCGTAGCTTGATTAGCTGTGCTAGCTCGATCAGTAGTAGTTCTATCTCGCTCGGTAGTTCTATCTTCCTCTGTCGTAGCTTGATCAGCTGTGGTAGCTCGATCAGTAGTAGTTCTATCTCGCTCGGTAGTAGTTCTATCTTGCTCAGTCGTAGCTCGATCTGTAGTAGTTCTATCTCGCTCGGTAGTAGTTCTATCTTGCTCAGTTGTAGCTCGATCAGCTTCGGTAGCTCGATAAGTAGTAGTTCTATATTGCTCGGTAGTTCTACCTTCCTCGGTCGTAGCTTGATCAGCTGTGGTAGCTCGATCAGTAGTAGTTCTATCTCGCTCGGTAGTAGTTCTATCTTGCTCAGTCGTAGCTCGATCAGCTGTGGTAGCTCGATCAGTAGTAGTTCTATCTCGCTCGGTAATTCTACCTTCCTTGGTCGTAGCTTGATCAGCTCTGGTAGCTCGATCAGTAGTAGTTCTATCTCGCTCGGTAGTAGTTCTATCTTCCTCTGTCGTAGCTTGATCAGCTGTGGTAGCTCGATCAGTAGTAGTTCTATCTCGCTCGGTAGTTCTATCTTCCTCTGTCGTAGCTTGATTAGCTGTGCTAGCTCGATCAGTAGTAGTTCTATCTTCCTCTGTCGTAGCTTGATCAGCTGTGGTAGCTCGATCAGTAGTAGTTCTATCTCGCTCGGTAGTAGTTCTATCTTGCTCAGTCGTAGCTCGATCAGCTGTGGTAGCTCGATCAGTAGTAGTTCTATCTCGCTCGGTAGTAGTTCTATCTTGCTCAGTCGTAGCTCGATCAGCTGTGGTAGCTCGATCAGTAGTAGTTCTATCTCGCTCGGTAGTTCTACCTTCCTCGGTCGTAGCTTGATCAGCTGTGGTAGCTCGATCAGTAGTAGTTCTATCTCGCTCGGTAGTAGTTCTATCTTGCTCAGTCGTAGCTCGATCAGCTGTGGTAGCTCGATCAGTAGTAGTTCTATCTCGCTCGGTAGTTCTACCTTCCTCGGTCGTAGCTTGATCAGCTGTGGTAGCTCGATCAGTAGTAGTTCTATCTCGCTCGGTAGTAGTTCTATCTTGCTCAGTCGTAGCTCGATCAGCTGTGGTAGCTCGATCAGTAGTAGTTCTATCTCGCTCGGTAGTAGTTCTATCTTGCTCAGTCGTAGCTCGATCAGCTGTGGTAGCTCGATCAGTAGTAGTTCTATCTCGCTCGGTAGTTCTACCTTCCTCGGTCGTAGCTTGATCAGTTGTGGTAGCTCGATCAGTAGTAGTTCTATCTCGCTCGGTAGTTCTACCTTCCTCGGTCGTAGCTTGATCAGCTGTGGTAGCTCGATCAGTAGTAGTTCTATCTCGCTCGGTAGTAGTTCTATCTTGCTCAGTCGTAGCTCGATCAGCTGTGGTAGCTCGATAAGTAGTAGTTCTATCTTGCTCGGTAGTTCTACGTTCCTCGGTCGTAGCTTGATCAGCTGTGGTAGCTCGATCAGTAGTAGTTCTATCTCGCTCGGTAGTAGTCCTATCTTCCTCTGTCGTAGCTTGATCAGCTGTGGTAGCTCGATCAGTAGTAGTTCTATCTCGCTCGGTAGTAGTTCTACCTTCCTCTGTCGTAGCTTGATCAGCTGTGGTAGCTCGATCAGTAGTAGTTCTATCTTGCTCGGTAGTTCTATCTCGCTCGGTAGTAGTTCTATCTTCCTCTGTCGTAGCTTGATCAGCTGTGGTAGCTCGATCAGTAGTAGTTCTATCTCGCTCGGTAGTAGTTCTACCTTCCTCTGTCGTAGCTTGATCAGCTGTGGTAGCTCGATCAGTAGTAGTTCTATCTCGCTCGGTAGTAGTTCTATCTTGCTCAGTCGTAGCTCGATCAGCTGTGGTGGCTCGATCAGTAGTAGTTCTATCTCGCTCGGTAGTAGTTATATCTTGCTCAGTCGTAGCTCGATCAGCTGTGGTAGCTCGGTCAGTAGTAGTTCTATCTCGCTCGGTAGTAGTTCTATCTTGCTCAGTTGTAGCTCGATCAGCTGCGGTAGCTCGATAAGTAGTAGTTCTATATTGCTCGGTAGTTCTACGTTCCTCGGTCGTAGCTCGATCAGCTGTGGTAGCTCGATCAGTAGTAGTTCTATCTCGCTCGGTAGTTCTATCTTCCTCTGTCGTAGCTTGATCAGCTGTGGTAGCTCGATCAGTAGTAGTTCTATCTTGCTCGGTAGTTCTACGTTCCTCGGTCGTAGCTCGATCAGCTGTGGTAGCTCGATCAGTAGTAGTTCTATCTCGCTCGGTAGTTCTATCTTCCTCTGTCGTAGCTTGATCAGCTGTGGTAGCTCGATCAGTAGTAGTTCTATCTCGCTCGGTAGTAGTTCTATCTTGCTCAGTCGTAGCTCGATCTGTAGTAGTTCTATCTCGCTCGGTAGTAGTTCTATCTTGCTCAGTCGTAGCTCGATCAGCTGTTATAGCTCGATCAGTAGTAGTTCTATCTCGCTCAGTAGTTCTACCTTCCTCGGTCGTAGCTTGATCAGCTGTGGTAGCTCGATCAGTAGTAGTTCTATCTCGCTCAGTAGTTCTACCTTCCTCTGTCGTAGCTTGATCAGCTGTGGCAGCTCGATCGGTAGTAGTTCTATCTCGCTCGGTAGTTCTATCTTCCTCTGTCGTAGCTTGATCAGCTGTGGTAGCTCGATCAGTAGTAGTTCTATCTCGCTCGGTAGTTCTACCTTCCTCTGTCGTAGCTTGATCAGCTGTGGTAGCTCGATCAGTAGTAGTTCTATCTCGCTCGGTAGTTCTATCTTCCTCTGTCGTAGCTTGATCAGCTGTGGTAGCTCGATCAGTAGTAGTTCTACCTCGCTCGGTAGTAGTTCTATCTTCCTCTGTCGTAGCTTGATCAGCTGTGGTAGCTCGATCAGTAGTAGTTCTATCTTGCTCGGTAGTTCTATCTCGCTCGGTAGTAGTTCTATCTTCCTCTGTCGTAGCTTGATCAGCTGTGGTAGCTCGATCAGTAGTAGTTCTATCTCGCTCGGTAGTAGTTCTATCTTGCTCAGTCGTAGCTCGATCAGCTGTGGTAGCTCGATCAGTAGTAGTTCTATCTTCCTCTGTCGTAGCTTGATCAGCTGTGGTAGCTCGATAAGTAGTAGTTCTATATTGCTCGGTAGTTCTACCTTCCTCGGTCGTAGCTTGATCAGCTGTGGTAGCTCGATCAGTAGTAGTTCTATCTCGCTCGGTAGTAGTTCTATCTTGCTCAGTCGTAGCTCGATCAGCTGTGGTAGCTCGATCAGTAGTAGTTCTATCTAGCTCGGTAGTAGTTCTATCTTGCTCAGTCATAGCTCGATCAGCTGTGGTAGCTCGATCAGTAGTAGTTCTATCTCGCTCGGTAGTAGTTCTATCTTCGTCTGTCGTAGCTTGATCAGCTGTGGTAGCTCGATCAGTAGTAGTTCTATCTTGCTCGGTAGTTCTATCTCGCTCGGTAGTAGTTCTATCTTCCTCTGTCGTAGCTTGATCAGCTGTGGTAGCTCGATCAGTAGTAGTTCTATCTTGCTCGGTAGTTCTATCTCGCTCGGTAGTAGTTCTATCTTCCTCTGTCGTAGCTTGATCAGCTGTGGTAGCTCGATCAGTAGTAGTTCTATCTTGCTCGGTAGTTCTATCTCGCTCGGTAGTAGTTCTATCTTCCTCTGTCGTAGCTTGATCAGCTGTGGTAGCTCGATCAGTAGTAGTTCTATCTTGCTCGGTAGTTCTATCTCGCTCGGTAGTAGTTCTATCTTCCTCTGTCGTAGCTTGATCAGCTGTGGTAGCTCGATCAGTAGTAGTTCTATCTTGCTCGGTAGTTCTATCTCGCTCGGTAGTAGTTCTATCTTCCTCGGTCGTAGCTTGATCAGCTGTGGTAGCTCGATCAGTAGTAGTTCTATCTCGCTCAGTAGTTCTACCTTCCTCTGTCGTAGCTTGATCAGCTGTGGTAGCTCGATCAGTAGTAGTTCTATCTCGCTCGGTAGTTCTATCTCGCTCGGTAGTAGTTCTATCTTCCTCTGTCGTAGCTTGATCAGCTGTGGTAGCTCGATCAGTAGTAGTTCTATCTTGCTCGGTAGTTCTATCTCGCTCGGTAGTAGTTCTATCTTCCTCTGTCGTAGCTTGATCAGCTGTAGTAGCTTGATCAGTAGTAGTTCTATCTCGCTCAGTAGTTCTACCTTCCTCTGTCGTAGCTTGATCAGCTGTGGTAGCTCGATCAGTAGTAGTTCTATCTTGCTCGGTAGTTCTATCTCGCTCGGTAGTAGTTCTATCTTCCTCTGTCGTAGCTTGATCAGCTGTAGTAGCTTGATCAGTAGTAGTTCTATCTTGCTCGGTAGTTCTATCTCGCTCGGTAGTAGTTCTATCTTCCTCTGTCGTAGCTTCATCAGCTGTGGTAGCTCGATCGGTAGTAGTTCTATCTTGCTCGGTAGTTCTATCTCGCTCGGTAGTAGTTCTATCTTCCTCGGTCGTAGCTTGATCAGCTGTGGTAGCTCGATCAGTACTAGTTCTATCTCGCTCGGTAGTACTTCTATCTTCGTCTGTCGTAGCTTGATCAGCTGTGGTAGCTCGATCAGTAGTAGTTTTATCTTGCTCGGTAGTTCTACCTTCCTCTGTCGTAGCTTGATTAGCTGTGGTAGCTCGATCAGTAGTAGTTCTATCTCGCTCGGTAGTTCTACCTTCCTCTGTCGTAGCTTGATCAGCTGTGGTAGCTCGATCAGTAGTAGTTCTATCTCGCTCGGTAGTTCTACCTTCCTCTGTCGTAGCTTGATCAGCTGTGGTAGCTCGATCAGTAGTAGTTCTATCTTGCTCAGTAGTTCTACCTTCCTCTGTCGTAGCTTGATCAGCTGTGGTAGCTCGATTAGTAGTAGTTCTATCTCGCTCGGTAGTTCTACCTTCCTCGGTCGTAGCTTGATCAGCTGTGGTAGCTCGATCAGTAGTAGTTCTATCTCGCTCGGTAGTAGTTCTATCTTGCTCTGTCGTAGCTTGATCAGCTGTGGTAGCTCGATCAGTAGTAGTTCTATCTCGCTCGGTAGTTCTACCTTCCTCGGTCGTAGCTTGATCAGCTGTGGTAGCTCGATCAGTAGTAGTTCTATCTCGCTCCGTAGTTCTACCTTCCTCGGTCGTAGCTTGATCAGCTGTGGTAGCTCGATCAGTAGTAGTTCTATCTCGCTCCGTAGTTCTACCTTCCTCGGTCGTAGCTCGATCAGCTGTGGTAGCTCGATCAGTAGTAGTTCTATCTCGCTCGGTAGTAGTTCTATCTTGCTCAGTCGTAGCTCGATCAGCTGTGGTAGCTCGATCAGTAGTAGTTCTATCTTGCTCAGTAGTTCTACCTTCCTCTGTCGTAGCTTGATCAGCTGTGGTAGCTCGATCAGTAGTAGTTCTATCTCGCTCGGTAGTAGTTCTATCTTCGTCTGTCGTAGCTTGATCAGCTGTGGTAGCTCGATCAGTAGTAGTTCTATGTCGCTCGGTAGTTCTACCTTCCTCTGTCGTAGCTTGATCAGCTGTGGTAACTCGATCAGTAGTAGTTGTATATTGCTCGGTAGTTCTACCTTCCTCTGTCGTAGCTTGATCAGCTGTGGTAGCTTGATCAGTAGTAGTTCTATCTCGCTCGGTAGTAGTTCTATCTTCCTCTGTCGTAGCTCGATCAGCTGTGGTAGCTCGATCAGTAGTAGTTCTATCTCGCTCGGTAGTTCTACCTTCCTCGGTCGCAGCTTGATCAGCTGTGGTAGCTCGATCAGTAGTAGTTCTATCTCGCTCGGTAGTAGTTCTACCTTCCTCTGTCGTAGCTTGATCAGCTGTGGTAGCTCGATCAGTAGTAGTTCTATCTCGCTCGGTAGTAGTTCTATCTTGCTCAGTCGTAGCTCGATCAGCTGTGGTAGCTCGATCAGTAGTAGTTCTATCTCGCTCGGTAGTAGTTCTATCTTGCTCAGTCGTAGCTCGATCAGCTGTGGTAGCTCGATCAGTAGTAGTTCTATCTTGCTCAGTAGTTCTACCTTCCTCTGTCGTAGCTTGATCAGCTGTGGTAGCTCGATCAGTAGTAGTTCTATCTCGCTCGGTAGTAGTTCTATCTTCGTCTGTCGTAGCTTGATCAGCTGTGGTAGCTCGATCAGTAGTAGTTCTATGTCGCTCGGTAGTTCTACCTTCCTCTGTCGTAGCTTGATCAGCTGTGGTAACTCGATCAGTAGTAGTTGTATATTGCTCGGTAGTTCTACCTTCCTCTGTCGTAGCTTGATCAGCTGTGGTAGCTCGATCAGTAGTAGTTCTATCTCGCTCGGTAGTTCTACCTTCCTCGGTCGCAGCTTGATCAGCTGTGGTAGCTCGATCAGTAGTAGTTCTATCTCGCTCGGTAGTAGTTCTATCTTGCTCAGTCGTAGCTCGATCAGCTGTGGTAGCTCGATCAGTAGTAGTTCTATCTTGCTCAGTAGTTCTACCTTCCTCGGTTGTAGATTGATCAGCTGTGGTAGCTCGATCAGTAGTAGTTCTATCTCGCTCGGTAGTTCTACCTTCCTCTGTCGTAGCTTGATCAGCTGGGGTAGCTCGATAAGTAGTAGTTCTATCTTGCTCAGTAGTTCTATCTTCCTCCGTCGTAGCTTGATCAGCTGTGGTAGCTCGATCAGTAGTAGTTCTATCTCGCTCGGTAGTTCTATCTTGCTCAGTAGTTCTATCTTCGTCTGTCGTAGCTTGATCAGCTGTGGTAGCTCGATCAGTAGTAGTTCTATCTCGCTCGGTAGTAGTTCTATCTTCCTCTGTCGTAGCTTGATCAGCTGTGGTAGCTCGATAAGTAGTGGTACTAACTTGCTCGGCAGTAGTGCTAGTTATTTTTGTTTTTATACCGTGCTCAGTTGTTGTAGCTTGCTCCGTCGTAGTTTGATCAGTAATGGCCGCTTGATCAGTTGTGGCAGTACCGAGATCACAAGGTCCTGCTGTGGTAGGACTTTGTTCTGTGGTATAACATAGAGGTATATATGCAGTCCTTTTCGGTACTTTTTCATAATAATCCTCATCATTATACTCTTCTTCGCTTGAATAGTCTTCTTCCGTTATTGTTGGTTTAGGAGTTGTTGTTGTGGATGTTGTTGAGCGTTCTATGCGTGGTTTGTTTAGTTTTATGTACTGAATTGCTCCGAGCATGGCTGTAAAAAAGGATTTGGGTGTGAATAAGTAGATACAGAACTTTATGAATTCAGATATTTGATTTAAAAGACACAGTAAACAAAATGATGTAAGATAAGGCTGATAGATAATTTACTGACAAAAAAAAAACGATTATTGCTATACTTACTTGGCTGGCCCGTTGCTCTCTTTAGATCTTTCAAGGCATCTATGAAATCTGTAAATAAAGATATTCAGTTTTCATTAATCTATAATGTGTCGCTTAAAGTAGGTGTACAAGGCTCGATATTGTGTCCTGTGCCCTTTTTAGTATATTCATGATCTACCCCATTTGGTAAAAACCCTATCACAAATGGTGTTACTTGTTGATTTTCAAAATTAATAGGTGTGCATCAAATTTTGACTACGTAAAGAATGCCCTACTGCAGATCTAAAAAAGTTTGGAAAATCCAAAAGTGCCCGGCTCCTATCGATCATTTATTTTAATCTTCTATACAGGGTGGCCCAAAAGTCGTGGATCAAACGCAACTAGGGGTTAGGTGGGGTCATCAGCTGCAAAAAGTTGTTCTACGGGAGGTCCTTAAGGTCAACCCCTGCAGAGTATAATTTATTTTGAGTTTTTATGACAAAATACACTTTTTTTAACTAATTCTTATAAAAATTCGAAAAAATCTACATCCTGTATCTTTTTTATAATTTTCACTAGATTGGTACTGATGAGTCTTTGCCTTAGACATGCTATTTACGGTTGTTTATTGGGTGTGTTGAAGATAATATTAAGTTTTACGAATTTTTTTTTCTCAAATCATAACTTTTCATTTACTTTGGACCCCACTGTGAAAAAAAAATACTCTACCGAAAAGTGACCCTGTGTTACAAGTTTTGGCGCATTTAATAGGGATTCCGAAAAGGTATTACACATGGCCATGAGTGGCTCTAATATCTTTCAAGGACGATTATTCGTAGCAAGGCCAAAGTTAATCCAACCATAAAACTCGGTTAGGCTTATTTAAAAATAAACTGGAACTAATACAATTAATGACAAAGACTCGTCCTAGAAAGATATTAGAGCCACTCATGGCCATGTGTAATACCTTTTCGGAATCCCTATTAAATGCGCCAAAACTTGTAACACAGGGTCACTTTTCGGTAGAGTATTTTTTTTTCACAGTGGGGTCCAAAGTAAATGAAAAGTTATGATTTGAGAAAAAAAAATTCGTAAAACTTAATATTATCTTCAACACACCCAATAAACAACCATAAATAGCATGTCTAAGGCAAGTACTCATCAGTACCAATCTAGTGAAAATTATAAAAAAGATACAGGATGTAGATTTTTTCGAATTTCAATAAGAATTAGTTAAAAAAAGTCAATTTTCTCATAAAAACTCAAAATAAATTATACTCTGCAGGGGTTGACCTTAAGGACCTCCCGTAGAACAACTTTTTGCAGCTGATGACCCCACCTAACCCCTAGTTGCGTTTGATCCACGACTTTTGGGCCACCCTGTATAAATAAAACAAAGACGGGTTTGTTACAACACTTATAACTCGAGTTCTGCTGGACCAATTATCATGGTTTTTTGGATTTTTTGGATTTGTGTCCGCCCCGAATAGCAGAATAACTATACAAGGTGTTGTTTTGCATGCTCGTCAAATTCGAGGAGGTAACTATGCTAATGATTCTCGACACGAATCAATAATAAAATAAGTAGGTATTTATTTTTAAATTTTGTCATTTTCGGAAATCGGCATGTGTAGGGTCCGTGTGATACCGCCCTGTAACTGCGCTGTAACTGTAACGCATGCACACAGCGACATAGTCGTACGACACTGCCTACCACATACGCAACGGGGCGATTCTGTTCTTTGAAAGTAGTGTATTCTGAAATACTGTCAAACTTAAATATCTAAAAAAACAAGTATGTATTAATTATTGAGCAGGATCGTAATTTTATTTGATTATTTATGTCTTTCATAACAGCCTCCTGAAATTTGACGAGGATGCAAAACAACACGTTGTAGAAACGGGAAAAATTCAAGAAGTATATTATAATGAAGATAACATCCTGAGGCGGTACGAAGTTCGCCGGGACAGCTAGTAAAATAATAAATCGTACTTAATTGATTAGTAATACAAAAAAAAAAAAAACATTTACGCAAGAAAAGTTATTATTTGTTTGTACGTGTATACAGTGTGTATTCACGTGTATATACAGTGTGTTTACAATAGTAAGTACATAGTAAATCTTATTAAAAAAATCCATTAAAAAAACTGCGTAAACTAGGCTACTGATATTAAATACGGCACCAGTTCATCGAATTCTGGAACTAATAAAAAACGCCCGGTCTCGATATATCTAGAGTTATCGTTGGTACGCTGATTTTGTATATCCACGTAATCAGGACGTCCACGTAAAAAAAATATCGAAACGATTTTTTATCAATGTAGCAACTTGAAATGATCTTTAGAAAGTATAAGATGGTTTAATTTAAGTGTTTTCTCGAAGTACATCTACTCATATTATTGTATAAGTGCAATATAGTTGTGATAGAAGCATTTGAAGATCACAAAATTGCTTGACCTTGACGAGTCGGGAGTAAAGCACTACCTCAACCGCTTCGCGTTATGAGGCAATTGATTCACTGCTAATAATTTATTAATAAATGGAAAAAAAACTGTGCATAATATTATCTTCAGTGGTATTTTAGTTTTTGCCACCGACTTCCGAAATTAAAATTATTTTTCACTTTGTAGTGTTTTTTTTTGGAAGTCGGTTGTTTTTTTTTTTTGTAAAAAAGATTTTTATTTGTCACTTTCTTTTTAGTTAAGGTACCTACCCGAATTACTCATACCCCAATTCGAAAGAAATCGTCTTACACGTTCACGTCCGTTTGAAGGCGGTAATTTTTATTTAAATATAATTTATTTTTGATTTTCTTTAAACCGCTCGGCCGATTTCGATAAAATTTAAATGGGACCACCTGGGAAGTATACCCTTTGAAACAAAAAAGAATTATCCAATTCGGGTCAGGCGTCTTCGAGAAATCGGTGAACATACATAAAAAAAAAAACTGATTCTGTCGAATTGAGAACCTCCTCCTTTTTTGAAGTCGGCTAAAAAAGGCAAAAAGTGACTTACTATCAGTTGAAGTGTAGTCTTCAGTAACAAAGACGGCTTCTTCCAAATCTGTTGACAAAAGTCAAAGAAACGTTTAATTATAAGTACCAACTCATCAATCCGCTTTCTGATAAGCTTCAAATCAGACTTTCAAAAGTAATTTGACAGGTTGTTGTTATTATCATAAGTTTGACAGTCCGAGAATCCGTTACCTAATTTGTGTCACACACATAAAAAGACAATTGATCGGAATGTCTTTAAATTTTACAATTAAAAAGTTAAACATTAAAATTAAAAGATGTCAAAATCAATTGTCATTGTGTTTTTTTTTTTTAATAATGTGCACTTATCGAAATGAGGAAATCTATGCTTAATTTTATCGACAGCTTTTTTTTAAAGTCTATATTATATTTTTTTAATATTTTATATGGTTTTTTTTTAATTTATCGCTGCTGTAACCCCAGTGTAAACAAAACGGCGTAACTTTTAAACTTATAAACTCCATATAGGTGGGAAGCAATTAGGCGTCCTCATGAAATTAAAATTGTGGAAACTAACTTCAATTGAAAATAAACATGTTTTTTTTTGCAAAAATCTGTTTTTTTCTTAAATTTTTACAGTAATCGTAAAATTTCTCAATATGAATCCCGCATTACCTACCGTTTTTATTACTTCAAGTAATTTTTCATCGTATTAGCCATATAATGGTAAAAATTACATGTTTTTAACTGAATCCCATCATTCCTTATCGACTGTTAAAGAAAGGCCCAGCGCACGGCTACTCACTATTGTTTAGCAAGTTTAGTCTTTAAAAAAATAAAAAATGTTATTTTTTTATATTTTTCCGTCGATAAAATTAAGCATAGATTCCCTCATTTCGATATGTGCACATTATAAAGACTCACTGAATAATAATTGAAAAAAGAATAGGTTTCATAAAAATATAGTTAGACGATTGGTACTTACAGAACGCTTTGCTTATAGAAATTATATATTCGAAGAATTTCACCACGTCTGTAATAAAAAATTAAATAACAAATTAAAAAAAAATTAACAAGTCAAAAAAAAACTTAAAAAAAGCGAAAATCTTTAAAAAAAAAAACGTACCCATCTCAGTAATTTCAAATAGCAGCTGAAATATATCGAAGAAATCTGAAAGTAAAGAAAAGTGGTTTTATAAATCATCAATCACGTCAGCATTTCAGCCGAAAGATGTCCTGATGGACATTGGCCTCCCCTAGCACCGCCACATCGACCGGTTCTGCAGCCAGCGGATTCCTGCGACCTTCACCAGGTCATCGGTCTACCTTGTGGGAGGGCCTCCAACGCTACGTGTTCCGATACGCGGTCGCCACTCCAGAACCTTTCGGCCCCATCGGCCATCTGTTCTGAGATCAAGTTTTTTTTATATTTATTTTTGTATTTTTCTCAGCGTAATCATGATCTGGCAGTTTGAGTCATTTCTGCGGCCTACTCAAATGTCCTTTCTTTGGTATTGTTCGTCGAATCGTTGAGCTCCTTGAGTCTAAGTTGAGCTGCACGATTACTGACAATTGCGTGCACTGACTGGACAGGTCCACTCAATCTGTGTGGTTCTTTCCTCAAAAGACCATTGCAGACACCGATCTACATAGCCTTCACATGATCTGACTAAGATTTTGTCTGGACTTTAAAAGAGACTGTGACCTCTGAGTTTGTTTCGGCCTTTCTTCTCAGAGTAGTCAGCTAAGAAACGCCCACCTCATCTAGTTTAAAATATGATTGACGTGTAAAGTGTTTGTTCAAACCTACTTACAGAAATAAAATCATTTATCATATTTTATCAATGTGCCCAGCCCACTGCGCCGTAAGTTTGGCAATTCTTCGGGCTATGTTGGTTACCTTGGTTCTCCTGCGGATCTCTTCATTTCTGATTCGATCACGTGGGGCTTGATAAATATTATTACGTAAAAAGTAATTAAACAATACATTTTTGTATACAATTTAAATAATTTGAAAAATATCCGCTTCGGTGTAGACTTTTGGGAACAAAAATTATTATATTTACAATAATTATATATTTTAATTAAGTATGATAATGTGCTTCATAGTGTCCACAAAAATCTTATTAAATACATATTTATTTGTGCTTATATTTATATATAATAAGGTATATGTATTATATGTATTTATAGACCAAATAAGTTTATACGTGTCTATATATTTAAAATTATTTAATCCTAAAATATCATTATAAACTGCACTTGCCACTGTTTGTCTCTGCATCGCCCAAAGGTTGACTGGTAGAAAATGCCTATGGCATTAAGTCCGCCTCTGTACATTTGTGTGCTTAAAGTGTTAAATAAATAAATAAATACAATATTTATTTAAAATTATCGTAGGTACATAATATCTTTACTAACCATCAACTCCACAGATCTTGCTGAGCATTGAGGCAGCGACTCGAATATTAGTAGCGTTGGTGACGCGCAGCAGTGTCTCCAAAAACACAATAACCTCTACGTCTGTATACTTGTATACTTTGTCGAAGAATACGAATATATCTGAAAAAATGTTCAACGTAAAAGTGAAAAAAGTGCACTATGGTGCACCAAGAATGACAAATAGGAAATAACATATTATTATATATTCGGGACGAGCTTAGTTCTACCAAAAAGAACCAACACAAAAAATTTCTTCAATTTTCAATTTATCTGAAATAATTATGTAATTATAATTATCTGACATAATAAATTATAATTACATAATTATTTCAGATAATACATCTAATTCTAAGCTGACGTTTTGGACATATAAACTGGACAGTTTTTGCTGGAAATGTATACAGGGTGGCCGGAACATTGACGTCCAAAAATAAAATTTCGGTCCCTCGTATCGTGGGGTATTCGAATCACCCCCATGTATGTTCCGCGACTTTTCATAGTTTTCGAGTTATGAATTTTTTTCTGAATGTTTGAAAATTTTCGACCTGACCAACCTAAAAAAATTCTAAAAAAAAAAGTAGAGGGTTTTATCGAGTTTCTTTTTTTGCAACTGAATTTTCATAAGTAGTACTTTTATGCATAAAATAATCAGCTTCGTAACTGTGATGAAAGTTATGAAAATGTTGATCTAAAGTGAAAAATTTACGTTCGGTAAATTATAACTCAAATTTTCAACTTTAAATTAAAAATCTTAACAGGTGACTTCATAATTCCTAAGTAGGCTTCAAGAATGCGCCAGACTCTCAGTTTTCATAATCATAAAAAAAATGAAGTACTTAATAGGGCTACTTTGTTTAAAATCGGCCTTCAAAGACAGCGAGGTGGAAAAATTCTTAAAATTACCCATCTGAGTAATTATTTTTTTTTGGCTATTTTCTCGTTCCTAAGGTTAATTAATGATAAGAATACTGAAAACTAACCAACAAATAGTTTCAGAGTTGGGTAAGAAAAGTTTTACGTAAAAAGTGGTTTTGAATAAAACACAGATGATAATGTGAAAAAAGTACTTAATTTATTTTTAACATTTAGAAAAGGTTTTCAAAGTGGCCACCACCAGCAGCAATACACATTCTACACCTACGTAAGAAATTGTCTGGCAATCGTCTAAAAGCGTCTCTGTTCTCTCTCACAACACGTTCAGCTTCTGCAATCAACTGCCTCAGCTCTTGTTCACTTGAACAGTCTCGGGCGTATGCTATTTCCTTGTAATAGCCCCAAATAAAGAAATCGATGGGGTTGAGATCAGGTGAGCGTGGAGGCCACCTAATTGGTCCGCTGCGTCCGATCCATCTGTTGGGGTATGTTTCATCTAAGTAATTTCGGACCTGGGTTGCATAGTGACACGGGGCGCCGTCATTTTGCAACACCATGGTTCGTCTGAGTTCGAGATTCACATCTGCCAGCAACAATGGAAGTTCATTTTCCAAAAAGTTTTTGTATGTTTCTCCATCAAGTCTGGACGGCAGTTCAAACGGACCAATTAGTTCGCCATTGAGAATACCAGACCACAAGTTAACGCTGAAGCGATGTTGAAATGTCGAAGCTCTCACTTCGAGTGGATTTTCATTCGCCCACGTGTGGTAATTATGAATATTGAATATTCCGGATCGCTCAAATCGTGACTCATCTGACCATAAAACTTTATTGAAAAATCCAGGATCCTCTTGCTCTTTTCGTAACATGGTTTGGCAAAAATCAACGCGCAATTGGTGATCTGTAGGCAGTAAAGCTTGGACTCGTCGGATGTGGAACGCGTGGTATTCTTCATCGTGAAGAATGTCTTGGATAGAAGTCCTTGGGATGTTCAGAGCACGAGCCATACTTCTCGTACTCGTAGACGGATTTCGCTGAACTTCTTCCAGCACCATTTCTCTGCGATCCGGGTTAGCTCTAGGGATTCCTTCATGACTGCCGCGTCGACCAGGAATGCGGCCTGCCATCAAAGTGTTGTGCGTGTTAATAAAAACACGATGGTCGGGATATCGCTCAGGTTGCGGCCCACCACGACGTTGAAGTTGTTCGCGATACAGTCGCGCTGCTTCATGGCCGTTTCCTTGTGCAACTCCATAAAAATAATGCATTTCTGCATATTCACTTAACGTGTAACTCATTTTTTACACTTCCACGTAAAAAAAGTCCAAATCAGAATGCAAAACACAGTCCAATAAACGAGCAAAGTAGTCAAACAAGTAGGCAGCGGAGTCCGTGGGCAAAGCGAGTGTGGTAAAGACAAAATGGCGACACGCGTATAGCAGTAAACACAATGTGAGTACGACTGAGGTACTTGTTTTGCGTTGGCTTCGGTTGCGCGCCTTGCGTGAGAGAGATAGCAATAATTCGGTCTCTTTTCCTCTCGGTCCATTGTTATTGCAGGTAAAAGAGTTGCACCCTCGTTTACAACCCATAGTCCACGAGAACGGATCGCGCAAAATTCATTAAACTAACATTTAAAAAAATCTCCGTGTTTAAATCTTAGCTTTCCTGCAGTAATTTTTGGTTAGCAAACTAAATAACCTTAGGAGCGAGAAAATGGAAAAAAAAAATTTATTAATCAGATAGCTAATTTTAAGAATTTTCCACTTCGCAGTCTTTGAAGGCCGATTAAGGCCAAAGTTAGCCCCATTAAGTCCTACGTTTTTTAATGATTATGAAAGCTGAGAGTCTGGCGCATTCTTGAAGCCTACTTGAGAACCATGAAGTCACCTGTTTAGATTTTTAATTTGAAGTTGAAAATTTAAGTCATAATTTACCGAACGTAAATTTTTCACTTTAGATCAACATTTTCATAACTTTCACCACAGTTACGAAGCTGATTATTTTATGCATAAAAGTACTACTTATGAAAATTCAGTTGCAAAAAAAGAAACTCGATAAAGCCCTCTACTTTTTTTTTTGAATTTTTTTAGGTTGGTCAGGTCGAAAATTTTCAAACATTCAGAAAAAAATTCATAACTCGAAAACTATGAAAAGTCGCGGAACATACATGGGGGTGATTCGAATACCCCACGATACGAGGGACCGAAATTTTATTTTTGGACGTCAATGTTCCGGCCACCCTGTATAGGGTTAGTTTTATATACTTAAGTCTTATTGACAAGTCAGTGACCTTATTGATGATGTTCTTCAGATCTCGCAACTTGCGTGCGTGTATGACCAGGCACTGCAGTCTCGACATAGTTAGCAATCGTTTTCAGTTGCTAAGTCCTAACAATCCAGGCCCTGCAGTCTCGACATAGTTAGCAATCGTTTTCAGTTGCTAAGTCCTAATAATCCAGGCCCTGCAGTCTCGACATAGTTAGCAATCGTTTTCAGTTGCTAAGTCCTAATAATCCAGGCCCTGCAGTCTCGACATAGTTAGCAACCGTTTTCAGTTGCTAAGTCCTAACAATCCAGGCCCTGCAGTCTCGACATAGTTAGCAACCGTTTTCAGTTGCTAAGTTCTAACAATCCAGGCCCTGCAGTCTCGACATAGTTAGCAATCGTTTTCAGTTGCTAAGTCCTAACAATCCAGGCCCTGCAGTCTCGACATAGTTAGCAATCGTTTTCAGTTGCTAAGTCCTAACAATCGAGGCCCTGCAGTCTCGACATAGTATCGTTACATCTGGATTGTTAGGACTTAACAACCGAAAACGATTGCTAACTATGTCGAGACTGCAGGCCCTGGTGTAACGATATTTGGTAGTCTCGACACTCAAATTTATCGGTTGTTACCTCCTTGACACCTACCTAAAATACCGGTAACAACCGATAAATTTGAGTGTCGAGACTACCAAATATGCCTGGTTCGTATCGATCTGTAGCTGCAACACATACATCATGCACGCGCACCGGCGGCGGCGGCTAGTGGCATACTGTCACCTCATCTTTTATTTATGGCATCTCGCAGTTGATCTTGAGAGGTCGTCACTGTTATTAGCCAGACTATCCTGTGGCTGCTTTAAGCGGACTCAAAGCCTCCAGCCAGGGGCGAATTTATTAAATTGTTGAATCTGCTGGATTTTATGCATATTCCAGCATATTGCTGGATCAAATTTGGACTGTCATCTCCAGGCGCGGCACATGTTTTTATACGGGGTGTGGCGTAAATAATAGATAACCCTGATATTGGTGCCGATTCTGTTGTACACCGAACTAAACTAACTAAACTATCACTAAAATTCCTTACTTTTGGCTATGAGAATCTTAACGCTATTCTGCAAAATAAAATCTCTAAATTTAAAAATAATTTTGACACATCTAAAATCAAATTTAACAATTATTGCGACTCCACGTGGTACTTGTTTGCCGTACCACGTGATCTTTTTTTAGAGCCGTAGGCGCGCATTATGTGCGGCCTCGACTCGACTGTGTTTTGTATGGAATTTTTTACTTTTTGTATGGAAAATGTAAAAAAATATTACCAACACGTTGAGTTTTATAGGTTTGCGGGTTGCAAAGGGGGTCGAAATTTTCATTATTTTTGCGATAGGACACACCGTTTTCGAGATATAAGCAAAAGAAAAGAAAAAAAGATACAGTACCGTTTTTGCATCTGAAGTCGAGGTGTTGGTGTGAATTTTAGTTCATGACAACTAATTTAATTCCACACCTTTTTAATCGCGATTAAAAATAGTCAGATTTAGTTAAGACAATCAAAATTTTTGGTGAAAAACGTAAAATTCAGAATAGCAAAATTGCCATTTTCACTAAATTATAATCTCAGTGCCATCTTAGTGCTGTCAAACTAAAATTTAGTTAAGTTGTATCACTTTAGTCAATTTCAGAATGGGAAATCGTCGTTTGACAGGAATAAACTAAATTTTGGTGATTTTTAGTCTAGTTTAGAGAATTTTGTGACAAGAGAATCGGCACCAGTGTCGATTGGCCAGATTATCATCTATCATTTACCCCACTTATATCGCCTACATACGCGTAAACTTTTTCTCGATATAGGGACCCAAAATTTCATAATTCCGTAGGAAAAAAAAATTAAGAATAAGTATTTTTTGCAATATTATCTTTGCTTGTAATAAAAAATCTTGATACTGGTCTGATAATAAAAATATTTAGGAGTGACATAAAAAAAACAAAACGAGAACAAGTCACCAATTGTAGAAATGGCAGCTGATTTTGTAAGAGTTAGTACGATTTTTATTTAAAATATAAATAATTTGGTCATCCATAGATAAGGCGATATTGGCATGGCATGGCTTTCCGTCTTACCGACACCGACATAATATTTGAATTATTTTATTGTGTTAGGTATGTAGGTAGCCGCTATTAATCTTGTAAATATATTTGTATACACGGTGACATTTGAATCACAGTTTTGCTAGAACAAACGTTGTTCAGACCATGATCTACTACCATTCTAAAGAATCCAATAGAAAAAAAAAACGTCATTGGTTGTCGAAAAAAAAACACAAAAAAGGCAATGTTAAAAAGTCGGGATTACCTATCGTTACACAGACACTGCGGCCACGACGCGCGGCGCTCGCATCTCATTAAGTAGTTGAATGCCATATCGCTACCGCGATGAGTAGGTACTTTGATGTTTCAAACATTTGAGCAACATAAGACTAATTTGAGAACGTATAGATTAGTTTATTTTAATAACATATTTGATGCTGTAGAATTGTAGTAGACCATGGTCTAAACAACGTTTGTTCTAGCAAAACTGTGATTCAAATGTCACCGTGTATAATAGATTAAGTTTGACAATAAACACACATTCGCATCAACCGTCTTTCACTCCAGACGCTGCTAGAGACTCCTCACCTCAACAAATCGTTTTGGCAGAACTAAGCTCGATTGTAAACAGTACAACGTCAAAATAACATTTAAGTCTTACCCCTAATTGACGTCACGGTGATCATGACCTGCCATGCCTCTTGGATAGCTGAAAACAAAAGAAATATAAATAATGTAAGTACGTACATCATCCATTATTATTTTTAAGACTGTTAGCCTATAAATATTATGTATGGTTTGAAAAGGCTACAATTATTCAAAAAACTATAAATATTCAAATGGTCATAATTATTCGAAAGGCTGAATCTAAAGTCTATAAATTTTCATGGAGCTAGAATGATTTAAAGGGCAATTCTTCAAAAGGCTATAATAGTTATACAAAAGGCTATAGTTATTCAAAAGGCTATAATTATACAAAAGGCTATAGTTATTCAAAAGGCTATAATTATACAAAAGGCTATAGTTATTGAAAAGGCTATAATTATTTAAAATTCTACAATTATTAAAAAGGCTATAATGAAACTTACACTTAGTCCCAGTAATTGACATGAGTCTCTTGAAGAAGTCTATGATGTCCTCGTGTCCTGATTTGATGCGGATTTGTTCCAGAATGTCGAAGAGAGTCACTGAAAATATACAAAATAATTAAATTAAATTACGTTTTCTTTTTTCCTCGCATAGTCAGCCTGTAAGTGCTCGTTGGTAGAGATGCCACATCAACCGGTCTAGTGCTTCCCGCATCCAGCAGATTCTCGTTTCCACCTTGAGTACTATATTCTACCTACGCCTTCAGAATACAGGCTCGATGTTGTGTTATTCATTGCCTTTCGCCGTCAGACTCAGTATGACGGCTGCAGCGTCCCTGACGCTACTCGTCGTATACCGCGCCCTGACGCTACACCTCTGCCTACCCCAACAGAATACAAGCGTAATGTTATGTTACTCACTGTCTTTCGCCGTCAGACTCAGTATGACGGCTGCAGCGTCCCTGATGCTACTGGTCTGTGTCACATCCAGTAAGGAGCTGAGGAAGTAGAGCGCATCTTGACGTTTCGTCACTTTGTTGATATGGTTGATGATGTTCACAATGTCTGTGGGAGAAGAGTTTAGAAAATGTTAAAAAAAAGTTTACAGATTTTGTACAGAAATATCGTCATGATTATTTTTATTTTATTTTATTTGGGAAAACAAACAATCGTACATTGTATAATAAATCAAAATACACCGTGTGCTATAAGTAAATGTACAGACGCCAGCAGGTCAAGCTACCCGAAACTGTCAAATTTTCCCAATCAACCTTGAACCTTAATGCTTTAGCGATAAAGTTGAAAATCTATTAAAGAAATTTGACAGATTGTAGTAGCTTGATGTGCTGGCGTCTGTACAATCCATTACGTTTTGGTAAAATTAAATAAAATCAATTTAAAAGAACAATACAATTATTTCGCAATCATAAAACCAAATAGCTAATACATTCATAATCAATGCACAATAATTTAAAAAATTGAGCCAGGCCCTTAACAATTTGTTTTTAAAATTTACGTTTAGATAGGGCAAAAACTATTATTGTAAGATTGAACTAATCTCTGGAGTGGCGCTGTCTCTCCTGCATTTGTACGACAGGGACTTGGATTATGAGATGCTGTCGCTGAATAGCTGGGTTGAGTAAAGCGGTAGATACTATACGCATTGTGAGGAAGTTCCCCTACCCCTAATGGGACTTAGTTCTGCATAAACGATCCAAAGCACAATCGTTCAATAAATCAGTAAATTAATTAAACTCATGCAAAGTTTCTAATGTGGCAAGGTAGTTACAAAAATAGTTTTATACAACGTGTTGTTTTGCATCCTCGTCAAATTTCAGGAGGCTGTTATGAAAGACATAAATAATCAAATAAAATTACGATCCTGCTCAATAATTAATACATACTTGTTTTTTTAGGTATTTAAGTTTGACAGTATTTCAGAATACTCTACTTTCAAAGAACAAAATCGCCCCGTTGCGTATGCATGCGTTACAGTTACAGCGCAGTTACAGGGCGGTATCACACGGGCCCTACACATGCCGATTTCCGAAAAATACAAAAAATAAAAATAAATACCTACTGATTTTATTATTGATTCGTGTCGAGAATCGTTAGCATAGTTACCTCCTCGAATTTGACGAGGATGCAAAACAACACCTTGTATTAATGTAAAACTTAATACCCAATACTCAATATCTTTATTGGTTTACCATAATGTGTACTTAGGTGGCAACTACATTAATTTAGATCACTAAGGACCCTGCAGGGCACAGCAAAAAGGTAGGAGAGAGGAAGCCCTGTTTTAGGAGATAATTAAGTTAGATGTAGCTGAGATGAGCTCCTAAATGAGCTTGTTCGATTAATTGGCAGAACTAAGACCCAATCGTGAAAAACAGGAACACAAAAATACGTGGCTTTCATGACGTCAATCTAAAATAAAATTAATTAAAATAAAATAACGTAAACATTAACTAGTTTGATTGTAATAGTTAATTAGTTAACGCATACAACCCTAATCTCTTCAAAGTGAGAGTGAACAGAGAGGCAATTCCCGTATTTTTAAGAACGTTCGCATTCTAATCTCAGTGTCAAGCTGTCAAAAATTGTATAGCGCTTACCTACATTTGACATTAGACTGTCGCTGAGATGAGATTGCGACTTGAATTTGAACGTTTTTAATTACGGGCATTGGCCTTCTGGCTTCTTCTAGGTAAGCTCACTCCATCGTCGACTCTGTCTCTGTCACCACTGACCTAGACTAGAGTCAAGAGCAAACCCATCATAAATAAGAAAAAAAGTTGTAATTGTTTGTGCTACCATTATTCTAAGGTGCTACCGGTACTTACTGTCAGTGCCAAAGACCTCTTTGAAGGTTTCTTGAACCTGCAACAAACTGTCACAACCACCGATCTTGTACAGGTTTTCAATGATTACCCTTAAACCTGGAAACATTGAAAATAACAAATTAGGATGGATTTCTTGAAATTATTTATTGGGTGGCGCAGTTTCATTTTGTTATAACTTTTTTTGAAACAAAGAACACGTAATTTCTTTTTTGGAATACATTCAAAAACCTGTAAAAAAAAACATTTTTATTCCTAGTAGGTTTTGAATATGATGTCCTTCAAATGATGGCCTTCAGCGTCAATGCAAATTTGAACTCTATTTTAATCATTTTCCATCACGTTTCTCAAAACTTCCGGTGATATTTCTGAATTTCTTGACGAATATTGGTTTTTAGGGCTGATAAAGCTTGTGGCTTATTCAAGTAAACCAGCAACTTTAAATAATCCCATAGAAAAATGTCCGGTCTGTTCAGATGAGGCGACCTTGAGGGCCAATGCCATTTACCAAATCGGGAAATAAGGCGACCTAGAAAAGTGCGATTCATTAAGGCCATGGAATCGCGAGCTGAATGTGCGTCCTGTTGGAACCACATGTGTTCCAATCCCAATTCATTCAATTTGGGTGCCAAAAAGTCACGTAACATGGATTCTGTAGCGTTCGCCATTGACGGTAGTTGCGTTGCCTGCTTCGTTTTCGAAAAAGTAGCGTCTAATCAATCACTGTTTCAGCACACTGTAAGTTTGAGTGGATGTAAAGGAGTTTTGTGAATTTAGCCTTTATCAACACTAAAAATGTAGCCTTTATCAGCACTAAAAATTTTGCTTTTTGCGCACAAAAAAATTTGCTTATAACAACACTAAAAATGTAGCTTATAACAGCACTAAAAATTTTGCCTTTAACAGGCCTAAAACCCGATATTCGTCAAGAAATTCAGAACATAACACAGTTTTGAGAAGCGTGATGGAAAATGCTTTAAAAAGAGCTCAAATTTACATTGACGCTGGAGGCCATTATTTGAAGGACATTGTTCTGTGTTGTAATTATTTGTTTAATCTGTGGTACATGTAACGATTGACACTGGCAAAGCATTCCTCCCGTGATCCAATCATCAAAGGTGGTGCACTTAAATGAAAATAAAGAACTGTTTAATAGACTTATTAACAGATATCATATTCAAAACGTTATACTACATCGACTAGCTATATACAGAGTTGATGCGACAGAGGGGCTTTTCTTTAAACTGCCTATACTAGGTACCATTTTCAAGCTCTGTACCAAAAATCAATTAAATAGGAACAGTAGTTTAGTCGCAAATGATTTTTTAAGTTTTTGCCCCGTTTGAACACGATGTATCTTTCCTAACAGCTGATTATGTCTGACGCAAGTCACAAGTACAACCAAATATTTTCGCTAAAAAGATGGCAATGCAAACAAGGAAGCAATAAATACACACACACTTGCACTTTCATTACAAAGGGTGGTTGCGTTTTGCTCTGATTTGTAAACTAATTAGTTTATTTGAAAAAAAAAAAAATTTTGGTGCTTTTTATTTTTATACCGTATCGAAAAAATACTAAACACGTATAGTATACGTAGTGTAATTTAAAGCCCCTCTGTCATATCAACTCTGTTTAAACTACAACTGAATTTATCTTTCTGACTGAACGACCCCTTGACAATTCAAAAGTGCCTGTAATTGGTTTATTTGAAATAAATGTTTGAGTTTGAGTTTATAGGAATCATTTCACAGGTCTATTTAAATGTATTCCAAAAATGTATTGCATTTAAAAAAAAGTTTATTCGTAAATGAAAACGTGTCATTAATTTTGCGCCACGCAGTAGGTAGGTACTACATAAATGAAATTAAACATTTATTCATAATAAGTAATTTAAAGTCTCTATAAAAAAAAACTAAGTAATAGTTATCTAAGGTACCTAAGTATTTTAAATGTTGTTATTTTTGTTTTTTTTATTGATAAAAATGGTTTGATTTTTAATGAATTCTGACACCCGGTTTCTGGAACGATTGATTCGTTCCAGAAACCGACTCAAGTTTAGTCGTCTGATTCTAAAAAAACTTTTACCTATAATATTATCTATGATTGATTAAAATGATTAATGGGCAAATAAGCTGACATAAGTGTATTTAATTACATCGTGTAGGTATTTATATGACCACTTCTGGTAAAAACATTATCTTGGCACTGATCATATAGCTACTTACTGCCTCTGTTTAGCGATTCAGTCAACTCTTCCAATGCATATTTCGTTTCTGAAACAAAAGAAAATCGTTAATATTTTCATCACAAATATATTTTTTTATTTGTTGCCCCACACTAGGAATTTCTCCTGTATCGTGGGTGCGTTTACAAACATTTTAACTCACATACACAAACAGCTAGACCCGGAACAACTACTTGTAGGTCATACAAATATTTGTTCCGTGCGGGAATCTAAACTGCGACTCACAGCGCAGCAATCAATCGCTTAACCACTGCGCCAATCATGCCGTTAACGTACAGTCAACTCCACGTACTTCATTGTTTCGATTTGACTGTGACATTGGCTTTATGTCGCCGCAGTAAGGGCGGTTTTCGTAGTTAAAGTGTTATGAATACGTGCAGTTGACAGAAAAAGTATATACACAGCCGTTAAGAGCGTTTATACCTTATGAGTGGCAACGTCGCAATTTAGTGTCATTTTCGTGGTTTTTAATTTTTATCATTTAATCGGAGCTATATTTTAAAAATCTGTTTAATTAACTTTTTAGAATTATGTGAAAACTGTGTAAAAGGTAAGAAATCGTTGCGTTTACAGTTCTATTTATATGCAAATAATACATTGGAAACTTGCAGGGCGTTATTTTCATTGTAAAATAACTGTAAGCAATACGGTTACTTACTTTTTTAAACACTTTCACGTAATTCTAAAAAGTTAATTAAACAGATTTTTAAAATATAGCTCTGATTAAATGATAAAAATTGAAAACCACGTAATATGACACTAAATTGCGACGTTGCCACTCATAAGGTATAAACGCTCTTAATATGGCACTTCTTATTTTGAAAAACCGGCCAAGTGCGTGTCGGACCACGCACAATGAAGGGTTCCGTAGTTGGGGTGAATTTATCCCAAAAATAAACCATACATAGATCGATATACATCCCGGTCAATTCTCCAACAGCAAAGGTAAGATGGTAATCGCAAAAACAAAATTCGTGATAAAACAATAAATTAATCCCTTTACTTGTGCTGTAAGACCTTGCTTCTTGCCAAATTTCATAATTGTAGGCCAACGGGAAGTACCCTACAGGTTTTGATTTTATAGTTGCGATTATCAAAATATGTCACACAAATGGCCGTATTTCTTTATTGCGTTGAATTAGAAGATTGTTTTTTTTAGACCTCCAAGAGACCTTAAACCGACGTATTTGATATTAATCTCAACTTGATACCTCCACGTGTTAGCGAGAAAAATGGTCTTGACAGACTGACAGACAGACGGACAACGAAGTGATCCCATAAGCATGATTTGAGAGAAAGAGACGACGTTGTACGAAGCCGAAATTTTTAGGGTTCCGTTTTTTTCCTTTTGAGGTACGGAACCCTAAAAAGTTCGGCTCTCAGACCTGTTTGACAGTCTCTTTATACAGCTCGATTTGTCATTTATTAACACTCGGAAACCGTTCTAGTGTTGTACTCACGTGTCTGCTTAGTGACAGTTTTCAGTAGAATTATGCTCTCCGTCAATGACTTAGTCTTCAATAAACGATTCACAGCAGTTATGGCGTCGCCGATATCTGCAAAATAATAATATATATTTTTTTTTACTTTAATTATTTACTTAATATTCGCAAAAGCTTTACTAAATAAACTATCATAATTAAAATATAATAACCTAAAATAACTAAAACTCAACAAATCAATAAATGGCGTCGAAAAATTCCTCCGCATCGCTGTCGACTGGTAATGTACCCAAGAGACTGGCGACATTGCCACGTTGTATGGCAATGCTAAGCCTCTGGCCAAGGTAAAGGCCAGCCCTTGGGTCACGGGAAGTGTCAACAAGCCGTTTGGAGATTTCGTTGAACAAACCGTGAGCACTCGGACCCCACGGCCCGAGGGTTTCAACACCAAACGGCTCGAAAATATAATTACCGATAAGGTTATTATACTTTCGCCGCTTGAGGTTTTCCGCAGCCGCAGCGCCAGCACAGCACGCCGAGTCAGGAAGATGGGATGGCGCAAGAATATCGACACACGTTGCATCCCACACTAAAGGCCTACCCACCTTCCAAGGAAATAAATACATGCCGTCCGGTCTTTTGCCATCGTCGCGTGCCAAGCCATTAGGTTCTAATACAGCTGGAACACTGACGGTGACAAGAGCTCGTCGGATGATGTCATTTATGTTCGCATGCCGAGCTAAGCGGCCCAAACATCGGCTGCACGACAGGCCGTGGTATCCGAGGCTCTTGACAACTTCGCCACAGTGTCAGCTTTTACTATAATTTAATCTCAGGTACTAAAAACCAGCCTTCCCAAGATTTAGACCTATCGTTTTATCCTGTAACTGGGTTGAAGGAGGTCAGACAGGCAGTCGCTGGTATTCAATTGTATCCGGTTAGACTGGAAGCAGACCAGACCATAGTTGGGAACGGGCTAGACCGACATTAATTCCATGATGAGTTCGTCGAAAAAGTTGAAAGGAGAAGACTCCAGGACTCCAGTTTGTAAAGACCAGATCAGTAAATTTGCTGTCAAATCTCATGTTAGCTATTGTGACTGCTTGAACCACAACTTGGACATGAGATTTATCAACATTCTAATTTTAATTAAAATAAGTATTTTGACATACTCACCGATGGTTCGTGTTCCTAGTATTAAAAGATTGAAAGCTCCTTTCATATCTGCGGAAAGAGAAAAATCAAAATTAAATAACTGATTGGCGGTTTTGAGTATTTTGTTTATGGCCTACGCAAATGTCCTGCAGATCTGGTAGCGTCGTGTGACGGGTCGTTGAGCTCCCTAAAATAGGGTTGAGCTACACGATGACTGACGCATGCATGCCATCTGTTAGGACAGGTCAACTCAAAGCTGCAATGGCTCTTTCTTCAAAAAGCCCTTCCGGACATGGCCCTGTATTGTTAGACTCGCATAAAATCCTAATAATATAATGTTTTTGGACTTTAAAAAGTACTCTGAGTTTGTTCCGGCATTTCTTCTCAGAGTTCAGTCAGTTAGGAAATGCCAGCGCCATCTAGTTTTAAATATTTACCAACAAAATATTGTCGTGTAAAAGTGTCACAATCAAGACGTGTTAAGATCTACATAAAAATAAACATTTAATTTCGTTCCATTTCATTAATAAGTACACTTTAAAAGTGTTATTTTTTAAACGATTGGCATAACTAAGTACTTAGGTAGTCGGTTTTTTGTTGGATTATTCTGTAAACCATTTGTTTTCTAAATCACTATCGAGTTTACATAACAAAACACCATCGACTTAAAAAAAAAACACTACGAAGTGAAAAATAACTTTTCGGAAGTCGGTGTCTTTGGTTTTTGTATTTTAGTTTTTTGCCACCGACTTCTGAAATTATAGTTATTTTTACTTTGTAGTGTTATTTTTGGGAGTCGGTGGTTTTTTTTGTGAAAAAGGTTTTTTTTTTTTCGCTTTTTAGTTGTGGTACCTACCTACCCCAAACAAAGTCGTATACCACTACATGCAATGTAAATAACAGTGACAGGAAGTTATTACAACATCATCAACATACACTAAGTGGGAACAATACGTATTATTGAAGCTGACTCAAAAACCACTCATCTGAACTTCACCAAATTGATATGGGACCAATCTGGAAGTATCCCTTTCAAATAAAAAAAGAATTTTTTAAATCGGTTTATAAATAACGGAGTTCTGATGTAACAAACAAAAAATAAATTATGCAACCAAATTGAGAACCTCCTCCTTTTTAGAAGTCGATTGTAAACTGATGATAACCAGAAACAAACATTTTTTTTCTGTTTGCAGAAAATTATTTTTGATTAAAACCGAAACAGTTAATAAATGTAGGATTTAATTAATTACCTATTTCAGGCAGCAACACTTTCAGAAGTTTCGGGAACTCTGCCGGTCCGATTCCACTGGTCAGCTTCAATATCTCCAATTTTACACCTTCCACCCCTGAAATACAGACAAAACACTAAACATACACTCATAATATAAAATTGAAGTAATTTCCACTTAAAGAAATATCAACTTTAAGCAAAATTTTCAAATGACTACTGTAGCGGTATCTACATAGCCACATGTGAATTACGCATCACACTGACGTTACGAAAAATTCTGCATCGCGCAAGCAGAGTTTACCGCGCAACTAGCATAATATACAACGCCCCGACATCAATCGTCGGGCAGTTGCCCACCAGACACACAACCGTCTGGTCGGAGGATCCTCCCTTTTTTCTTGGTATGAGTGAACTTTACACCCTGTTCCTCGTACCATCTATAATACTACCTAGTACTATTGAAAATATAGAATAATGTTTGAAATTGTAGCGCTGAACTGAAGTTTATGTGTGGTGTTAAAGTGATTTTGCCAAAAATACATTTTGTCTATGTATTTGGAAAGTAAATTGTGAACACAAATATATTCATTACGCGGCAATGAATAGACAAAGAGTTGAGTGATTGACAGTCTCTTTCTAAAGCTCAAACTGTCATTTGAACGCCCGATAGATACCCATATATATACCTATAATCTGCCTATAACGTTCTCACTGCTAGGACACAGACCTCCTCTCTGTGAGAGGGAGTGGGCCGTAATCCACCACGCGGGCCCAGTGCGGGTTGGTAGATGTCACATACTAATTCTTTGTTCTAAGACATGCCGGTTTCATTACGATGTTTTCCTTCACCGTTTTGAGAGCAGTGGTGATGGAAATAAATTAATGTGCCTGCCTGTAGGGTTCAAACCCCTACCACCGCTGAAGCACGGGTCGATCGATTAGGTTAAGCTACGCTTGCCGCGGTTGTCTGGCGTGACAGTCCGTTGTCATTTGTGTCATTTAATCTTTCAGGCCTCTGGTGACCTCTCGCGTCCGGCCTTGGTCCAGGCCATGGTACGGAGCGAGAGGGCTTGGGAAGCCGTCACCTCCTTCTGCGAAGCAGTAATGTTCGCGAAGGAGGAGGCGGAACGCGTGAGGGAGAGGCAAAGTTTGCGCCCTCACGCCCCTAGCCGCCGCAGGAGACGCCCTGGGCGTCGGGAATCGCAGGCCGATTCCCGGCCACCGTAGGCGCGGGCCTGCGAACGGCGAGCAATGGGCAGCTCGCCGTTCGATAAGGACCAGGCCCGGGTCGACGGCGCGTTGTGTTCCACGCGCGCCTCAAAGAGATGTCAGCACCAATGACGGGGTTTGCTAGGACCGATGCCTGCTAGGGTTGCGGAAAAGTCCAAGAGGGTTACCGTGGCCCCTGGCACAGGCAACTGAAGGAACACGGGTGGGTTTTAGTCAGTAAGAGTCTGACACGCCCTCCTGCTCTGCCCAGAGCGGGAGAAGTTATTTGATGATTTCCCACCCACAAAAAAAAAAAAAAAAAAAAAAAAAAAAGGCCTCTGGTGACTTCTGAGGGGCAATTCCCGTATTTTTAAGAACGTTCGCATTCTAATCTCAGTGTCAATCTGTCAAAAATTGTTTAGCGATTACGTTTACCTACATTTTTGACATTAGACTGTGGGTGAGATGAGATTGCGACTTGAATTTGAACGTTTTTAATTACGGGAATTGGCCTTCAGAGGGGCAATTCCCGTATTTTTAAGACCGTTCGCATTCTAATCTCAGTCTCAATCTGTCAAAATTACAATCAATTTACATACATTTTTGACAGGTTTTTGACATTGATTGTCGCTGAAATGAGATTGCGACTTGAATTTGAACGTTTTTAATTACGGGAATTGGCCTTCAGGTGACTTAATATTTTTCATTACAGCGTTGCATGACATTTATGTTTTATATTAAGACATTATGAAAAAAAAATCGTGTGTATGTAGGTACTTATGTACGCAGGTAATAAGTTATACTTTTTGGCGTAACATAACTAAAATTGCTAAAGATTTAATCCCGTAGGTAGGTATGCCACAACTCTTTTGTAAAAGGAATGATATATTGAACTAAACCCAAGGTTGCCTGGAAGAGATCGCAGAAAGCGATAAGGCCGCCCATTGTATATTAAGTAGTGTTCAGTTTAATTTTTGTTGTTATGTTTTTTGTGGTGTACCTACAATAAAGAATATATAAATAAATAAAAAATAAAAATATTAATGAAATAATTTATAATGTAAACAAATAAAAAGAATACATACCGACAATTAACCTCAAATCTATAAATGTACTAAAACGTTTTTTGGATAAGTCACTTTTATCACGAATTTTTACTTCTTTAATTTCTCCCGCTCTGGGCGGAGCGGGAGGGCGTGTCATACTCTTACTGACTAAAACCCAACCGTGTTCCTTCAGTTGCCTGTGCCAGGGGCCACGGTAACCCTTTCGGACTTTCCCGCAACCCTGGCAGGCGTCAATGTCCCTGCCACCCTTTAAAGCAATAGATTACTAATAACTCACCGGTAGTGTGACCAACATGCTTGAAGTAATCAGCCATCTCATGGGGATCTGAAAATATTACGATACAAATTAAAATCATTCATTCAAACTAGGCTGAGAATCATCACTTTTTGACAGTCAAAATTGTTCACATATCGAATTAAAATTTCAAATCTTTAACAGTTGTTACGACTGGTTAGAACTCCGAAAGTCAGAAAACAAGTCTTACCAAGGGGAATCGTGTTTAGTAGCTTGGTTCTGGAGGTCAGATAGGCAGTGGTTCCTTATAAAATGCTGGTATTCAGCTGCCTCCAGTTAGACTGGGAGCCGACACCGACATGTTTGTTTAAAGTGCAGGCAGATGATGGAGTTAAAGTATCAAATAGCTTACCTTTTTCTCCGGATATTTTTTGAAGACTCTCGATAATGCCATCAAAATCGTCGTGGCCAATCAGTGGCTTCATCATAGCAAACGCTTTCAGGACATCTGAAATAAAATGTTCATAATGAAAAACCTATGATAAAGTGGGTACTTATTTTTTGTAAATAGAGCTGACCTAAAGGAGCTCAACAAAATTATCAGATTATAAATAAGTATATAAATAAATATAAATATCGTCTGACATTGCACACAGCACCATCTAGTTCCAAGTTAAGCACTTAACACTTAAGACTTGTGTTATGGATACCAGATGGTTGATACACTACTTAAATACATTTTTTTTTTTTATTTCGTAAATACATACATATTATAAATATACATAGATTATGAACAACCAGTTTCTGGAAGGCTAATTTGCTTACAGACTGCAAAACTCATCTTTACTTATACAAATATACAAGTTGTCGTTTTGCATCCTCGTCAAATTCGAGGAGGTAACTATGCTAATGATTCTCGACACGAATCAATGATAAAATAAGTAGGTATTTTTAATTGTTGTATTGTATTGTGACCCTCTGCAGGGCAAAGCTTTCATTTTTTTGCATCCTTTTACACTTTTTGTAGCGGTAGCACGTGCCCACGCGCCCAGTGCGGGTTGGTAGATGTCACATGTCTTCGAATTTTTGGTTCTAGGACATGTCGGTTTCCTCACGATGTTTTCCTTCACCGTTTTGAGAGCAGTGGTGATGAAATAATTTACACAAAGTAAAGCGCCTATCTGGGTTCGAACCTACCACCTATATAGGTGTGTACCTACTAACCGCCTATATAGGTGTATATTTTGTATATCTTATTAAAATAACCTATTCATGTAACACTAATTTGCATGCCCTAAACAGGAAAAATATGGACTGTACATTAACCACCAACTTTTACAACTGGTAACACCTATATTTTCTGCAAATAAATTATTCTTATTCTTATTCTTATTCTACGACCTGCAACTCGTAAGTCGCGGCCGTTACCACGGCGCCACCACTGCGCAGCTGCTCTACTCAGCAGGTATAGTTCGCGTCAAACTTTATGGCGGTTCTGAAGTCCGCTACTAGCTGCGCAGTACCTCACCCCTCACCCCCGCTGACTCACGAACTTGCTACTGCGCAGCGACTCGCCCCATGTTCCGAGCCGCCAAAAAGTTTCAATCAGGCTGTATAAGAAATGTAATTTTCTTACCGTTTTCGTTTGTCATTTGTCGCAGGAGCTCCACAATTATATTTATATCTGCAAAGGTACAACAATTTCTAATTATTAGTTACTCTTCTTTTTTTCTTCGTGTCGCTGGCTCGACAGTTATAAAAATTTTATTGGCCCAAACCTTCGCCACTTCCACGGCGTTATTGGTGGCAGTGCAGAGGCCAATTTGGCTGCATGTTTTGGGGCACAGGAGGTGGAGTATAGTTTGTGAGTGTGTGTGTATTTGTGTGATATTGGTGGTAAGCTACTAAACAGTAGGTATTTGACGAAATATTACAGAAAGATATCGAAGAAAATGTAATTGATCTTATAAAAAATCAAAATAATCTAAAATTCTGTGTTATTTTTAAATAGTACAATTTTAAGTCGGGGGTTTTAAGAGTTTAAAATTCTCCAGAAGTTTTAAATTTGTAGAAAAAATTTATATTTCAATTGGGAGCTAGACAGGTAATTAAGTGACTAGAATTAGAGTATTATCATCAATACTCACGGGGAGATTCATCCATAAGCTTCAAGAAGTTCACCACATACTGCCAACTCCTGGAACCTTTGCATTTCCTCAGGAATTCGAAGACATTCTGCTGATCTGTAATTTCAAGGCATAAGTAGTAGTAAGAGGGGCTCGTGGCTAAGTAATAACAGCCACGTGGATCGATCGATTGGGTTAAGCTCCGCTGGACGAGGTCAGTCCGTGAATGGGTCACAAACTTTACACACTGAGACCCCTCCGTGCCTCGGAATGCCCTCGGTCCCGGCTGTCATTCTTGAATCTTTGACAGTTTGTTACGGGTAGTCTGGAAGTCTGACAACCAGGCTTACTTAGGTACTATGGGGGGTAGAGGTAAGGAGCGCTATCTCTTATAGGGAAAAAGTTGAAAAAGTGTCCAGAGAGTAAATAATATGTAGTTCAAAAACCCTCCAAAATGGCGCTAGCATAGGCAAATGGTGTGGTATGAATGTAACAGTTGTTAACGGACTGAAGTATGCCGAGTTAGAAAATTTTATATTATTAGTGACTAGAGTAGTTAGTGACAGTCTAGTATACCATACCTCAACAATTTATGTAGTCCAACATTATTTTGTAAACATAACCTAAAACTATTGCTTTTAAAAGGAGATTGTTCTGCATCCATACATCGTTCGCCCCAGAACCAACAGCGAAGGAAAATTACTTTGCGTGTTCTAAATTACAAGTATATGCCCATCAAGACAAAGTTTAATGACGGACCAGTTTCAGAAAGCATTTATTTAAAAAGAATACAAAGAATTTGAAGTTATATTTAGTAAGGAACAATCCTTTCAATACTTAGAAATACATGCTAGTAAATGCCTGTCACTAATGTTATTTCTATTGCTTGTATGTGGCTAGTTAAGCTAAGAACGTCAGTAGAAAATTTAAGTACATATGTACTAACCTATCTTGTTTGGTGTTAAATAAAGCAAATTGAATACACTACACAATGTAATCACGAAGAAATGCGAGCGAGTGAGATTTGAGTGCAATAAATGGACAGTTGCCCATACATTAAATCCGTGTCGATACATTTTGATCAAAATCGATACCTTCAGTACCTGTACCTAGCGTGTTATTCTATTTGAAATATTACAACGCATCTTACTTAGGGCGTTTGTGCATTACCTCGTATCGTGCTCGTATTCGTGATTCGTTAAAATACAATTCGAAATAGCCTTCATAATAAATGTATGGTAGTTTGTACACTGCTTCGTTTTCGTTTTGTATTCGAGAATTTCTCACATCGAGTCAGTTTTTACGGATCGAAGTAGCCATCGTGCTTAATATTGGGCATTCTGAGCACTCGTTTTCGTGTTTTTCACGAATACGAATCAAATACATATGAGTGAGAGCGAAATGCTACACAAATTATGAACGCGATCTCTGCCTACGAAATGTTTTTTAGTGAATTCTCGAATTTCGGATCGGTGTACGTGGACTATCGTATTCGATTCGTATTCGTGTTTTTAAAATAGATGATGACAAATTCCCCGAAACGAATCACGAATACAAATCGACTAGGAGTGAGTACACAGCGCCCATTCGTGAATTTCTTGTTGTTGAATTCTTTTCACACCTAAGGTGTATGGTACCAATAAAAACGTCGCACAAGTCACTACAGAAGCGCCATACCCAAGAGCGAAGAAAGTTGAAAAGGAAAGTACGTAGGTACGGATGCGTATGACATCCGTGAGCAGGTGGTCAACTCAAGTAATCTCGCGCTCGAAGTGTGAAATGAAAGATTGGGCATCACTAATTAATTATCATGTCAAATCCAAATTGTCAATGATGGCAGCTCTTTTGATGTGATGTCGTCAATGACTATTGGATGTCGTAAATCGTTACTGCTCTTTTAATTTTGTTCATTAAGGAACGCTGAACGTCCGTTATATACAGATATTCGCAATTAGTATAATAAAATATAATTAGAATTATTATGTACGTCAGATGTTTGTTGGTCCTGGGGCCATTTTTGACGATGTCCTTTACCCGGTGGCTACTATAGCGCCACCCTTATGTAGCACATTTTGACGGACACATTTCATACACAGAGATAGTTCTCCTTCCCTCTACCCTCCATATTAGGTACCTATCGTGTAACCCAACACTGCTTATTGGAGCTATAAAACTAGTAATTACTAGTTGTCATCCAGGGCCTCAAGTCTGCTATTACAATAGTGTCAGAATAGTATAACATTGATTTAATAATTGTTGATTTTGACAAGTTTGGTAATCTACTAATAGAATGGCCTCATTATGACTTTCCAATTGTCAACCACTGACACTTCATTGAAAGAAATAGCATAGAATGGTAATCTCGTACATAATGACAAATGAATGACTGACGTATGCGGTAATGAAAAAAATTTACTAAATGTTCATTTAAGTAGTAGTTTTTCTAAAATCATTTCTACTAACAGGTTTTATAATAATGGCAATACGACAATGTCACTCTACCACGATTCTATTACGATACCACTGACCGACCAATGATCGACCATTCTGAATTTTGCAGATTAAGAACTTTTAGCAAAATGACAATGGGATCGTGTTGGAATGACGAATTTATAAAACATAGCAGACTTGGGGCCCTGATCGTGTTACCCAGAAGGTTGTGGAGATCAGATAGGCTGTCACTCCATGTAAAATACTGGTATTCAGCTGCATCCGGTTAGACTGGAAGCTGACCCCGACAAAATTGGGGTCAGGCTAGGAAATTGATGATGGCATAGTTACCTGTAAGTCCAGTTATGTCTTCGATGTATTTCACAGCGGAGGCTTCATCTGAAATATAAATAAAATACAAATTATGTTAAGAATATTGTACTTTCTCCACCGTAGGTACAATCAAATCAATTTTGACGGTACAGTTGGCACAGTGGTTAAGTGGTCTGACAGACCCCGCCGCCCGCCCCAGGGCGGTGGACATCCATGAGGATTTTCCACCCCGGAAACAAAAAAAAAAGTGGTTAAGTGGTCGCGGGTTCAATTCCCGCACGGAACAAATATTTGTATGACCTGCAAGTAGTTGTTCCGGGTCTGGCTGTTTGTGTATGTGAGTTTAAATGTTTTTAAACGAACCCACAATACAGGAGAAATTACTAGTGTGGGGCAACGTTTAAAAAAAAAAAACCTGCACGTCCAGATGTATTATAATAATATGCTACTACCGTCATTACACAGTTATTTTAACTCTGACAGCAGCAACCCAATATGAACCTTATCGTAAAGAATATAAAGATAGTTTTGAATTTGACAGACTTGTCAATGGCAGCAACCCATTTGCAAACATATTATAACTGTTATAAAGATCATTGTGAATTTGACAGACTTGTCAATGGCAGCAACCCAATAGCAAACTTATTGCAACGGAAATAAAGATCATTGTGAATTTGACAGACTTGTCAATGGCAGCAACCCAATAGCAACCTTATTGCAACGGAAATAAAGATCATTGTGAATTTGACAGACTTGTCAATGGCAGCAACCCAATAGCAACCTTATTATAACTGTTATAAAGATCATTGTGAATTTGACAGACTTGTCAATGGCAGCAACCCAATAGCAACCTTATTATAACTGTTATAAAGATCATTGTGAATTTGACAGACTTGTCAATGGCAGCAACCCAATAGCAACCTTATTATAACTGTTATAAAGATCATTGTGAATTTGACAGACTTGTCAATGGCAGCAACCCAATTGCAAACTTATTATAACTGTTATAAAGATCATTGTGAATTTGACAGACTTGTCAATGGCAGCAACCCAATAGCAACTTTATTGCAACGGAAATAAAGATCATTGTGAATTTGACAGACTTGTCAATGGCAGCAACCCAATAGCAACTTTATTGCAACGGAAATAAAGATCATTGTGAATTTGACAGACTTGTCAATGGCAGCAACCCATTTGCAAACATATTATAACTGTTATAAAGATCATTGTGAATTTGACAGACTTGTCAATGGCAGCAACCCAATAGCAACCTTATTATAACTGTTATAAAGATCATTGTGAATTTGACAGACTTGTCAATGGCAGCAACCCAATTGCAAACTTATTATAACTGTTATAAAGATCATTGTGAATTTGACAGACTTGTCAATGGCAGCAACCCAATTGCAAACTTATTATAACTGTTATAAAGATCATTGTGAATTTGACAGACTTGTAAATGGCAGCAACCCAATAGCAACCTTATTGCAACGGAAATAAAGATCATTGTGAATTTGACAGACTTGTCAATGGCAGCAACCCATTTGCAAACATATTATAACTGTTATAAAGATCATTGTGAATTTGACAGACTTGTCAATGGCAGCAACCCAATAGCAAACTTATTATAACTGCTATAAAGATCATTGTGAATTTGACAGACTTGTCAATGGCAGCAACCCAATAGCAAACTTATTATAACTGCTATAAAGATCATTGTGAATTTGACAGACTTGTCAATGGCAGCAACCCAATAGCAAACTTATTATAACTGCTATAAAGATCATTGTGAATTTGACAGACTTGTCAATGGCAGCAGCCCAATAGCAACCTTATTGCAACGGAAATAAAGATCATTGTGAATTTGACAGACTTGTCAATGGCAGCAAACCAATAGCAACCTTATAATAACTGTTATAAAGATCATTGTGAATTTGACAGACTTGTCAATGGCAGCAACCCAATAGCAAACTTATTATAACTGCTATAAAGATCATTGTGAATTTGACAGACTTGTCAATGGCAGCAACCCAATTGCAAACTTATTATAACTGTTATAAAGATCATTGTGAATTTGACAGACTTGTAAATGGCAGCAACCCAATAGCAACCTTATTGCAACGGAAATAAAGATCATTGTGAATTTGACAGACTTGTCAATGGCAGCAACCCAGTAGCAAACTTATCATAACTGTTATAAAGATCATTGTGAATTTGACAGACTTGTCAATGGCAGCAACCCAGTAGCAAACTTATCATAACTGTTATAAAGATCATTGTGAATTTGACAGACTTGTCAATGGCAGCAACCCAATAGCAACCTTATTGCAACGGAAATAAAGATCACTGTGTTTTCGACACAGTGATGCAAACTCAGAGCTGAAATAACTGTGAACGGAACCTTGACCGCAGATAAGCATACAATGTGAGTACCTATTACATTTTGTATTATTATTATTGTGTCGTTGACATATCTCGGGACCCTGGGGTCCTGGACCTTTGGAAGGCGTACGAGGGGCCGAAGCCAACTCGCAGAGGCCCGTTAGACGCTTTCAATGAAATGAGGCACCAACCGACGATTATCCCTGTAGGTGCCCACTATGCAAGTGCACCCAAGGACCACCCGCGTTTGGTGTTGAACTATTGCAGGATATTATGGAAATAAAGGTATTTATTGGCCTATGGATTTGGGTGGCTAAAGTGGACTGGTTACCTAAAACTATGAGAGGACTATGGCCCCTGCCTAACCAATATTTCATACAATACATGGATAAAATGACAGAGGGTGACTTGCACGCTCAATAATGGGCCCCCGGAAACGGTCGCTAGCACATAGTGACGTAGCAATAAGGGGGCCACATATCCGGAGGTGCTTGAGGAGTGGAGAGGTATTCCACGGCGATCAGGACAATCCCGGAAGTACGGTCGAGATGCCTACCAGCATCTTACTGAAGTACTTCCATCCTCCGAGCACGTTTTATTTGTTATATTCATTTATTTCGGATTTTCAAATACATCCTTAGTTGTTAGTAGCACAGAAATGCTTAGAGTTCTGCCGCGCTAGCGACAAGAACAGCAATGTATGTTTGGATAGTTTTGAGTAATTAGGCGCGCAAACTTTTTGTTACAAGTTTGTTTTTCAGGACTTCGTTTTTAAGTTAAATTAATTGTGATGATTTTTTTTTTTTTTTTGAAAACAGCAATACGCATTTAATGCACATAACGTAAAAGTAAAACCTAAATGATAGTGCTTTACTTGTAAGCCCGGGGTAACTCTACTTACTGTTGATATGTTAAGAAAGATGTCTTATTTATTATGGGTAGGTAGGGGTAAATGTTTGTATGATGAATATGGACATTTGTACCCGAGTCATGGATGTATATTTATAATATGTATGTATTTACAAAAAAAAAAATGTATTTAAGTAGTGTATCAACCATCTGGTATCCATAACACAAGCCTTAAGTGTTAAGTGCTTAACTTGGAACTAGATGGTGCTGTGTGCAATGTCAGACGATATTTATTTTATTCGACTTACTGCCTTTATCCTTAACTAAATTTACCAGTTCCCGGTAAGCTATTAAAACAGCTATTAAAACAGCTGATAGCACATCTGGTAGAGCTCATTGTGCTGTTTCAATATTTAACTCATTTTGCGAAAATTGCACTTACTGCTGATATCGCTAGCGCGGCAGAGTTGACAAGACACTTAGAAAACTAAAAACACAAAAATATAAGTAACAACATCGAAAACTCCGATACCTGAGCGCAAATTTTTTCAGTTACTTGACTGCGTGCAGTCTTGTCCAGAATCGACCTTTTATGAAATATCAAATCTTTATTCATTAATAAAATACAATACAAAATAATCTAACCTAATCCTAATCTATAAGTACTGTTATTATTATTAATTATTATTGATTAATTAACTAATAAAATAAGCTCATTTATCCATCGCTTTTTATTGCAATCGACGTCTTGTCAGCTAATCCAGGCACGAAACGCGAGTGATAGCCTGTTGCTACCAAAATCTAGAGATAAATACCTAGCGGCCTACGAAACTTTCATATAGTGGAAGCAAAAATGCCGAGTCATTTTCGTGTTCATTCAAAAGTTTGGTTTTATTCCACTATTTCGTTATTTTCGGTGATTTCAATACCAGGCTTACCCAGAAGAAGCCTGTTCACTCTCACTTTGAAGAGATTAGGGTTGTACGCGTTCGGAAACACAGACGTAGGTAGAAAGCTCCATTCTTTTGCTTTGCGCATTACAAAAGACTGGTGGAATAGCAACAAGGTAAGGATGGTAACTTGCAGTGCGTCTAGATGACCGATGGAAGAAGGGGGCCGGTGGAATGAGGTCGTGGAGTTCTTGGGCACACTCACCGAAGTACAGTCTGTAGAAGACCGACAAGCAGGCAGCCTTGCGGCGATGAGTCAAGCTGTGAAGCTTGGCATCCACCAGTTTTACGTCACCAATGAGCTCTTAGCTCTGCGATCCACCGAGTCAAGCGCAGCAAGTTGGTACTTTGCTGAGCCATCCCAAAGGTGGCTGCAATACTCCATGCAGGATCGGGCTTGCGCTTTGTAAAGGGTCAGAAGCTGTCCAGGCGTAAAGTATCGTTTCACTCTATTTAGGATGCCCAGTTTCTTAACCGCTGTTTGAGCTTTGTAATCGATGGTGGCGCCGAATTATTTGAGACCTGATGTCAACTCCATGCCTAGGAGCTCGAGCCGATCAGTTACAGGAACCGATGTACCACGAAAAGAAGGAGTTTGGTCGAAACGACTGCTTATAACAGTAAAAAGACACGCCTGTGTTTTGGTGGCGTTAAAAGAGACCAGATTGTCATCACCCCACTGGGAGACAAGGCTTAAGGTCAAATCAGTACGCTCTACCATGGCCTCTCTCAAGGAACGAACCTCGGCCCCGCTGGTTTTTGCGCTGGACAAGTATTTCTCAAGTAGTAGTGTAGATGATGGAAAGTAACACGAGTGTTGTCTTTTCAATTTACGACTGTTGTATTTTTTTTAATGATTTAATGCTTCCGTTGGTTGCTTTATTCGTGCACTTTGACATGAACTGTTAGGTCCGGTTAAAATATTCATGTTGCCCATTTCCTTGACATAAACCTCATTTATAAACTGGCAATCGATCGCAATGACTTTAATTTTGACAGCTGTCACGTTCATGCGTTATTCACGTCGTCGAGCAGACGAATTTTTTAAACGTTATAAAGCAATGGATGTCAAAATGAAAAGCATTGCGATCGATTGCCATTTGTGTTAAACAACTATACCGCCGGTTTTTTTTTAATTCAAATCAAAAACAAAATTGGCTAACAATATTGTCACAATGCCATTGTTAGCGTTTGACAAACGGTCATATTAGCCTTTCAGATGACGGCGAATAAATTTCACTCGCAATTTTTCCGTGCGTCGGTAAAATGTATTTTTCCCGACATTATTTACACAAGTGGGTAACTACGCAGTTCGTCCTCGGCCAGACAATTGTTTAAACTAAACTACGACTTATTGGCAAACACTTAGAGTCATTCGGGGTAAGAGCTCGCGGCGGGTAAGAGTTCGCAGTAGCCCGATCTCCGACAGGGGTGAAGGGACTGAGGTCTGTGTTCGCGGAACTTAATAACGCACGAGTCGCCGTTTCGGAGCCACGTGTCGCCTGGGCGCAAAGTATTTAGTTTTCGCCACAGATCACAGAATACGTCAACTGCAAAAAAATCCTATAATATTTGTGCCGGGGAAAAGTGTGTTGAAGTTACATGCATAGATTTAAGACAGTAAGTTTATCACATTTCTATTGTTCGATTATCGTAGTATTTATGTAAGTGTATCATATTTTCTAAAATTTATTGACTTGTGTATTGTAACCGATCATTTAATATTTTTGCTGATTGGGGTAAGAGTGCGAGGTCAAAAGTACGCACGCGTACTTTTACCCATGTTGCGCACTTATACCCCAATGTAAATAAAAATATCCAAAGTTATTTAAAAGTGGCTTATTCTTTCAGAACACATCAAAATGCCGAGTAATTATGTAAGGAAAGCACCACAACGAGCCCTGATCTCAAACATTTACAGCTAAAAAACTAATCCAAGAAGGAAATAGTCATAGACGTGCTGCACTAGAAGTTGGTATCAGTGAAGGTGCTTTGCGAAAGGGGCTTAAGTCTACCCACGTGCCAACCTCTTTGAATCGTTTTAAACCTACATTTACCAAAGACCAAGAAGCAGAATTTGCAGTTTATTGCCAAGAATGGACGATAGGTTTTTTGGCATTATTATAAATGATTTACGACATTTCGCCTATGAGTTTGCAACGGCCAATAATATAGAATACCATTTCGATATATCGTGCAAGATGGCTGGTCGAGATTGAGTGGATGGGTTTATTAAAAGAAATATTCATCTAAGTTTGCGACAGTCAGCGCCCATCAGCTTAGCCAGAGCAATTAGTTTTCATAAAACTCAAGTTTAGATATTTTACACTATGCTCAAAGAAATCTATGACAATCATAACTTCCGGCCAAATATAAATTATAATATGGACGAAACTGGAATGAGTACAGTTCCAAAAAAACCTCTAAGGTCGTATTTGTCAAAGTTACTATTACTACTTAAAGTTTAATAAATATTGATTATTACCCATCTTTATTTTATTTTACCATCCATTTAGATTTCTTTAAATGCGTCCGTTTACCCCACACGCGTAATTTTACCCTAAGACTTGCGTAATTTTACCCGCGTGATGGGGCAAGAGTACGCGTTCGGAACATGTTACTTTAAACATAAGTAGAAAAAAAATTAATTGATCTTGAACGAAAATTTACTTAAATAATGAAAATATATTAAAATCTCGACCAACTCTATATCCAACTAACCCTGATAATTAATTTTTCATAGTTCGTTGGGACCATTGAAAATTAAGTGCGTGCTCTTGACCCGAATGACTCTAACGTTTATAAATGAGCTGATTATCGCTAATTTTGATAATTGTTATTGGTTATTTTGTTTCGAAAGAGATTACGTTAAATTTGCATTTATGTTGTTGCTTATAATGTTTTAATAGAGGCCCAATGCGGATAGATTGTTAAATAATCTTTAATTTTAATTATAAATCTTCGGTTTCCAAAAGCCTGATATAATAAACTTGCTTCAGTAAATTTCCTGTCAAATTTCAACTACAACTCTTCATTTTATGGGGAAGCGCCATTTAAAATTACTTATCTTACGTTTTTTGCAAATCAGTGTCAGATATTATGTTGAACAACATATGATTCGCTACCGTATCAAGTATGTATTTACAGAATTACAGAATTCGCATAACATAATCAGCCTATAATGTTCCCACTGCTGGGACACAGGCCTCCTCTCGGTGAGAGGGAGGTCTCGGGGGTGAGGTGTACAGAATTATAATCATTCAAATCATCAATACATCCATCTAAGTTCATATAATGCTATTGAATGAAAATATCAATCAATAGGATTATGAACTTAGAGGGTTGTAGGTACCTATAACGGTTCCTTGTTGACTACGGAACCCTAAAAAGAGAACTAGGAGTATGAAATCGACATGAGAATCCAGGAGTATCGGTAGCTACTTAGCTATCGTACCTATTATAACACTGTAAATAATAATAAAAAAACGTAATTACAAAAAAATCAACAGACTTCTGGAAGTCTGGAAAACTGTTGTTTTTTTTTTGGATTATAAATTTCTTATTTTTCACTTTTTAGTTGTGGTACCTACCCTTCGATCATACACAAATTCGTATACCTTCGCGGAAGTTATTATAACATCATCAACATACACTAAGTGGAAAAAATACGCATTCTTTATTGAAGCTGACTCAAAAACCACTCATCAGAACTTGACCAAATTTATAAGGGACCACCCTATAAGTATACCATTTCAAACAAAAGAAGATTTTCTCAAATTGGTTTATAAATCAATGACGGAGTTCTGAGATAACAAACAAAAAAAATATACTACCGAATTGAGATCCTCCTCCGTTTTCGAAGTCAGTTTTAAATTGCAACGTCTTGTATCATAAACAATTAGACAGTCAGCCCACTACCGCCTTCTTGACTGGATAATACTGTTACCAACGCATGAGCTATCCTCACAAATATAATTTCATTGCATTGCATTTATTTAGTGCATTCCATATTGTAAAAAAGATGTTACAAAAGGAAAGAAAGAAAATGCGTTTATTTGCGGTAAACACGACGCAAAAAATAACATAAACACAAACAATAAGAAAAGGTTGGGGTAAACATGCGTCACATCCACGCAAAACAGCTATCGCTCAGCATTATGCTGCGACCCTATGCAAGACAGAGCCCAGCGCTGGTTTTCAGCGACAGCCGGCGCTGACGTAATGACGTCGCAAGCAAATAATTGTTAGGACGCTATGCGCTAGGAATATATAATTTAATTTAAATGTGATAGAATGTACTAAACAGAAATGTAAAAGGAAATAGACATACTACATGCTTCGAGAATATCATCCTCAATAAACGTTTTACGCCTTATGGCAACATTGCATTAAAAGGTTGAAGCTGATGGGCACAGAAAGATAGGTGACATCTTTCTGTGCCCATCAAAGATGATGATGAGCACAGAAAGTCAAAGTCAAAGTCAAAGTCAAAGCATTTATTTCAAATAGGCACATAAAAGGCACTTTTGAACGTCAACATGTACATTTAAATTGAATTGATTCTAGTCGCCCCTTCCAAAAGGTAGTTTCGTATGGAGAAGAATGGGCAAGAAACTCCATCGTTACTCTTTTAAAATGTGTTACAATACTTTGTATACATTAATTATATAATTATATGTGAAGACGATGCACCTATAATAAAAATTACCCTACCAAAATAGGTAAAAAGAATTTAATAAACGTAGCAATGATAAATAAGTTAATTAAATGATAGATACATGGTGTTCACATATTTACAAACATTGTAAAAGTATACGATTTCCCAAATTATGTAACCAATTAATATGTCAGTGTGTGAGTTAAAGTAGTCACAGAATGTAAACCAATGTCATAAAAATAACAAACCATACAATTAAAGTACCAACAAGTTTTAATTTTGTCAAGATCCTAGATTGTCCCGTGGAGCTGGACCAGCATGTTTCCAAGCATTCTTATCTTGGATATAATCCTCTAATTTGTAATATGCTTGTTTACACAGTGAACTTTTTATATGAGTTTTAAATTTTCTTTCATTTAATTGCAATATATTACAAGGTATTTTGTTGTAGCATTTAACACAGTACCCCATAAAAGATGTATGTATTTTAGCTAATCTGAAAAATGGTTGCTCAATTTTATCTTTATTTCTTGTATTAAAATTATGTCTATCACTTATTTTATTAAAAAGATGTAGATTTTTTCTTACGTACATAATATTTTCATAGATGAATTGGCAAGGTACCGTCATAATATTAATTCTTTTAAATAGTTCCCTGAGAGATTCGCGTTGACGTAGATTATAAATGGCTCTGACAGCTCTCTTTTGCAAAATAAAGATGGATTCAATGTCAGCAGCCCGACCCCACAGTAAAATGCCATACGACATAATGCTGTGGAAGTAGCTAAAATAGACCAAACGCGCGGTTTCTACATCTGTTAACTGTCTTATCTTTCTAACAGCATAAGCGGCCGAGCTTAGCCGCCCCGCAAGAGATGTTATATGAGGTCCCCATTGTAATTTCTCGTCTAGCGTGATTCCCAGAAAAACTGTGTGATTAATTAATTCCAGTTTTTCTCCATTCAACATGATGTCACACTCGCTACTTCTTACATTCGGTAATTTAAATTTAATGCATTTGGTTTTTTTACCATTTAGTACCAAATTATTTACCGTAAACCAATCATGGACCTGAAGAATAGAGCTATTCACGTCGTCAAGATTTTGTGACCGTCGGAAGATGTCACCTGTCGGGCACAGCTAAGTAGGAGAGGGGGTTGGTGCCGATACGAGAAAGAAAAAACAATGTCTGAACTTACCATGGTGTCCAGTCAATTGATGCAGCAACTCACTGCTTTCCTTGAGACCTGATAAACAATAAGATTTGATTAAGTTTTTGTGATATTTGTTTGAATTAGGGGCTCGTGGCTAAATGATAACAGCCGCAGGGCGATTGAAGGTCAAGCTACGCTTGCCGCGGTCGGTTCGTGGATGGGTGACCATCCATTACAGTTTGAGAGTCCTTTGTGCCTCGGAAAGCACGTTAAGCCGTTGGTCCCGGCTGACATTCGTTACGGTAGTTAGAAGCCCAAATCTCTGACTATTTGTAGGTATATGTTGAACTAGGAACTGGGTTGTGGAGGTCAGATAGGCAGTCGCTCCATGTATTTGCAGTATCTGATGATCTACTGCATCCGGTTAGACTGGGTGCCGACCCCAACATATGTAGTTGGGAGTATGCTAGGCAGGTTGATTGATTGAATTTGATGGCTAGTTTGGAGTCAAGAAATATTATGGATGAATCTATGACTGGTTTCTTTGGCCTTCTCTTTGTATAGATAACGCAAATAAATCGAGCCACTTCCTTTTTTCACGCTTTATCGCTTAAGAGGTTATTTAATAACCATTATAATGAGGATAAATTATTGAATGATAACCTTATTGAATGATAAAGTATTGGCTCTGAAAGGAAAACGGTTATTTTTATAGAAAATTGTAGTGTTACAACACAATACAAGGGTCCAGAAAAAAACAATTAAATAAATAAATAATAATAAAACAAAAACAAAACCCCTAATTAACCTTTTCTTAATGGAGTACAGTGGAGTTGTTATAAACAAATTAAATACGATTTTGTCTACCCTTTAAACCTTAATTTAAAATGAATACTTGACAACAAACTACCATAATTATAAAGGTTAATAAATAAACTTTTAGGCAGTATATGTTTTGAATTGATTGATTGATTGATTGTTTTGTTTTGATTCCATAATACCAGAAATAATAACCATTAAAATTAAAGCTGGAAAAAAGGAAGTGGCTCGATTTATTTGCTCACAAGTTTAACTATATTTTAGGTAAGTGTACAGTACTACTAATTCTTCAGATTGTCAGTACACGAAGTTCAGTCATTGACCCCGAATCTGTAGATAAACTAGGATATATTTTAAATAAATAAATATGAGACAACATCCACACAAGGTCTTCAGGTCCCGAACTAGGTAGAACCTGTACTACGGTAACCTGATGACTGATATACATACATAAATACATATACACACCCAGACACAGGTCAAACAGACATGTTCATGCACACACACGTTTGACTTGTCCGGGGATCGAACCCGGGACCAGCGGCTCAGAAGGCAGGGTCGCTACCAACTGCACCAACCAGTCAGTCAATTTTACAAGAAATGATAGAAAATTACAGTTAGTTACAAGATATACTCACTTCTGACTCCCAAGATAAGTCTTAGTTCATCCGAAATGTAAAGGTCCGCACCTGAAATGTTACATTGAAATTATAAACATGTCGTCCTTCTACGTTTTGTTATCGCTGCGCAAGGACTTCCATTTTAGTTATTAGGTGGTTCTTTAACTCAAAGATATGTCGGCACCAATGACGGGGTCCGCCAGGGCCGATGCCTGCCAGGGTTGCGGGAAAGTCCGAAAGGGTTGCCGTGGCCCCCGGCACAAGCCACTGAAGGAAAACGGGTGGGTTTTAGTCAGTATGTAAAAGTCTGACATGACCTACCGCTCCGCCTAGAGCGGGAGAAGTTATTTGCCGATTTCCTAAAAAAATAAAAAGTGTGTTCTCTATGATATTTTGTGGGAATGTTAAATCAGTATTACAACATGTCTCGGAATTAACGCACGTTATAATCATGATACTCACACTGAATTTTTACTTTTATGTATAGAAAATTGTTTTTTTTTATTTTTATTAAATTAGTTCAGGGCATATACAACGTGTCGTTTTGCATCCTCGTCAAATTTCAGGAGACTGTTAAGAAAGACACAAGATAAATAATCAAATAATAATTACGATCCTGCTCAATAATTAATACATACTTGTTTTTTTAGGTAATTAAGTTTGACAGTATTTCAGAATACTCCACTTTTAAAGAACAGAATCGCCCCGTTGCGTATGCGGTAGGCAGTGGTGCCGATTCCCTTGTTCACAAACTAAACTAAATTTAAGTTGAGTGCATCTTTTTCTTTCTATTTCATTATGAAAAGGACAGAAGATAAATATTGGTTTAGTCCTGTCAAATTAGTCAGCACCTGACGTAATTTGATGTAACTTTAGTTGTCAACTTTTTAATCACGTCTAAACTTGTATGGAGTAGTGTCAGGCGCTGATTAATTTGACAGCACTAAACTAAAATTTATCTTCTGTCCTTTTCATAATGAAATAGAAAGAAAAAGATGCACTAAACTTAAATTTAGTTTAGTTTGTGAACAAGGGAATCGGCACCAGTGTCGCACGACTATGTCGCTGTGTGCGTGCGTTGCAGTTACAGGGCGGTATCACACGGGCCCTACACATGACAATTTCCGAAAATTCAAATAAAAAACCTACCTACTTATTTTAATATTGATTCGTGTCGAGAATCATAACATAGTTACTTACCTCCTCGAATTTGACGAGGATGCAAAACGACACCTTGTATATCGCACTCTGATCGAACATGAGCGCTGCACGCGAGTCTGATGCGCGCTACCGGCGTCCTACGGCTGGCTACGAAGACCACACCGGCCTCCTGCTGACCTTGTGCTGACAAGTCCCTCTACGTCTCATGCTACCAAGGATGGTACCCTTCCTACTTTTAAGTGCGACTGCTCAGATTAGTCAGAAACTTACCTACGACCTAGCTGTGTTCTAAGTACTACTATAACTATATGTAAGAAGCTATGTTATATGTATGTAGTATTTTTTAATTTTTCCCTTTTAAGTTGTGGTAGGTCTACACATTCGTATACCACTACTGACACTAAATAACAGTGACAGGAAGTTATTATAACATCATCCATATACAGTGGAAAAAAATACGTATTATTGAAGCTAACTGAATAACTACCCATGTAAAGTAAGTAAAATTAATATGGGACCACCTTGAAGCATGCCCTATCCATTAAAAAAAAAATCTTCGAAATCGATCCACAATTGCCGGAAATATCGCGTAACAACAAACAAAAAAAAAGAAAACATACAGTTGAATTGAGAATTTCGTCCTTGTTTGAAGTCGGCTAAAACTAAAAGTATATATCTATACTTACTAATTATTATAAAGAGGTAAAATCTGCTTGTTTGCTTGTAAGTTTGTATGTAGGGATAATCTTTAGAACTACCAGTCGGATTTCTTAAATTCTTTTTGCATTTGATAGCCCAAATGTTGAGAAAGACTATAGGCTACTTTAACATCGCCGAGCCGAGCAGAAAGAAAAATAGTCAGAAAGAATGCTAAGCGAAAACGAAGTCATAGCGCGGGCAGGCGATGCGATGCGACGGGGCGGGGGAACAAGAAATTTCACTCAGACAGAGTCGCAAGTTTGACATAAATGCTTTGACTTTTGCCTTTTTTTGAACAACCGCGTTCCATGTTGCTATTCCTTGTCCTCAAAAAGGTCTATGTATAGGAAATCATTATTTCTTATCATCTTTAAGATCATTAGATCAATTTAATTTAGATTAATTCAAGATCATTAGATCTTGGACACATAGTATTCTAGGTATACCTTCCACATCTCTCCTCACTCTAAACCCTTCAAAAATGTCAAGTGACTCACCATCTTCTCTCCTCTTATGCTGTTTCCGTCTTGCATGCCACTCCTCTCGTTCCTCCTCAGAGGTATACTCGTAGTAATCTTGGGCAGAGTGCTTCCTAAGTCTACGGTGACGCGGACTTACGTTGTCATAGTCGTCTGTAATAGATATTGGGTCATCAGTGTCCCCCTAAGGGGTAGGGGTATATAATTAATAATATGAGACAACATCCACACAAGGTCTTCAGGTCCCGAACTAGGTAGAGCCTGTACTACGGTAACCTGATGACTGATATACATACTTTAACTATGGGACCAAATATGAAATGGCGAAAAAAAAATCTGCTGATCCTTACATTTATGTTTGCAGAACTCGTCAAAATGTAGGGACCAGCTGATTTTTTTTTCGCGATTTCATATTTGGTCCCGTAGTAAAAGTTGTTCATAATGATGAGTACAATGACCCCTTAAGAGGTTGATGGTGTTTTACCAATATACAGGTCAAACAGACATGTTCATGCACACAAATGTTTGACTTGTCCGGGGATCGAACCCGGGACCTGCGGCTCAGAAGGCAGGCTCGCTACCAACTGCACCAACCGGTCAGTCAATTGTCTGGCGGCTCAGAAGGCAGGCTCGCTACCAACTGCACCAACCGGTCAGTCGATTGTCTGCCTTCTATTAATAATACACCCTCATTTCGCCAGTTATGTTGAACGGCTGCCACTGAGAAATTCTAATATAAAAAAACCAACAAGCTTATGCCCGAGTATCGAACCCAGGAAGCTAAGCAGTTGCATTTACGTCCACTACACCAACGAGGAAGTAACAGCGCATCTGAATATTGATACTTTTCGGCAACTTAAAACTTTACCAAAAAGTTTTTATCACACTAAACACACTAAACACAAAAACAACATTTTATCACGGTTTTTGCTCCCAAACTGTGATAAAAATGTGTGACTCAAGCCTATCACAGTAGGCCGTGCTCGCCCCGCAGGTTACGAAATTGCAATGTCTACGCGATCGTAGCACAGCGAGCTACGCCGTGGCAGTGTACGTGGCGCACTATCTTTTGTTTGTGGACTTAAACAAACGAAAGTATTATTTTAAAAGTAATTTCTGTTTCTGGAGCAATCAATAAAAAGTGCATTTATTTTTATGACGTTTAATATCGATATTTAATTTAATTTACTTAATTTAAAAGCTAACAATCTTAAAATTATAATCTTAATATGTACAAATATATAAAAAAGGCAGGGGAATGATTCATAAGGCATCAAAAAATTCGTCCGCGTCGCTGTCAACAGGAAAAGTGCCCAAAAGGCTAGCAGCATTGCCACGTTGTATAGCAATGCTGATTCTTTGGCCAAATAATAGGCCAGTCCGCTGGTCACGTGAAGACTCGAGCAACCGCTTGGCAATGTCTCGAAAAACTAAGATACTTGAATATAGTCAGTTTTATAGTCATTTCCGAGCTACGAGTATCTATCCCGTAGTTGCACCTGCCATGGTATATCTCTGCATCACCCTAAGGTTGACTGGTAGAAAAGGCGAATTCATTGTGATCGTAATAGGAGGTGTTCTTACCTGATTGTTCGGCTACTGTTAACGTCACTTGGACCTGGAACAGAATAATTATATTGGTACACGGTACAGGTGCAATAAAATAACGTTTTTTTACAAAAAATAACAACCGACTTCAAAAAAGAACACTACAAAGTGAAAAATAACTTTAATTTCGGAAGTCGGTGTCTTTGTATCTGTATTTTAGCGTTCTCCACCGTCTTCCGAAATTAAAGTTATTTTTCACTTTGTAGTGTTCTTTTTTGAAGTCGGTTGTTGTTTTTTGTAAAAAAAGCACTTTTAGTTATGGTACCTAGACCTACCCCACCCACACCCATTCGAAAACTATCATCTTACACGTCCACGTCCGTTCGAAGGCGGTTTTTTTATTTAAAAATAATTTATTGTTGATTTTTGACCGCTTGACCGATTTCGATAAAATTGATATGGGACCACCTCTGAATTATGACCTACCAAACAAAATAAGAATCATCAAAATCAATTCATAATTGGCGGAATGATCGCGTAACAAACATACAAAAACCATTCGAAAAAAAAATATTTTTGAGTACCTAAGCAAGTGCAAGAGGATTGTATGTATCTTGTACATACTAACAACAGTCTTCGATCACCAATCCGTCTGCTACTACAACATACAACACCAGCGCGATCAACACAAACATTAACTAACAAACTGACATACTCGTGTCAAGTGATTAGTTTAAAGGTTCACTGTTATTTCAAGCAGCCAATCAGAATACGACCCTAATGTCTACCTAAGAGGCCTACTCAGCTACGCTGACGACACGCTGGTCCTGGCGCAGGGGAGGTCGCATCAGGCGGCGGCCGACGCGATGACACGCGGGGTTGCGATAGTCGTGGAGATGATCCGGCAGTTGGGTCTCGAGGTGGCTTTGCACAAGTCCGAGGCCATGTCTTTCCATGGGCCCCGGAACAGGCCACCATCGGGATCCCAACTAACGGCAGGAGGGGTTCACATCGGCGTCGAGTCCACGATGAAGTACTTAGGACTCGTGCTCGATAGCCGGTGGAACTTCGTGGAGCACTTCCGACGTTTGGCCCCCAAACTGGAACGGACTGGGGCCGCCCTCAAGCGGCTCCTGCCCAACCTGAGGGGTCCAAACGCCTCCTGCCGAAGGCTTTACGCGGGGGTCGTGCGGTCCATGGCTACATATGGGGCCCCGGTGTGGGCGCGTTCACTGCGGCGGAGAGCCGCCCACTATCTAAACGCGCCCCAAAAGGTGGTAGCCGTAAGGCTGATCCGGGGCTACCGCACGATCTCGGGCGAGGCGGCAAGCCTCCTTGCCGGACTGCCGCCGTGGGATCTGGAGGCGATAGTCCTCGCGCGCCTGTATGAGTGGCGCGCGGAGGCACTACGCCGGGGGGAAACCCCGCTTCCGCGGCAAATCGCGGCGGAGCGGACGGACCTCCGGCGCGATCTCATGGTGGCATGGAAAGAGCGACTGTCGCAACCCAGCGCAGGGCACGCCACGATAGCGGCGGTAAGACCCCTCTTTGAGGAGTGGCTAGAGAGGCGTCACGGCGTCCTCACCTACCGCCTGACGCAGGTCCTCACCGGACACGGATGTTTCGGGAGGTTCCTGCACATCATCAGGCGGGAGGAAACGCCCGGATGTCACCACTGCGATGATCGCCCCGAGGACACGGTGGAGCATACGGTGGGGGCCTGCCCTGCATGGGCGGAGCACCGCCGTGTCCTCGTAGAGGCGATCGGCAGCGGCGGCGACCTCTCACGCCCGGCCCTGGTTCAAGCCATGATCCGGGGCGAGGGGGAGTGGGAGGCAGTCACCTCCTTCTGCGAAGCAGTCATGCTAGCGAAGGAGGTGGCGGGACGGGAGAGGGAGAGAGTCTCCCGTCCAAGCCGCCGCGGTGGACGCTCCGGGCGTCGGGAGCCGCGTGACGACTCCCGGCCACCGTAGGCGCGGGCCTGCGGGCGGTGAGTAATGGGTAGCTCACCGTCCGATCAGGACCAGGCCCGTGCTGGACGGCCGTGTTCCACGCGCGCCTCAAAGAGATGTCAGCATCGAAGAGGGGGCCCACTAGGGCCCAAGCCTGCCGGGAAAGCGGGATCATCCGAAAGGGGTACCGCTGACCCGGAACATAAAGGGCCAAGGAAGGAACACGGGTGGGTTTTAGTCAGTAAGAGTCTGACACTCCCTTGCGCTCCACCCAGAGCGGGAGGAGTCATTTGATGATTTCCCATCCTCAAAAAAAAAAAAAAAAAAAGAGGCCTACTCAAATATCCTTTCTTTGGTATTGTTCGTCTAATCGTTGACTCCTTAAGTTCTGAGTTGAGCTGCACGATTGCTGACAATTGCGTGCACTGACTGGACAGGTCCACTCAATCTGTGTGGTTCTTTCCTCAAAAGACTATTTCAGACACCGATCTACATAGCCTTCACATGATCTGACCAAGATTTTGTCTGGACTTTAAAAGAGACTGTGACCTCTGAGTTTGTTTCGGCCTTTCTTCTCGGAGTAGTCAGATAGGAAACGCCTGCCTCATCTAGTTTAAAACAAATACTATTGACGTGTAAAAGTGTTTGTACAAACCTACTTACAGAAATAAAATCATTTATCAATAATTCACAAGTTTCTTAGAAGAGCGATGGCCGCCACATAGCGTCCGCAATTTGCCGGCGAATGACGTCACCGTAACGTTATAAAAAAAATTAAGTTGGGATGTTTTCCTAGAGATCGTTTTTTGACACCGTAAAGTGAAATCCCGCTGCCAATACTTTCATGATAGCCGTCACTGCGGCCGTTATGACGACCATTGGACTTCTAGGAAATCGTAGCTTTAGTAAATTTTCATGCAATCTATTCAGAAACCAGCCGGTCGATTCTGTAAAAATCTCGCCGTAAAGACTTGCGTGGAGTGAGCTGTCAGTGTCATCCCACTGATGCTAGGGATTGACCAACGTTACATTTACAATCTTAATAATATTTTTTATCGAAATTCTATTGATCATTTTATATTCATAATATTAATATTTTTATTGTTCAATTAGGACTAGATTACATGGCAAGGTATTATAAAAAGCACAAGCATAAAGTTTCATCTAGTTAGTGGGTGCCGTACTGTTCTCCTAGATAAGTTACCAAATAATCTGTGTTTAGGAGTCTGTGTTTATTATTTCAAAGCTTGTATTTATTTAAGTGTTTTTGGAGGTTTTTACATGAAATAGCAAAAAATAAACCCAGTTAGAAACTGAACTGTTGTTTTTATTATTTAATCTACACCCATGTTATAAATCCTATATAAAAGTTTCTGAAACAGTTAGCTTATTGCCAACATTCAAACAACCAGTGTCATCGTACCCATTATATTTATATCATCCAAACGAGTGCTATAATGTTGTACTTAATTTCATTACGCAACTCGAACTCGATCCCTTCCTCTTTCAATTCGTGTTATATTTATGAATTTCAAAAAAAGAACATTATCATGCACGCGCGTTTCACTACTACAGCTACTAATTTAAAAAAAAACTTTTAGGTTATTCGAATTCACGTCGTATCCCGCCATTTTTGTTCGTTATTAGTAGGTGCGAATCATTTATAGAGGATTCATATCATGGGTGTAGTTAAAGTCTTGTATGCAACTGTACATAATTTAGGTATTATGCATAAATAACTAAATTATTATAGTCCGTGCATGACGCGCTCGCGCCTTACGCATTAAAAAAAAAACAACGTCGTGTTTCTGACTGAATTTCTACTTTGCTATTTTATTTTAAAACCCCCAAACTAGTAATGTTTAGGTACTTAGATATACCTAAGCTTTGAAATAAGTAATATAAAATTATCAATAGAATTTGCATAGAAAATATTATTAAAATCTCGATTATGATTGTAAATGTATATGTAATGCTTGGTCAGTCCGTACCATCAGTGGGACGACACTGACAGCTCACTCCACGCTCACTTCACCAAGGTTTTCACAGTGAGATGGTTACAGAATCACACGCCAGAGGGGCAATGAACGTTCGCATTCAAATCTCAGTTTCAATCTGTCAAAAATTGTTGACTTGGATTTTGAACTTTTTTAATTACGGGTGACGTGGCGAATTAAAAATGACAGTGGTATAATTTAGGGTGATGTAAGGGGCTTGTGACTAAGTAATAACAGCCGCACGAGTCGATTGATCAGGTTAAGCTAGCTTGCCGCGGTTGGTCCGTGGATGGGTGACCATCTTTACCTACCAAGACCCCTCTGTGGCTCGGAAAGCACGTTAAGTCGTTGATCCCGGCTGATTTGAAAGACGTTACGGGTCGTCAGAAGCCCGAATGTCTGACAACCAGTCCTACCAAGGGGTATTGTATTACCCAGTAACTGGGTTGTGGAGGTCAGATAGGCCATCGCTCCATGTAAAATACTGGTATTCAGCTGCATCTGGTTAGACTGGAAGCTGACCCCAACATATTTGGGGAAAGACTAGATATATAATATATATACAAAACTACAAAGTTTTCTTTTTGAAACTTGTCATACTTTGTTTGCGTTAATATTACGCAATATTTTGTAAATCAGTCGCCATCTTTGAATTCGCAAGATTTTGTATTTTAAAGTCACGCGCTGTTTTCATAAAGAGTGTAATGTTTGTGCCACAGAACCTGATGATTTTTCGAGAAAGACTCGGACCAGGGGGTCTACTCTCTAAACACAAAATCTATAGTTTCGGCCGAAGTTACGGGCGTTGCTATTCCGTATCACCTACGGACATATGATTACTTCGAGACCCGAACTAAAATTGAATGATAACACCACTTGACTTAATGCTTAATTCCGATGTGTTTTTGCCCGTCCGAAAAATGATTTCCAAAATAAATCGGGTGTAGGGTTAATTCCGAAGTATCGAACAACTTTCGGACGTGCCCGTTTCTTCGTTGACGGACTTAAAGAGTAGGCTTCCTACTTCTACGGTTTAGCTAGTTGCCTTATATGTTATTCTAGTCCTACCTTACAACCTCAGGGTAGGTTCCAAAGTATACGGTGTCCTTTTTCTGTTGTCACACTAAACACTCGTTTTCAAAGGTAAAACAAAACGCTAGGTTTCACACTGATAGAAATGAATGACGTAATTTACCATACCTACTCCATTAAAGCACATTTTAGTTTTTAAGTTTCTCCTGTAGTAAACGCAGGTACTTACGTATCTATATCACAAATGCTGATAACAAAACCTTTTGGCACATTGATTTGAAATTTATTTTCTTCTGTCCCTTTCTAGTTTTACACAATGAAACCTATTTAGTATTCCAATGCCTGCATGCACTACCTTCCCTACTCCCATGAATATATTTTTCACATGATAGATTTTAATTTTTTATGTACACATTTAAATAAATAGGTAAATATATTAACGTAATGTTCACTGGAAGGTTCATATTTAAAAGAGATCCGTCAAAATAATAATTAAGAATAACGTAGTTATTTCTTCATTATTTACTTTGAATCTTGTATTTGTCTCTATAAAAGCTACCTACATAAATCCCTTTGATCAACACATTGTATTTGCACACATGATCACACATATAAAACAAACAATAGAACATCATATATAGGTACTTACAAGCAACAGAGCCAATATCAATCCAATTATCCAACGCATTTTGTTAAATTATAATTATAACACTCTTCAAGTGGACAGATAAAAACTATCTGCTAACCACTATGCATTTACTTTAATTTTGACAAGATTTATATAATTTAATATACAAATATAAAACAGCTGTGCAAACGGCATATTGTGTTTCGTTATATACTGATTTCTATTCGGTTTTTGGGTTGTGACGTGGTTGTAATTCTTTTTAAAGATTTTCGGGTTGGTAAAGCATTTTACGGCCGCAATCCTCCAAGGGTTGACCCAGAAAGTGTGACAGTTAGTCTAAGTGAGATCGTATTACCTGGTAACTAGGTTGTAGAGGGCAGATAGGCAGTCGATCCATGTAAAATACTGGTATTCCAGATGCATCCTGTTAGAGTGGAAACCGACCTAGACAAATTTAAGAATAGGCTAGCCAGATTATGATTCCTCGAAGGGTTAGAAAGTGGTGTTTAGTGCCTACACCCTCATTTCGCTAGTGTGGATTAATTAAGTCTGTATGTAATAGGGTGAGAGCCTATTGCTATTAATGGGGCACAAATCCAGACTCCTGCAATAAGTAACACTGGCCATGGCGTCCTAGGGATCAAAACCAGGCGTTCACGCCGTCCGTAAGCTACCGAGTCCAACCAGCACCATAATTGCGTAACAGACTTTCAATCATAAACAGAATAATTTTGAAGGATATTCCTAATCCATTGCTTCATATGTTCGATAAATGTGTCTGCTCAACAACGTAAATAACGCAATGAATGTTGTTGAACTGTCAAAATGAAAGCCGATGCTACTGGTTTGTGTTACGCAATTACCACGCAGATACTTTGTGTGCCCCTTTCTCAAGTTATAACAGTACAAGTGTTGAGGTCTGTGAAGGAGCTGATCCGGAAGTACTAAAACCATACATATTCCTGCTGCCAAGCCCGTGTTCCAGTTTGAAGGGTATGGCTGCCGGTGTTGGTACAGGTACAGGAGACATGGGGTGCATGTTGAAGAGCCTCCTCTGCGCACCCTGGGCAACGTCGGCTCCAATTTCTCCCAGTGCGGTTTTGGTCGACAATTGGGGCTGGCGGCTAATCTTCAACAAGCGGGGAAAGGTCACGGTTCCAATCACCGATCATGCTTGATGGTCGGTGAAGGGAACCGGGCTACAGAGGGTACGCCCACTCCTCCTGTGCTTACAGAGGGAGGTGAGTGGGCGTAGACTGGCAGGGCCGCCGCTGCGGTTTAGGCGGTCCTGTCCCGGATGGAGGCAGCGGCGCGCGCGCGGGGGGATGACTCTCTCGCGCGGCGCCGCTCCGGAGAGGGGGGGGGGGGGGGGTCGAGGAAGCCGGTCTGGTAGTCACCTCCGGCTCCTCCCGGGTGGAGGCCAGCAGGCGGTGGGTGCGGGGGCGCCCTTTGCCTGTATTGCACGGGCCTCCACCAGTGTCGGACGGGAGTGGCCGGGAGGAGACATTTTAGCTTTGTCTCTGGGTTGAAGAGCGCTAAAATTTGTCATGGGCCACTAGAAGAGCAGTCACAGTGGTGGCCTTGTGATAACGGCTCCAACTTACGAGTTGTAGGCGCTTTACTTTGTGTAAATAATTTCAACACCATTGCTCTCGAAATGGTAAAGGAAACCATCGTGTGAAAACTGGCATGTCCGACAAAAAAATCGAAGACATGTGACATATACCAACCCGCACTGGGCCCGCATGGTAGATTATAACTTCTCTTTCGAAGAGAGCAGTAATGGGAACATTATAGGCTGATTATGAGTGCATAGCCAGAAGGACTCGTGGCTAAGTATTGAAAGCCGCACGGTCGAAGGTCAAACTACGCTTGGCGAGGACTGTCCATGGATGGATGATCATCATTCATTACATATGTAGATATCGATACCTCTCCGTGCCACGCATAGCATATTAAGCCATTGGTCCCGGCTGTCATTCGTGGATCTTTGACAGTCGTTACGGGTCGTCAGAAGCCCGAAACTCTGACAACCAGTCTTACCAAGGGGTGTCGTGTTACTCAGACTGTTTTGCGGAGGTCAGATGGAGAGTTGCTGTGTGTAAAATTCAGCTGCACTCGGTTAGTGGAAGCCAACCCTGATATACTGGGGAAAATTCTAGGCAAATTCTATGGGTTGGGTAGAACTGATCACTTATAAGGTACACTCATTTCGCCAATTGAGATTCAATTGCATGTATTATGGAGCGAGACTATTGCCATCAACCCGGATACAAATCCAGACTCGTGGGTGGTACTGAGAACTTTACTTATAATTAATTTATACAAAATATTGTAAAACATTTTAAAGGAGTAACGGTGGAGTTGCTGGTTCTTCTTCATACGAAACTACCATTTGGAAGGGGCGACTAGAATCAATTCTATTTGACGTTGAAAAGTGCCTTTTATGTGGCTATTTGAAATAAATGTTTTGACTTTGTCTCCCAAATGGCAATACTCATTACATAACACTTTTCCCCATCCCGTATCAAACCGTGGAGTCCATGCTTAGCAGTCCCGCTTGTGACCCCTTTTTTTTCAGTATTGGAAATCATTAAATAACTTCTCCCGCTCTGGGCGGAGCGGGAAGGCGTGTCAGACTCTTACTGACTAAAACCCATCCGTGTTCCTTCAGTTGCCTGTTCCAGGGGCCACGGTGTCCCTCTCGGACTTTCCCGCAACCCTGGCAGCCGCTTGTGACCCCTGGACCAACGAGGCCGTATAGGTGTTCGTTCTTTGAATTAAAAAAATCCTCCCAACGGAATTTCCGTCACGGTGGCCAATCTCAACGGAGATTAGCCTAGTACATATCTTCTGTGTATAATATCTTCTGTGTACCTAGGTACACAGAAGATATTATAGTGGACAAGTGTGTGCGCAAACACAGGTGCACTTTTTGTTCCTTAACTCTCTTAATCCGATGGGGCGGCAATCCGACACGACCGGAGAGAGATCAGGCGCAGCACCAACGGCTGTACGTGCTCTCCGAGGCACGTGGGTTCCACACCACCACCTTCTGAACTCCGGGCTGCAACTGGCAAATTCCTAATTGATAAATCTATTAACACTTTGCCTGACCCTGGAATCGAACCCAGGACCCCACGGTCAGCAGTCGCGAGCATTTTAAATAAAACACGCTTGAAATGAGACCCTATTTGCTGCGAATCGTAAAGCTCATATTTACCAACTCGTCGGGAAACAGATAATTTATTATGTACATAGGTATTGCAGAATACATCGTGTTATTTAAGCAGCTGTACAACCTAATACGTAGACTTAAATTACCAATTATTCTTGGAGTTTTGTTATTTAATTCGTTCCATACAACAAAAAGGAGGCTTGTGCCTGAGCAACAAAAGCCGCATGGGTCGACCGATCAGTTTAAGCTACGCTTTCCGCGTTTGGTCCGTGGATTGGTGACCATTTTTACATACCAAGACCGTGCCATGGAAAGAACGTTAAGCCGTTGGTCCCGGCTGTCATTCGTGGCTCTTTGACAGTTGTTACGGGTCGTCAGAAACCCGAAAGTCTGACCACCAGTCTTAGTCTTAGGCTATCGTATTACCCAATGACTGGGTTGTGGAGGTCAGATAGGCAGTCGCTCTATGTAAAATACTGGTATTCAGCTGCATCCGATTAGATTGGAATCTGACCCTAACATAATTGGGAAAAGGGTCAGGCAGATGACGACAGAAAAAATATCGGCAATCAGGATATTGTTAGCGATTTCGTCCGCCCTTGAATTCCGTTCCTCAAGGTAATTTCGAAAAAAAAAACCTTGTCTGCATCATAAATTGAACATCTGTGTAAATTTTCAGCTATCTAAGTCCGAGGACTTACCTAGGCATAACATCACGCCTGTATATCCCGTAGGGTTGGGGAGACGTGCACCTATAGTACACCCACATGTCGCCATTATGTCCCATGTTTGATTTTACAAATATTAAAGCCATTACGGCATTGTATGACGCTCTAATAAGAAGTCAGTTGGAGGGTAATGCAGCAATATGGGGTCCACATGAGACTAAATATAGTCTCATGTTGGAGCGCATACAAAATAAATTTACTAGGTACAGACGCCAGCACATCAAGCTACTACAATCTGTCAAATTTCTTTAATAGATTTTCAACTTTATCGCTAAAGCATTAAGGTTCAAGGTTGATTGGGAAAATTTGACAGTTTCGGGTAGCTTGACCTGCTGGCGTCTGTACATATACCTAAGGCGGTATGGAGTATATCCCTTTTACCCCTTGATGTATCCTACCTTGTTTGTGTTAGGCATGGTGGGATGCAACCAGTTGGAAACAAGGAGAGATCTGGCACTGGCATCGTATATCCTTGGAGTGTTCCGGGGTAACATAAGTAATCCGGGCGTGCTACAGGGGATAGGTTTGTGTGTGCCAGATGGGTACGTGCAGCGCCGACGACGGCCCAACTTGTTCGCGGTGCCGCACGGGCGAACTAACCTGTTGGACAACGTCCCCCTGACGCGAACAATGCGCACACTAAATTTGGTTGCCGACAGAATAGATCTCTTCGCATGTTCACTGAGCGAGTTCGCAAGGGTAACGTTACACGTGTTATGTTTTTAATTTGTAAATATTGTACGGCATGTATAATAATATTAGGTTATAAATTATTGCATGAATTGTAATTTAACTGCACTACCGAATTGGGACACTGTAATGGTAGCGTGTGTACGTAAATAAATAAAAAAAAAATTAAAAAAAAAATGTTATAGGGGGCGAAACTATTGCTGTCAACCGGGCACAAGAGTTGACTCCGAGCTGCCACTGAGCTGGAACTCACTGGGCCAGAATTTTTTTTCAGACATTCGGTGTGGAATATCTGCAATAACAGAGCTGTTGCAGGTGCGTAGCCATCCTAGAGACAAAACTAGCACAACAAAAATATAAATATATTCTAATAATAGTTATGCTCACGACTTCGTTCGCATGACATTTCTGGTTCTCCCACCCCACCCCGTCGCATTGCATCGCCTGCCCGCGCAATTACTTCGTTTTCGCTTAGCGTTCTTTCTGACTTATTTTCTTTTTTCTCGGCTCCTAAGGGTTCTAGCGTGATGTTAATTAGCATTATAGTCTTCCTCAAGAATTGGGCTATCAAATACATAAAGAAATTTTTATATCCCATTGGAAGTTCCAGAGACTATAGCCCCTACATACAAACTTACAAACAAAAAAATTTTAAGGCTTTTTTTATTAGAATAGATTATTTTTTGTTTTCTTTTGAACACCTTCAAAAGTCGCCGGGCTTCGGGAATAAGACCGGGGAGTGTAGGATTTTTACCTCGCACCCCGGTGGTCACCATCTGCACATGGCACCGTGACCTCTCAAAAGACTGATCCGAAACCCTCTCTGTGCAACGCCTGTTGGGGCTGTTGGTTTTTTTTTTTGTTTTCGGGGGGAAACCTTCAAAAGGCACCCGACCTCCGGGGAGGGAGGTCGGGGAGTGTGGGATTTTTACCTCACTAAAACCACCCCGGTGATCACCATCAGCACATAGGGGCGGTCCCGGTTCCTCTTAAAAGACCAATTCCGGAACCACCCCTGTGCAACGCCTGTAAGGCACATCCCTGGGGAGACTGTAAAGGGGCCTCCCCTGAGCCTCGCTATGTTCGGCAGCGCGTGACCACTGTGCCACCGTCCTCCCTGGGGTCACTTGGTGGGCGGACAGAGTCCCCTCTCTGTGCACCCGCGACCCCAAAGGTCCACTTACCTTGATTGGTAAGCAGACCTCGGCGTATCAGGCGCCAAGGCGGTTGCCTCCCCGACGCCTCCTTACCCGAGCAGGATCAGCCCTCTCCCGATCCCGCTCGGCGGCCTCCTTCTGGACCATCACGGTCTCACAGAAGAAAGCTACTGCTGCCCAATTCTCTGTCTCTGCCAGCATAGTCCTCACTACTGCCGGCAAAGACAGGTGGGGCACATACCTGGGGAGACTCTAAAGGGGTCTCCCAGAAACCTAACTGTGCAAGGCAGCACTTGACCACCGTGCGCCGTATTTCCTTAGGTCACTCGGTGGGCGGACAGAGTCCCCACTCTTGAGCGTCTGCGACCCCAAATTCCCGTTTGCCATAAGTGATATTCCATAAGAGGGATTTCGACGTGTTCGGCGTGGAGGCGGTTGCCTCCCCGACGCCTTCTTCTTGGAGTGGAATCAGCCTTTACCTACCCTTCAAACTGGAACACAGCAATGCTTCTTGGCAATAGAAACAGGTATGGTGTAGTGCTTCCCTGGGCAAGACTCTTCACAAAGAGCTCTAATGCTCAAGTAAATTACTAATTTCTCGGAATCACCATCGGCCTAACCTTGTCCCAAGTACGTTGTGGTCGGCTACCAGTCTATTGCAGCTGAATATCAGTATTTTACATGGAGCGACTGCCTGTGGCCTCCAAAGCCTAGTTATTGGGTAATACGATACCTCTTGGTAAGGCTGGCTGTCATAGTTTCGGGCTTCTGACGACCCGTAACGACTGTCAAAGATCCACGAATGACAGCCGGGGCTCCCAGCTGTTTGTAAAGTACGTGAAGCCGTTGGTCCCGGCTTAACGAGCTTTACGAGGCACGGAGATGGTCACCCATCCACGGCCCGACTGCGACTAAGCGTAGCTTAACCTGATCGATCGATCCATACGGCCAGTTTTTACTTAGCCACGTCAATGTAAGGACTGATTATGAATAATATTAAGTACAAAACTTAGACTTACTCTACCAATAATTACAGCAAATACAATTAAATGTTAATATTGTAACAAGCGTATTTACATTAAAAGACTACGTCATTATCACTTTATTGTTTTATCAAAGTTGGTCGTCTTTTGTTATTTTGTGTTAATAGGTACTGGCCGACAAATTATAGCCGGTCTGAACTGAACATAGGCTCTACGAACTTTCGCGCCACGTTGTCTCATTCACACCCGCCTTTTTTTGTGGGCAATCATCAAATAACTTCTCCCGCTCTAGGCGGAGCGGAAGGGCGTGTCAGACTCTTACAGACTAAAACCCACCCGTGTTTTTTCAGCTGCCTGTGCCAGGGGCCACGGTAACCCTTTCGGACTTTCCCGCAACCCTGGCAGGCATCGGCTCTAGCAGAGCCCGTCATTGTTGCTGAAATCTCTTTGAGGCGCGCGTGGAACACAACGCGACCTGGGCCTGGTCCTTATCAGACGGCGAGCTACCCATTGCTCGACGTCCGCAAGCCCGCGCCTACGGTGGCCGGGAATCGGCCTGGGATTTCCGACGCCCTGGGCGTCTCCTGCAGCGACTAGGGGCATGAGGGCGCGAATTTTGCCACTCCCTCACGCGTTCCGTCTCCTCCTTCGCAAGCATCACTGCTTAGCAGGAGGTGACCGCTTCCCATGCCCTCTCGCTCCATACCATGGCGGTCTGCCCCGCCCAAGCCGGGCAGACCTCCATCGTGTCCTGTTGGTCGTCTTTTGTCATTTTGTTTTGATAGGTACTATACGGCCGACAAATTATAGCCGGTCTGAACATAGGCCATTCACCTCATGTCACCATTTTGTTCCTAAAAAATACTGCGCAAATTTCGGACCGGGCATGATTATTCGCCGGATTGTATTCATCACAGGGTCTGCTTCCACTCTAACCTGAAGCAGCTGAATACCAGTATTTTATAGCACCCGATCTGACCTCATCCCAGTTACTGGATAAAAAAATACCCTTTGGTAAGACTGCTGGTCAGACTTTCGGGCATCTGACTGTCCGTAACGACTGGGTTGGTATGGTATCCATACAAAAATATGATATACCTACTTATTCTTCAGTCGTAACTAAATGATGAACAAATGAATGAAACGAATGATTAACGTCATCATATAGGTACATATTTTATATTCATTGTCGAAATGGAAGACGTCTTTGTCAATGTGGCACCAGGTGGCGTGAATTTTCATGAAAATCCTTACTGCATTACATCCTGAAGGTAGAATGTCACTTGCACGTCATAAAACGCCAAGGTCTATTTTTGCTTTATGACCAATGTGACAGACAGTTTCAACGTAAGTGAAGTTTCAATACGCTGGAGTTTTTGTCAAAAGTAGTAAAGCAATTACGAGGTCACCTTACGCTGCCGTCACCACTTGACGCAGGCCGTAGACAGGCATTCTCTGTCTACGACGCAGGCAGAATAGTCGAAATCGGCTCAGTTGCCAAAGCAGAAAAACCTAAAAAATTACGAGGTCGAGTATACCTACATACCTACCGATGCGTCTATTATGCTAAATACTGAATCCGCCGTTTGTGTAGTGATAGCAAGCACGGCTGTCGAGTATCTCAGTTCGGTATTTATTAATTTTTATTAAATAGGAACAACAAACAGCTACATGATGCAATATTAGAAACTAAATAGCTTAAATAATAATGTAACCCACAACGCTGTTCAAAGCTTACCGTAATTAATTGTATTGTCTCTCCTTCTTCCTTTGATCCATCCAAATGTTGTTCTGTAAAAGATCGCTTTTAGCGATAAGACCGGCCATTGTGTCACCCTATGTAAAATTTCTACATTTATATCTGTAATTTTTTGGTGTTTAGAGTATTGTATTCTATTAATAAAACGTTAAAGTTAGTAGGAGGAGAACTGAAGACCAATTCCCGTAATTAAAAACTTCAAAATCAAGTCCATATCTCATCTCAGCATTTTTGCTAGCTCAATGCATCTCAGCGACAATCAAAATGTCAAAAATGTAGGTAAACGCTATACTATAATTTTTGACAGATAGAGACTTGAGATTAGAATGCGAACGTTCTTAAAAATACGGGAGTTGCCCCTCTGTCCATGCATGACAGTTAGGTAAACTAATAATTTAAAAAAAAAAAAAGCAACAACAAACAATTAGTCTAAGAGCTCAAGTTTCTAATACAAAAGGCTACGAAACCAAACTAAAAGGTTAAACTGGCTCTTCGACAAATCTGGCCCCACCCGCACCAGCCGACGAGGCGGTCTGCAATGACTCTTTCAAAGAGCTTGCCCACCTCGTCGAGCAGCACGATGGGCCGGTAAGCAGACGGAGAATCCGCTGGGCGCCCCGGCTTTTTGATGAGGACCAGTTACCCCGTCTTCCAACGAAGTGGGAACTGGCCCCTCTCCATGCATGCGCTTAGGAGCCCCCTTAGTCGAGGCCCGAGAGCCTCCGAGGCCAGGACCCAGGCTTTCCCAGGTAAGCCGTCGGGTCCTGGGGCGGTATTTTTGGCACTCAGCCTACGTACCGCCACTCGCAGCTCTACCTCGGTCTCCCCCGGAGCATCGTCGTCGTCGTCGGCGCGGCGGTGTGTTCCGCATTGAGCACCAAAGTTTAAATGTTTATTTTGTGTTTTAAATAAACTTCGACCACTTCAACAGCGTTATCTTTGGACTCGCAGTCTTCCATAGGTGCACAGAGGAGCACAAGAGGTGGGCTATAGACCGCGATGTGGCGCCACAGTCGCACTGCGATTCAATTCCCCCTACTATAAGATTAGGCTCGCCCCCTATTACATGAGATTCAACCAACTGGACAAACCGTTCATTCGCAAGAAGCTTGACATAGTTCAAAAAGAGCAATCTTTGGGAATGATGATTTAAAGGTTTAAAAGTAGCGGTGAGAGTACGGCGAGCCTAAAGTCACAACCTCTCTAGCTCCCTCGTTTTTAGGCGTCGCGTAATGTCGTTTTTGTAGCAAAAACACTAAAATTTGCCACGTTTCCCTGTACACTTAACTCAAAATTGCAGATTTTTTAGTTATGTCACCCTTCTTGCTAATGTGCGTAATGAGGATGTACCGGTGAAATGGGGTTAATCGGGACGAAACTTTAAAATAGATTTTAACATTGAAATAATATCGTTTGCTGCCAAAAGGACTCCTAATGTGTTTACTGTATTATAATTAACTATTAAGTGCATTTGTTGGCAACAAACTATATTATTTCAACGTTAAAATCCGTTTTAAAGTTTCGTCCCGATTAACCCTGCGTCCCTATTAACCCCGTTTTACGGTACTATACACCTCTGCGTACACCTTTGGGTGTGATAGCATAAGCATAATCAGCCTATAATGTTCCCACTGCTGGGACACAGGCCTCATCTCTGTGAGAACGGGTGGGCTATATTCCACCACGCGGGCCCAGTTAAAGGTAATTTGGTTAAAACAAACAACAAAACATTCATTTTAAAATAATTTATTTCTTTAATACACTTTGGTACATGTCTATAGGTTTACTCATTATGTATTCAAAATTATTTATCTTTGATTAAATATCAACCTTTTAACGTCTTTCTGTCGTAATTGTCAATTTATGTTCAAAGAAATTACCCTCCTTTTGGGCTCGGCCGCAGTCGTTTAAAAATAACTTCTTTGAAACGAGTTTTTTTTTGTTACCATTTTCAAAGTCTTTCTTTTTTGCTTGAATTGAAGATAAATTGACAATTACAATAACGACAATTCTCTACTAATTACATAGACAGTCATTATTAGAAAATGACAGCGGTAGAGTGGTCTATCCCACATCTCGACATAAAAGAATATTAAGGCACCGCTCCACAGCAGCCCACAGCTAAGCTTCACACGTGTAACTTAGCTTCTTGTATAAAAATGTAAGTCCGGCCTACATTTTCATGTTACGTCCACTGCGACCCACGGACAAACTCCTTTATTGCTCATCATTAGACACCTGTCCCTCGCCGGCGATTAACGAGAAGCGAGTAGAGCTAGCAACTAAAAACGAGTGTGCGACGGCGAAGCGTGAGTTTCTCAGTGAGTGTTCCGCCCGCCAAGCGAGCATCGCTGAGCGAGTACTCTTTGATAGCTCTTGTCGCTGCGACAAACGAGTATTTCGTTGGCGGTGTGAACAGTAAGCGATCAACTATTAATACATGTATCTCTTTTATTTTCACGGGACTGACGATCATTAATTTGTACGGTTCTTGAGCGAGAAAACGTTGATAACTAGTCTGCGGTGGGACAGATGCCTTAAATAGACCATCCACTGTTAGGTAGAATGTGCACGGAAAGATTTTATTAAATTTTAAATTTGATTTGATTTTGAGATTTTATATTAAAACAACATATTTTCAAAGGCATCACAAAAAAGTAAATCTGTCCGATTCCAACATTATTATCGTACCCATTCCATGTGAACCGTCCCGTATATTTGCTCAAAAACTGTCGCCCAATGACAAAGTTAATTAAAATTACCTACCAATACAGAAATGTAACATTGTTTCCTTTTTTTTTTAAGAATACCGTCTACGCGCATTATCTGTAGTTTAAATTACTTAAATTTTGTCTTATATCTTATTTCTCCTCGTAAGTAATTTGTAATCTTTGAGAAATAAAGAATTTTTAAACCGTAACATTTGCTACTTTAGCTACGCAGTTCATTTGTTTTTGAGCTTGGACGATCATTTTCATATAAAGCGAAGCTAAGCACACGTGAGTAGCTTTGCCGTGGGTTGCTGTGGAGCGGCGCCTTAATTACTTATTAAAATATGACTTAGACCATTCTAGCGTAGTTTTAACAAGCCCTCGATAAACAACTACCCATATTTAACCAACGATTCCAAGATATGATTCAATAATTAACTTGAATTACATAAAAAACTATGCTCGACTAAAAAATAGTCTAAAAGTAAAAAAAAAAATGCTTTAAGAGACTAAGAATTTTTAAATAAATTCAGCTAAGCGTAATTAATGAGTGCACATTTTTTGTGCATTTTGACAATTTGAGTTTCATTTTGTGCAATGTGGCGGAGTTACTTTAGTATCGGTTTTAGTCTAAACATTGATGCAAGATACATTTTCTATTTTAAGTATTCAAAATTAATTTGTGACAAAAATACTAGTTCTAGTTTCAAAATGCACTCATCAAAAAATGTATTGCAATGATGTGAAATATTACGATTTGTCTTATGATCAATTCATATTTATCTAAGCTTGAAACTAAAACACAATTTTTTTTATTCTTGTCTTATTTTGAACCATAGATAGATTATCACATTTTAGACTTTGGATGTTCTTAATACTTACCTATTATTGTTTTTTATTTCGAACTCGGTCAATACATTTCCTGATCAGTGTAATTTGAACAAATTTTACAGAATAATATAGTCTATCATAATTAAACACAGTCTTTGTGCACCATAACAATTCTCTGTGCATTCTGGCAATTAATTACACTAACAGATACTTTGAGACTTGTGCAAATTGTGCACTCGGGCTTTATAACGAAACTACAGCTAATAAGAAAAAATATAATAAAAAAATAAATTTCTAATAAAAAGTAAGTATAGGTAATAACTTTGGTATTTTTTTTTGTCGTAATCATTAAAAATAGAGAGAAGTCTGAATTATTAATTAAAATACTACTAGTAATGTGGTTTGGTAGCAAATCAAGGATCGTTTATGGGGAAACCGGCATGTCCTAGAATCGGGAATTCGAAGACATGTGACATCCACCAACTCGCACTGTGACCGCGTGGTGGACTACGGCCCGCTCACTCTCACAACCCCAGCAGTGGCAACTTCATTTATGTTTTTTTTTCAGTTAGTCATATTCTAAATATGCAGCAATATGGAGCAGGCTTACGTCAATAGGCTCGACCCCTTTTACATGGGTCTTGACTTAACTGGCGGGATGTGGGTATCCTAATACAACTCTGCCTGATCTCATCGGGCCTGATGTAATTGTTATGTTAAAATGATTTTTGAGAAAGATTGGCCCAGCGCACACCGCTGGAGGCGCGGCGCCAAGAGCCCTTGAGAGCGAGCGGAGACGCGCGCGGTGGCACGCAGCTACTCCCAGCGCGACCAGCAGCGGCATTTAGTGCTGATTGATACTACGACGACCTCACTAGTTAATACTCTCCAGGCATCTGCCCGCCAGCAGCCGGGCGCGGGGTAGTGCGACGGAGCGCAGAGCAGCCGCGCGCATGCTCTTGAATTTATTATTATATTGACCGTATGTCAAGGTAGTTATGGTTTATATTAAATTGTTATCTTTAATTGCGCTCCGCCGCACCTCCAGCGGTGTGCGTTGGGCCAGTGACTACTACAAAACCCCGTATTGAGAATAAGTGGTTTTAAAGATGGACCAATATTTTGATTTAAAAGAGCGTCCATGGAGTTTCTGTTCCGTTCTTCTCCATAGTAATCTACAACCTTCATCTTTCTGACTGACCCACCCCTTGACAATTCAAAAGTGCCTGTAATGGATTTAATTGAAATACATGCTTTGAGTCGAGTTACGAGTTTAAAAACCCCGGTGATAAATTATCCCTTTTAACTAACATACCACATTGCTAGACTATTTTCGGCTTATTTCTTCCTAATTAAATACAATTTGCTAACATCAATGGTTTACACTGAGGGCGAAACATTTGAATAAAAATATAAACGAGACTAAATGTGATGGTAGACTTAGAACTGAGATTTGTATGAAACTAGCGACCCTCTTCTGTTTCGCACCGGTTTTACGACTTGACAAAACATCGAGATTTCGCTATTGTATGTAAGTTATAAGTTACTCACATAAACCTTTCGGAAACAATTCTCTAATTGATACTGAAAACCGCATCAAAATCCGTTGCCTAATTCAAATGAACAACGCGGTCACACAGACGTACACGAAAAGTGAGTACTTATAATTTATAATAAGTTGATAAATAGATTAGTAGAGACCAACGTGCAGCGGTGGACTTGAGCCCCTTTACACGATGCAAGTTCCAGCAAATGACTCGCACTATAAACACTGTTTAGACGTTACAACTTTTATTGTGACCTCAATTTGTGGTAAGCCACTGGCAAATAATCTGTGGTAAGTATTAGAAGAAATTTCGTAGAATCGAACCGTGTACAACGCCACAAGGTATTTGTGGCGCGTGACAAAAATCGGAACCAACGCCTCCATCTTGTTCTGTCAATACAACTACTGTGACAATATCATTTAAACGTCAAAATATCCTTGTAGCACTCTCAATCAGGTTTTAAGGTTACCCTACAGGGAGAGATAAAAATTTAACAGACGGACGTCAGACCGGTCTGCCCGGATGAATAGTTCAGATCCGACGGATCTGCAGGGAGAACTGGCGATATATGATAGCCTCTATAGTTTGTATTGCAACTGTAGTAAATATCTTATTACATTAAATTTGGTCCTTTTTAGTAAATAGTATAGTTTAAACATTTTGTAGTTAAATATTTGGTTGGGCATTTTAGCAGTACCTAAGTAAAGCCGGATTCACAATACTGTGTTGTGTCGTGTCGTGACGCCTTCTGACGCAGTGTTAGCCAATCAAAACTCGTTATAATTTGACGTAATCCTGAACAGGTTAGTTTGATTGGTGTATCCCGCGTCACGAGTTCACGACACATGTGTCCGTGGCTTGAGTATTGTGTTGTCTCTTATGAAACGAAAATAAATAGCCTTCATTCTTGGCTATTATTCACCCTGGGCCGATTGACTGGAGATAAGTACTTTTTATCACGTGCTGTTCTCTTATAAACGAGTGCTTTAAATGTATGCAGAAAAAAAACGAGCGAGCCTTACAGTAGTCGCATATGATGTGTAACATAACATCTGACATCTCACCTTGGTAATAAGCAAAACATTAACATTATATCCTCAACAAAATTATTCAGTTATTAATTCAAATGATTATTTGAGGTTTTAGCTGATGCGTTCACCTTCTCTATTTCCCTTTCTCGTCACACACACGCAACTGTTGGCTGACAGTACCAACCTCTCGGGAAATGCGTTGGTACCATCTGACGGCCAACTCTACCACCGCGCGCGCTCATTGGTCAAATCAAATAGCGCGCTTTCCCGGCTTCCTGTTACACACTTCCGTCGCATTTCACGAAATCACTCCCACAAATCGCAGGAAAGCGAGAGGAAAGATATTACACCTTTTTTTGTACTTAAATAAAAGTTATTTTCAAATGTTTTCGCCCTCAGTGTAATTCAACTTACCCCTAGTATTTTATACGACGATACAACTACGATTTGATTTGAAAGATCTTCATATTAAGTCAATCTGCTGTAAAATTTCATACTAATTGTTGTTGTTGGTCATATCAAATCATATAGGTTGACATGAGATTTGACAACTGAGGGGCAATTCCCGTATTTTTAAGAGCTTCGCATTCTGCAACCCGTACTGTTATTTTACCCCTGATTTTGAATCACTGTCAATATTACAGTGATCTTTATTGTAGTTACAATAAGGTTACTGTTGGATTGCTGCAGTCAAGAGGTAAAATAACTGTGTATGTCACTGTCATATAATCTGTCAAATTTAGCTATATTTTTGACGTTGATTGTCACAGGTGAGATTGCAACTAGATTGTGAACGTTTTTAATTACGGGAATTTGCCTTTCAAAGTTCATTGAATAGGCTTGTGTGAGATGGGGCCGATGATAGATGGCCCGGCCCTTGCTTTCTTTTGTAAGCAACAAAATATCAGAACGAACTGATTCGAATAGACTGTTCAAAATAATGATCAACTTAAAAAAAATATGGTCTCAATTGATTAATATTCTTTTCATAACAGTCTATCCGTTCCAATATACAGCGCTACAAAGTTATTTTGGCGCGTGGCCAAAATCGAAACTAACACCGCCATCTTGTTTTGCCAATACACAATGACAGTGACAGTTTCACAAATGTTTACCAATGGGGCCCCCCTGTCAATGTCATTTAGGTGCCAAAAGATCCTGGTAGCACTCTTATAGGCTCTAATTAAATTAGCTGAACAAACTTCACATACACGATGGGTATCGAGTAGTTACTTAAAGTATGTACGAGTTTAGAAAATCTGTATTTCTAACCGACTTCTTAAAAAGGAGAATGTTCTCAATTCGTCTGTACGTTTTTCTCTCCGGCAATTGTGAATAGATTTCGAAAATTCTTTTTTTATGGATAGGGTATTCCTCAAGGGTGGTCCCATATAAATTTTATCAACTTTGCTTGGGTAATTTATCAGTTAGCTTCAATAACACGTATTTTTTCCATTGTATATTGATAATGTTGTAATAACTTCCTGTCACTGTTATTTACATAGCAAATGGGGTATACGAATTTGTAGAAAGTTAAAAAAAAACAACCGACTTCCTTAAAAAAAACCTACAAAGTGAAAAATAACTTAAATGTCGGAAATCGGTGGCAAAAAACGAAAATACAAAGGATTGTATTTTGTTTTATCGTGTTTAGATACCGATAACCGTCACGTCTGCGGAGTTTCGCCAGCTAATTTAATCTGACCTCATTCGTGCCTATACGAGAGTAGATGTGTCGTGTCGTAATCGTATCGTCGTCGCCCCGTCGAAGCTAAAATCTAAATATACCACAAATATATAACAATACCTTTGAAGGAAGCGACTGTTACCTACTTTTTATAGATGAAGATTATACAAGAGAAGATGATTTTTATATTCGCGCCCCTCTATTACATGAGATTTAAACATAACTGATGAATACTTCACCTGGGATATTACTGTTTTTATTATAAATATAGCTGGCGAAATGCGAACTATAAATACATCTGTGGCCTCCCCTTCGGAGAAAACAGGCGTAATGATTGTTATGCTAGTTTTTCGTTAGCGAATTTGCCTGCGTTGGATTATTCCCGTGTTTGACATTTCAAACGTTGCTTTCTTTTTTCAAGAGGTTAATAAAACCGTTTCTGCCAATCAGACGCCATTTATTTATCACCGACAAAAAAGAGAGCAGGTTATTAAGAAAAATGAAATAAAAATATAAAGACGCATTTGCCAAACGTTGTCCTGGCATCCTATATCGAAATCACCGCGTTTCCATATTGTAATCTGATTGCATCAGCCTAATCAAGGGATATTTTTGTAATTAGAAAACCTTGCGGCATTAATAGACGCCTGTACTTAGTGTTTTGATTATTATTTCAGTTACTCATTATGCCCGACTATCCTGATAACGAAGAAATCCAAATGCCTTCGTCATGTACAAAAAATATATATTTGTATTATTTACCGCGCATATCTTTTTACAGAGTACTCCGATATTGACGATTTTTGTTTTGCTTGTAACTGACAACTGTAGAAGTGCGCCTAAATACTCATCTGAAGGTAAGCGATAATGTGGTCAACGATGGAGCACGCTTGCCTAGAAATAACCCTTCACTCGAGACTTGAAGACTCCAAGGTTTTATCAGGAAACACAGACCCAGAAATAGAGTTCCACTACTCCATAACCTGCATAGCCTTTCGCCAACATTGTTGGAATATGGTTCCAGTGTAACCGGATGCAGCTGATTACCAGTATTTTACATGGAGCAACTAGCCTATCTGACCTCCACAACACAAGTCACTGAGTCAGTAAGACTGGTTGTCAGACTTTCGGGTTTCTGACTAACCAATGGTCTACAAAAATTACCTTCTCTTGTATTCAATCTTTTCATATTAAAGTCCATTATCGTCTATAATCTAGACACAACTATATTATAAGACATATTTACAACAGTATTTTTTAAATTCAATTTTAATGTTAAAAAACATGAATTTTCTTTTTAAAACAAAAAAAACAGGCAGTATCTCTTTTTAAACAGTCTTTTTTTGTCAATTTAGTTTTTTAAATAATAACTTTGGCTGCGCAAGTCTCTATAAGTTGGGATAGTTAAAAGAAAAATATTGTTTCTTTGTTTTTTTTTTTGTATTTTTTTTTAGATGCAACTGATTTGTCATATACAGGATCAAATTAGATTGACTGGCGAAACTTCACATACGTAATGTGACGGGTAAATATCAAATTATGATAAAACCAAAATAACATGAATTTTAAGTAGGTAACTACTAATAATGTATATCTATCTACCACTGCCATGTCCCATGTTTTGTTTTTTGGCGTATTTATATACATATTTAAGTCGCAGCGTCAACAATGATCCGCCATCTTTATTTTTGATTAATATTAACGTCATCTAATTATTACTAACCGGAAACGTCAAGTAGTGCACTTCAGTTAGGTCGATATTTTTTTTGTGTGGAATGATTTTGTTGCCCCCCTATATCGAGTTCACCGCATTTCCATATTGTAATCTGATTTCATCTGCCTAATCAAGGGATATTTTTGTAATCAGTGAACTTTAGGGCATTAATAGACGTCTGTACCTAGTGTTTTGACTATTATTTTGGTGATCCACCATTCTGATAACGAAGAAATCCAATTGCCTTCGTTATATACATATCTTTTTCTAAAATTAATATTATTTCGCCAAAAACAAATTATAATGGCATGGCAGTGGTATATATACATTATATCGTAAAATAATATTTGAACTGGTATCACAAACCAGAGAGAAAACAGAGGAATACGTTAGTATGGAATGAACGCCAACGACCACGTGACCGCGTTTCTCTTAAAGACAATCAGTTGCAATCTCCATATTTTTACAAAAACAATTGTTTAAATCTACTTAACATAAGGTTAATTATTGCAGTTTAGAGCGTACGCAATTACAATTGTCTGTCTTTCTAATATCATTATTATGTTATCCTAACGAAATATATAGCCTCCTTTTATTTGAGAAATGCGCCCAGTTTTTGAAAGGCTTAGAGCCAATTTCACCACCAAAGTCTGTAAGTTATTAAATGTCATCTTGAAAAGCATTTTGACGAACTGATTTGGGTTTTGCATGGTGGAAACGCCGGGAGGGGACGCCCTAGACTAGAATGACATATCGCTAAGTGGAAAGAAGGGTGACATAAAAAAACTCTTTCACTAAAGAAATACTAACTCCTAATCTAGACAGGCGATTGCAATTGCTTCTACGATTGTTAGAACCGTAGTCAGAATCACATTTATTTATTTATATTATTTAATTAAAATATATAAATTTTTATATATGTAGTTTTTTACCTAATGTTATATATTTTTGTCTATAGAGAGCTAATAAAGACTTATTATGATAAAGTTTAAATTGTATTTCATTTCCCACTTAATTGTTTAAAAGATTTCTTAGACAGGCGTTATGGACATCGATGCAAACTGCTCTCATGAATGCAGTACACGCTTCAAGAACTGGAGGTCTATTACGGTCGGATATTAACCTTTTAAACGCTTGGCTAAATATCAATTGCCGTGCCCCTAGCGCGCGGCTACAAATCGAAAAAAAAAAAAAAAAAATTTTTCGTTTTAGTTGTACACACGGCTACACATCAAGCTATAATTTCCAGTGTACACTGACCTCTCGTTGTAAGGGAATCCTATACAATGCGAGATCAGCTTATACTGGAAATGTATAGCTTGATCTGTAGCCGTGCGTACTACGCAGTTATTAGGACGAAAAAAGCATGCATGTTTTCTGTCGCTTAAATGCGACACAAGCGGTCAAAAGGTTAAAAAATACCCGCCAAGTGCGTGTCGGATCACGCTCAATGAAGTGTTCCATAATTGGGATGAATTTATCCCAAGAACTTAGAACGTATTTATTCCAAATTTAAATTGAACAGTTTTTTTTTAAACTTTTTAAGATGAAATTTCGAGTTTTCAGATCGAAAGTGAAGCTTAAGAGATTTGACAGTTTTTAGTATACATAAGATTGTTAGAGTAATATGCTTTCTCTAATACGCTATAAGTCTATTTAATACTAGTCGACACCTAAATTAATGCCTAAATAAAAGTAAACTCTTGGATTTTCAACCCTCGGCTTAGCACCGAAAGTTGAAAAGCCAACAGCTGGTGTTAGTGAAAACGGTCACTATTCTTTGTCAGAATATGCTAAGAGCATATTGTGACTCTGAGACGCCATTTTACAAGTCAGTTTAATATTTAAATTACTTAGTGTCACACATTCCTATAAACACGTCAACACAAAAAATATCAACATACGAAAGAAAACTTAATTTTACGAGTATTTTCAAATTTAAACCACTAGCGCCACAGTGGCGTGTAGTGGAACTAAAGAAGTAGCACACTAGCGCCACAAACCAACTTGACCGCATTAGCGCCACAGCGGCGAGTCGAGGGACTAAATAAACTTACTATGCTGCAGGGGTAAGTATATAAACAATAAATGACTAATGCTAGACAGATACTCGTACAAACAACACGGCCGATGAATCATGGCAATACCGAACATAGGTACTACGAAGTTTCTTGCATGTTCTCTCACTCACACTCGCCTCATGTCAATATTAGGTTCCAAAAACATGTTATTGCGCAGCCTGCTGCGCAGTTCGGGCCGGTCATGATGCATCGGCCGAACTGTTTGTATTGTCAATACAATTTCTGTGACAATTTCAATGCAAAGGATTTTTGTCGCCAGAGTTATCGCCGGTTATCAGTCGCTGCGTGAGTACCAAGCATAAGTAATATTATGCCCGGGTTAGCGAGGTTAGTTTTTGAAGCTAGGATAGCAAGCTAGCAATATCTTGACTTAGCACACGCTAGAGCTGTTAACACGATGCTTGAAAATTTAAAGCCATAATGTAACATTGCAGTAACTTACACCTATAATTTAAGTCACAGCCTCATGATTTACTCGACTTGACTCAACCTCACTTAGGTGGTTTGATATTCATAGTTGCAATTTTAGTCCTCATCTCAAACAGTGTCCACAGTCGAGGCGAGTTTGAGTTGAAGAACCAACTGTCAAATATAAGGTACGTCGGCATCTACCTTGAGGCTTCTTTGAGGTAGTCAACAAGGAAGTTGTAGCCGAAATACGCGTATTTTATCCGTATTTCATAATGTCGTTTGAAGAGTTTATAGAGGTACGAGAAACAGGGTATAAAGTTCACTTATACCTCCATAGAAAAGGGAGGATCCTCCGACCAGACGGGTGTCGTGTCTGGTGGGCAACTACCCGACGATTGACGTCGGGACGTTGTATATATGCTAGTCGCGCGGTAAACTTTGCTTGCGCGATGCAGGATTTGCGTGACGTCAGTATGACGCGCAGCTTGCATGTGGCGATGTTGATACCGCTACAGAACCCCATTATATAGGGTGGCAAGGAAATTGACGCGCAAACTGAAACCATGACTTCAGCACACGATTCTAGACCCTCAGAGTAGATATTAATCGTCGGTTGTCAAAAAAAATCTGCAGTTTCATAGACAAGCGCAATACTTACGCGGTCAAAATGTATGGAAGAGGTAATCTTTTTTTTAAATAACCGACGAGAAATTTCAACGCACGATGTTCAGAGTCATGTACTGAATCCATGGCAAAATTTTGTGCGTTGATGACCCTGCCGCCCGTATAGAACCTAGATTACGTACTTCGATCAACAATAGTACTAGATTTCCGATGAGCGCATCAAAAACGGCCGGAAAAATAAGACCACAAATAACATTGTGGTCTTATTTTCAACCTTATTGCTTAGAAACAATGTTTAATTTTTTCATTAAAAAAAATTGTTCTTATTTAAAAAATATATATTTACTTTTCAACCGAAGTAGCAAACGATAATAAACTTTATGTTTGAGTGTTAAGGTTTATAATCAAGCTATATGCAATCACGGCCACTTGAGCGATGTGTTTTTGTTCCTAATCCTTAATCTATTGCTATTGTTGATCGAAGCTTACGAGCCTACAAAATTAGGATAGTTCTGTATACACGAGGCCAGAGTAGACTTGCTAGAACTTACTAGAAGAATGTTAATATCCTAGCTTGAAAAACTATAGTCAGCGCGTTATCAACTGAGTCATGAGGCCATAAATTTCATTTCATTTATTTATAAAACAATTTACATTGTGTTGAATATGTACACATACAAATACAGAGAACTATGAATTATTAATTAACATTCCAAGTGAAATTCAAGTATAGTGCTAAACGGTTTTGAATATAATGTCAAACAGTTTGAATTATAATATTAAACAGAGAAAAAAAAATGCAATGTATGTCAATGTTAAATGTCAATAGAGATGGGAATGTACAGTGCGCCGGGACCGTTATCGGTAAACGTCAGCCTGCTCACGTGGTGTCGATGAGTCACTAATGATCTGTACGCTTGATCACGTCTTGTGCACAAGATACGATAATAAACGTTACTTATCGATATATTTCTTTTATTGTTACACCCTTCACTAAGCGGCTCCATAAGGTCCGTAAGTGCAAGCGAGATAGACATAGGGAAATGATTTATGGCCCGACGACTCAGTTGATAACGCGCTTACTATAGCCTCGTGGAACCCGGGCATTATGGACATAAAATTAGTCTTTTAACGAGAACATTGAACTTGCCTGAACTGCGGCGGGTCCGCCATTTTAGTGGTTCACTGACTCAGGAACATTTACGGTTACATTTAGTAGTAGAACTATGCAATCTAGCCTCAGTGGCGCCACGCTGCGGCGAATGGCATAACTAATAGAGTTATTTCAAGCCTCCTTGGTTGTTTTTCTTTTCGTCATTTTCTTTATTAGTTCGCTGAAGCCTCTTTGCGTGCTGTAAAGGATACTATTGAACGTATGCCTTTTACTGAAGTCTGAAAGAAAAAAATGAGAAATTCTGAAAATGAGAATATGCAGAAATTGGTTAGTTATGTGTTCTAATGAAAGGATATATGTATGAATGAAATTACGAAATCGGAAAGTAATGAAATTAAGAAGCTGTGAAACGAAACGTTACGAAACTGAGAAGCTATGAAACGAAACGTTACGAAATTGAGAAATTATTAAACTGAGAAGTCATGAAACTTAACAATTAGGAAATTGTTAAGCTATGTATGAAATTGAAAAGTTATGAAATCAAATATGTTATGAAACTGAAAAGTAACGAGTTGAAAAGATATGAAATTGAGAGGCTACGAATCTAAGTTGTTTATTGCTAAGTTGATAGAAAATAAAAAGAAATATGCAAATGAAAATATATTAACTTAGGTTTGTAACTTTATAAAGCCTATTTCTACGGGAGCGTTTTTTTCTACGGGACGTTTATTTCTACGGGACCAGTTTCAAACTTGGCAGAACATACGTACCTTTTTCTTAGATCCATTCAAATAATCTTTGTACATTTCCGATCTCAAGTACCTTGAGTAACTGTCAGACTTCATCAGATGGTACACGTGAGCCTGAAAAGATGTATAGCAATGTTAAGAGCTCAATTTTACTGCGATGACTGGACAGGTCCACTCAATCTGTGTGGTTCTTTACTCAAAAGACCATTTCAGACACCAATCTACATGGTCCTCGAAGATTATTATAATATTATTCTAATTATTGTGAATGTGAGAACTATGTCGGTCATTGCTTTTTTTTGGTATTTTTGTCAGTTAGTTTAATCATGATCTGGCAGGTTGAGAATTTATGCCGCCTACTCAAATGTCCTTTCTTTGGTATTGTTCGCCGAATCGTTGAGCTCCTTAAGTTCTGAGTTGAGCTGCACGATTGCTGACAATTGCGTGCACTGACTGGAGAGGTCCACTAAATCTGTGTGGTTCTTTCCTCAAAAGATCATTTCAGACACCTATCTGCATAGTCATCACATGATCTGACCAAGATTTCGTCTGGACTTTAAAAGAGACTGTGACTCTGAGTTTGTTTCGGGATTTCTTCTCAGAGTAGTCAGATAGGAAACGCCGACCTCATCTAGTTTTTGTGTGTGCGTGTAAAAGTGTTTGTACAAACCTACTTACAGAACTGAAATCATTTATCATTAACTCTTACACCCAGTTTCTGAACGGCTTAGAGCCTAGTTCACAAAGTTCTGTTAGTAATTAAATGTCTCATCAAGCATTTTTGGGTAGCGGCTCTTAAATGTGATAGGCACTTGGCTAGACGTGGTGATTGCAGGTGGAGCTGAGCCCTAACGGAATGGTTGCCGAGAAACGGTAGAAGATGCGTTGGCAGACCGACGCCTAGGTGGGCAGGTGATCGGAAGAAGATACGTCATGTTCGTGAACGGGCGCCGTCAGTAGGCACTGGTCATTTCTTAGCTGCCACGGCTTATTTTAATTCCATAATTGTTTTTATCTTTTTATTACGGACGCTTTTAACGTGCACGTCTTTCTACATCGTTCTCACATGTATAATTACAACATGAATGATGTAACCACTCTATTGTAACAATATTTTGATTCAAAAGAGTGTCCATGGAGTTTCTTGCCCGTTCTTCTCCATAGGTACCTACTACGCTTTGGAATGGGCAACTAGCTTCATCTTTCTGACTGACCGACCCCTTGACAATTCAAAAATGCCTGTAATTGGTTTATTTGAAATAAATGCTTTGAGTTTGAGTTTGATACATACAAAAGATCGCGGAGAAGACCTTGATGAGAGTTGTACAGACCAGAGAAGCATGGCACAAAAGGGAGGCCTATACACAGCAGTGAGTGGGACAAAGCTGCTAATGAAGATTGAGTTTTAGACGGTCGTCATTTTGGACTGTTTTGCATTGGGATTTAAAATTCAAAATGCCTAATTAAAGGGACATCTGAAAACTAACAGTTTAGTGAACTTGGCCCAAATCGACAGACGGTCAAACTCACATCATTAGGTTTAATCTATAGGTAATGTATAATAATCTTTATTGGAACAAAAACACATTTTACAAATTGATTGCGTATGTGGCGGTATCAACATCGCCACATGCGAGCAGCGCGTCATACTGACGTCACGCAAGTCCTGCATCGCGCAAGCAGAGTTTACCGCGCAACTAGCATATATACAACGTCCCGACATCAATCGTCGGGCAGTTGCCCACCAGACAACACCCGTCTGGTCAGAGGATCCCCCCTTTTCTATGGAGGTATGAGTGAACTTTACACCCTGTTCCTCGTGCCTCTATATTGGACCATTATAGAGGCATGAAGAACAGGGTGTAAAGTTCACTCAACCTTTTTCATCCGTTCTGTCCTTTATTAATAAACATAGGTACCTGAGCTTGATCAAAGCAATATCTGTCAGGTGTGCCAGATTCCACTTTCTGACGTGTCAACTCCCTGCAAAAGAAAAATTCATCAATTAAAGATTGACGTAGAAGCGATATTCTCAGAATATATAAGTGTTTTAAATCCACATGTTTGTTGTTCTAAATACGTTTCTCCTTTTAAAAGGAGGAGGTTCTCAATTCGTCGGAACCTAGTATTTTTATTTTTTTTATGTATTTTCACCAATTACTCGAAGACGCCTCAATCGATTTGGAAAATTCTTTTTTTGTTTCCTAGGTGGTCCCATTTAAATTTTATCGAAATCGGTCGAGCGTTTTTAAAAAAAATCAACAGTAAATTATTTTTAAATAAAAAAACCGCCTTCAAACGGACGTGGACGTGTAAGATGATTGTTTTCGAATTGGTGTGGGGTAGGTACCATAGCTAAAAAGAGAAATAAATAAAAAAATTACAAAAAAAATAAATTACGACTTAAAAAAAAAACACTACAAAGTGGAATATAACTTTAATTTCGCAAGTCGATGGAAAAAACTAAAATACAGATCCAAAGACACCGACTTCCGAAATTAAAGTTATTTTTCACTTTGTAGTGTTTTTTTTTTGAAGTCGGTGGTATTTTTCTGCAAAAAACTTTTTTATTTTTCACTTTTTAGTTATTGTTTTATGTGGTCCAAACTAATACTAGAAAGAGAAATGATTCGATTTTTTGTATGTTTGTTACGCTTTCACGTTTAAACGACTGAACGGATTTGGACGAAATTTGGCACATAGGTAGACCATGACTTGGAGAAGGATGTAGACTACTTTTCATCCTGGATCGCAACCGACGTCGTGGGCAACAGGTAGTGTACAATAAAGTATTTAATACGTCGCGACGTTCGTACGACGTCACGAAAATCCTGCATCGCGCAAGCAGAGTTTACTGCGCGACTAGCATATATACAACGTCCCGACATCAATCGTCGGGCAGTTGCCCACCAGACACGACACCCGCCTGGTCGGAGGATCCTCCCTTTTCTATGGAGGTTTGAGTGAACTTTACACCATGTTCCTCGTACCTCTATAAGTTGATCCGTGATCCAGAGATAGCCAACCTATTTTTTTTTTAATTTTCCCTTTTTTTCACTCTCAGCTTTCAATACACAGATTCTAGCCTAACTACGACATAAAATCTGGTTTTTGAATCTGAAAAGCTTGAATTACACAATATCGGCCTTTTAGGTCAAATACGGTTCAAAATAAAGCCTATATTTTTTGACGTCTTTTAAAACAAAAATCACTAACTAAAACCATTCAGTAAACCGCGAGCCTTCATTTTAGATAAAACTTCAATTATCTCGGAATCAACGTTGACGTAGTTCCGGCCTTATTTCTTATGACAGCAGTATATTGAACCTTATAAGGAACACTGTGTATAGTGTTTGTGTAGTGTCACCTGCTAGCCGCGTCGATATTGATGGGCATGGCCGCGTCGCTCGCGAGGTACTCCTTCCAGATCTCCTTCGCGCGCACCGACACGCGCCGGATGGGCAGCGCCTTTAGCTCTTGTACTGCGAGCCAGAATCTGCAAAATAGAAAAAAATACGGTAAGCCTTACAGTAGTCGCATATGATGTGTAACATCTGACATCTCACTTTGGTAATAAGCAAAACATTAACATTATATCCTAAAAAATGATTCAGGTATTATTTGAGGTTAAGCGCACAGCTGATGCGTTCACCTTCTCTATTTCCCTTTCTCGTCACACACACGCAACTGTTGGCTGACAGTACCAACCTCTCGGAAAATGGGTTGGTAGTTGGTACCATCTGACGACCAACTCTACCACCGCGAGCGCTCATTGGTCAAATCAAATAGCGCGCGCTTCCCCGGCTTCCTGTTACACACTTCCGTTGCATTTCACTAAATCACTCCCACAGATTGCAGGAAAGCGAGAGGAAAGATATTACACATCAAACAGGACGTTAAAATAACTACATACACACAAAATCAAAATCAAGTCATTTATTCACCGGATGCAGGTGAATACCAGTATTTTACATGGAGCGACGGCCTATCTGACCTCCACAACCCAGTTACTGGGTAATACGATACGCCTTGGTAAGACTAGTTGTCAGACTTTCTGGCTTCTGATGACCCGTACCGACTGTCAAAGATCCACGAATGACAGCCGGGACCAACGGCTTAACGTGCTTTCCGAGACACGGAGGGGTCTTGATAAGCGTAGCTTGCCATGTGGCTGTTATCTGAATGTTCTTTCATTGGTGTTGTTCGTCGAATCGTGCTCCTTAAGTTCTGAGTTGAGCTGCACGATTAGTGACTTAGCCTTCACATGATCTGATCAAGATTTTGTCTGGACTTTAAAAGAGACTGTGACCTCTGAGTTTGTTTCGGCCTTTTTTTCAGAGTAGTCAGTAAGGAACTGCCGGGGCTGTGGGAAAATCCGAAAGGGTTACCGTGGCCCCTGGCACAGGCTACTGAAGAACCACTGGTGGGTTTTAGTCAGTAAGAGTCTGACACGCCCTCCCGCTCCGCCCACAGCGGGAGAAGTTATTGATAATTTCCCAAACTAAAAAAAAATAATCATATAGGAAACGCCGACCTCATCTAGTTTTTAAAATATCATTGACGTGTACAAATGTTTTTAGAAACCTACTTGCAGCAATAAAATAATTTATCACTAAGCCACGAGCCCCTCTAATAGAGCGCACTTACTTGAGATTCTCTCCACTGAACTCCTTTGACAGAAACTTCGCGAAATGCTCTTTGCCAGCGTTGTCTTTGAGCAGCTCTCGCAGACTGAATGACCAACGACGTACGCGGCGTAGCGGGAGCGGCTCTTTGCTGTGATAGGAAGAAATATTAGTAATATTAGAAGGGGAACAAAATGGTGTAATGATTTATTTTTGCGTGAAAAATATATGTTGGCAGGGACATCGAAGCGCAACCGGTTATTGTGATATAGAAATAATTTAATTACTATTATTATTAAATGAATCATTATCAGCCTATAATGTTCCCACTGCTGGGACACAGGCGTCCTCTCTGTGAGAGGGAGTGGGCCATGCTCCAGCACGTGAGCCCAGTGCGGGTTGTAGATGTCACATGTCTTCGAATTTTTAGGTGTAGGACATGCCGGTTTCCTCACGATGTTTTCCTTCAACGTTTGAGAGCAGTGGTGATGAAATTAAATACACAAAGTAAAGCGCCTGTCTGGGTTCGAAGTCACGACCTACAACAATAGCGATTAAGTTTATTTATTGATTACCTCTGTTTCTCCTGGTCCCACATGTCGGTAGTGTCACTAAGCCAGGGGTTGGGCCACTCCGGCGCAGTGAAGAACGCGTCATACTCGGAGTACTGTTCGCAGTACGCAATAAGCCTGTGGACCAATTTAGTTCATATTAGTTTAAGGAGCGAGCCTCTAGAGGCTAAATGTCTTGTACTTTGCGCAGGCGCACGTTGTGTCGCCGCTCGTCTTACCCTCAACATGGATACTTGTCGCTTGGCCGTGTCTATCTGTTGTTCGATGTGTACATATACTTACATGTCTTGTACTTTGCGCAGGCGCACGTTGTGTCGCCGCTCGTCTTACCCTCAACATGGATACTTGTCGCTTGGCCGTGTCTATCTGTTGTTCGATGTGTACATATACTTACATGTCTTGTACTTTGCGCAGGCGCACGTTGTGTCGCCGCTCGTCTTGCCCTCAACATGGACACTTGTCGTTTGGCCGTGTCTATCTGTTGTTCGATGTGTACATCTACTTTGACTGACCGGTTGGCGCAGTTGGTAGCGACCCTGCCTTCTGAGCCGCTGGTCCCGGGTTCGATCCCCGGACAAGTCAAACATTTGTGTGCATGAACATGTCTGTTTGACCTGTGTCTGGGTGTGTGTGTGTGTGTGGATATAAGTATGTAGGTATATCAGTCATCAGGTTACCGTAGTACAAGCTCTGCCTAGTTCGGGACCTGAAGACCTTGTGTGAATGTTGTCTCATATTATTATTATTATTACTTACATGTCTTGTACTTTGCTCAAGCGCACGTTGCGTCTCTCGAGGCGCGCACGCAACATGGATACTTGTCGCTTGGCCGTGTCTATCTGTTGTTCGATGCTGGGGGTTTTAGTGGGATCCGGGATGCAGGTTACTGAGACGTCTGGTTGGGAGGTTTCTCCTGTGAAGGGAATAAGTTTTGAGTAAGAATATAGAACAATAGCTGTGCCCCGCGGTTTCACCCGCATAAGTCTCGATCCCGTGAGAATACGGGATAAAGAGAAGTTTATGTCCTAATTCAAGTCATGGTCTACCCATGTGCCAAATTTCATTCAAACCTGTTCAGCCGTTTTAGCGTGAAATTTTTCATATACGTTGTCAGGGGTACAGAAACGGACATAGGGTACCTTTCATTACGAAAAAAAAGTACTGTTCCCGTGGGAAACAACGATAACGTTCCGTTCTTATGATAATAGATGGCGCCACGTGTAGTGTAGAGTTTTTTTTTTATATTAAATACCTAATACATTCTGTGAGTCTAGTGTCGATAGACCAGTTTTTCATCCTCCTAACTATCGTAAGTAATATTATAAGTGCGAAAGTAAGTTTGTTTGTTTGTTACCCTTTCACGCCTAAACCACTGAATCGATCATCCAGAAATTTTGCATATACGTTGTCAGGTGTACAGAAACGGACATAGGGTACCTTTCATCCCGAAAAAAAGTACTGTTCCCGGCGGAAACTACAACTTTCGACAGTCACAATTACTTTTGGACGCTAGATGGCGCTAGGTGACTTTCGAAACATGATTGAATTGTACAGGCTGTTTGGAAGCTGGGTACAAAGCCTTAAGGGGGTTATAGTTGATACGATTTAGAGCATTTAGAGTCACCCATGTCTTAGAAGAGGTATGTTATTATTATTATTATTTCTAACAGCTATTATTTGTATTTTTTTTAAATAACCCAATTTCTGATTGTTAATTTCAAACGGTTACAGTTGGTATGTAATTTTTTTTCAACGTTAGTCGTAGAATAATTTATAATTTGAAAAAAAACACGCTTTTGTAGATAACCGTACTAAAAAGTAGAAAATAATTTTCAATAATATTAAAATAAGAATAGAGTGATTAACAAAAAAAAAAAATATTGTAAGAAAGCGCGGGGTGCTTGATGTCAATTGCTGTAAATATTTTTGTGAATATTTGTAAAATTAGCGTCATCATGAAAATATTTGATAAAGCGCCTACGACCTACAGCTCGTAAGTCGCGGTCGTTACCACTGGACCAACATTGCTCATGTCAAAAAAAATTGTCATTCTCACCATTTTCCTTGATAGTAATCTCATTCTTCTTCTGTATCTCTTCTTCACTCTCCTGCGGGTTTGTGATTGTCACTATCGGGTTATTCTGAAAAATAGAAATATATTTTTAGAACATAGACTAACGTGACTAAGTACTAACAGGCGCACGGGTCGATCGATCAGGTTAAGCTACGCTTGCCGCGGTTGGTCCGTGGATGGGTGACCATCTTAACATACCAAGACCCCTCCGTGCCTCGGAAAGCACGTTAAGTCGTTGGTCCCGGCCCCGGCTGTCATTCGTGGATCTTTGACAGTCGTTACGGGTCGTCAGAAGCCCGAAAGTCTGACAACCAGTCTTACCAAGGGGTATATAAAATTGAGCCGTCGCGGGACGCCTGGCAGATGTGAAACATCGAACACCATTATTTCATACTTCTTTACTTACTATACAAAATAGTATAGTCAATAAGTATCAAAGAATGGTTTAATAAACTAAAAAATAAATATGGCATAATCAAAAACCAAATATTCAATAAATATATTGTTCTTTATTTAAAAAATAGCGTGGCGACGCGTCGCCATGACATGCGTCGCCACGCCAGCTATCGGTTGTACGTGCGTCTATAGATGTTTCACATCAATACATCGATCCACCTGCTCTACACCCATAAGCTGATTATGCATTTAGTACTACATGTTGTATATTATTATTATTATTTTATATTGCTACAATAGCTTACCTTGAGATTATGTTGTAGTATCAGCTCCTGGCACTGTCGCAGACGTTTCGCTTTCAAAGCGTTGATTCGAGAAAGCTTCTTTGGATCAATTTCTGTTGTATTGACGCAGCCCGGCTGAAATATATATATATATATATTACTTAAAAAACATTCATAGAAAGAAAATACGTTTATTTGCGGTAAACATGACGCAGAGAACGAACACAGACACAAAAAAGAACAAGTTGGGGAAAATATGCGTCACATCCACACAAAACGGACACCGCTCAGCATAATACTACGACCCTATGCGAGACAGAGCCCCAGCGCTGGTTTTCAGCGACAGCCGGCAACATCTTCATCATCATCTTGTCTACAAGGTAATTTTAGCTGTTAATGTGTTGCTAGGACCTGTCTGTCTGTTTGTAATGGCCGTTTCAGACACCAATTTTACATGGTTTTCACCTGATCTGACCAAGATTATGTCAGGACTTTAAAAAAGACTGTGACCTCTGAGTTTGTTTCGGCCTTTCTGGCCTCAGAGTAGTCAGATAGGAAACGCCGACCTCATCTAGTTTTTATTAAAATATGATTGACGTGTAAAAGTGTTTGCACAAAGCTAGTTACAGAAATAAAATTATTTATCCATCTATAGGAAGGATTTCTATTGTATTGGGGCTGCATATACAAAAATTTTTTATTTGTTATGGGTTTGCTCTTGACTCTAGTCTAGGTCAGTGGTGACAGAGACAGAGTCGACGATGGAGTGAGCTTACCCAGAAGAAGCCTGTTCACTCTCACTTTGAAGAGATTAGGGTTGTATGTGTTTGGAAACACAGACGCAGGTAGAGAGTTCCATTCTTTTGCTGTGCACATTACAAAAGACATTTGGAAACGTGTAGTGCGAATTAAATTGCATTGCATTTAATTTCATCCTGCATAGAAGAGATTCAAAGAGATTTTCATTTGTTACCATGGGCCGATGAACATCCCAGAAAGCTCGCTCCTGACTATCCAGCACTTTCCTCTCAAGTTTATCGCGTTTCTTGTCCACCTGTAAATGATGTTAAAGGAATTTAAACGATATTACCTTTACACTTTAAAGTATACCAGTAGTTTATGAAACGGTTCCATAATGAGGGGTATTAAAACCACGAGTGTCTTTAAAAACCGAGCCGTCGTAGGAGAGTTTTTTAATAGTATCACAAGAGTGTTTTAATATCTAGTTGTCAACAATACCAACTAAATAACGGGTCACGTACAAAATCAAAGCTAAATGCTGTACGTGTGAATAAAGTTTAAAACAGTTATAAGTTCAACCTAATTACAACCATGGCACCAAGTAATAAAGTCGTGTTTACATTGGCCGTGTTTCAAGCGAACTGAACAAAATAAGAGCTCACATCTCAAGTGCGCTGTTATTTACCGCGACGTAAATCTAGCGCCGACCCGATATCTAGTCGGTATTGTTGATCGAAGACTCGCATACATTGGGATTGAACCTATTAAAACCTACTAAATAAAAACGTTCCCACGAAATTCAGTACAAGAAAACGTATGAATGGCGCCAAAATACGTAAATCAATGTCTTAAAAATAATAAATTATAGAATTAAATTAGCAACCAGTTTGATTTTGTCTAGACAAGTTTAATACTGCTGCAATTGCAGCCAGCAACATGCACATGGGAGCTATTAAATCGAGCCACTTCCTCTTTTCACGTTTAATGGTTATTATTTTTGGTATTATGAAACGTATCAATTCAAAACATATGTTATTTAATAACCTTTATAATGAGGGTAAATTATTGAATGATAACCTTATTGAAAAGTAAAGTATTGGCTCTGAAAGAAAAACGGTAATTTTTTGATAGAAAATTGTAGAGTTAAAACAGTCCAAAAAAAATAATTAAAACAAAAACATAACCCCTAATTAACCTTTTCGTATTGGAGTACAATCAAACTGTTATAAGCAAATAAAATGCGACAATTTTAGTCTACCCTTTAAACTTTAATTTAAAATGAATAGTTGTAAATACCTTAATTATAAAGGTTAATAAATAAACTTGAAGGCGGTATAATGTTTCGAATTGATACGTTCCACAATACCAGAAATAATAACCACTATACGTGAAAAAAGGAAGTGGCATAGACTACTATATAATAAACTAAAGATAGACTGGCAACTATGCATTAATTAGGCAGCGCCATCTAGTTACCAGGACACAAATTAAAATGAACAGTGCTGCCAGCGTATATCACCACCAGTTGCCACCCTGTAGGAAGTGGCTCGATTTATTTGCTCCCAAGTGTAGTTGAACTAAAATCCGCCATTTTGTGACGTCAGACTGACTAGAACTTTGTTGGGAGACTAGAAAATTCAAGCTAGTTTTTTTCACCTTGCTCTGAGCCTCTGCCTGCATAAATATGAACTCCCATTTCCTGCTGAACATCTTCTGAAGTCGTGCTAAAGATTCGGCTTCATAGTCAGCTAGCTCCAAGCGTGCCTTGTTCTGCATTGTGCGCTTGCACAGGTATACAGCTGAAAACATAACGAAAACTGTTTTTTAAGAGAAAAAAACTTTAAAAAATTTTTTTGTTAATTATTTTAATTGCGTTATTTAGGTGGAATGTTACGATTTTGTAAATATTGTTTAATTAAAGCCTAATAATTTAAATTTTAACTAGGTAATGTGTATTTATTTTATTTCTTATTGTATATTTCATCTTAACATTTGCTACATGGGTTGACGACATCACGTCAGCGCTTCAGCAGTCGCTGAAAACCAGCGCTGGGACTCTGTCTCTCATAGGGTCGCAGCATTATGCTGAGCGGTGTCCGTTTTGCGTGGATGTGACGCATATTTTCCCCCAACTTGTTCTTTTTTGTGTATGTGTTCGTTCTCTGCGTCATGTTTTCCGCAAATAAACGCATTTTCTTTGTTTCTTTCTATTTCTTTTCTATGCTCTCCAGCAGAAGGATTTTCAAAACCGATGAAGAATTAAAATATATTTTATTGTTTAGTCAAAATGGATTGTCAGTCCGAGTATGTTATTAAGTGTCTAAATTTTAAAAAGCTGCAGTTGTGTTGCCTGTAAAGGCGCCTACAGATTTGCTAGATTTTTGACGATCGATATTGTCACACTATATTTTAAAATACAATACTGGTATCCAGCTGCATCCGGTTAGACTGGAAGCCGACCCAACATAGGTGGAAAAAGGCAGGCAAATTGTTTTTGTTGTGTCGCTCTATATTTTGTACTGATTAATAATAGAAACATACGATGGCGATCTTAATTTGCTCACACATTCACACGTTTCGGTCACCTCGAACGTCAAAATCTAGCAACACAGTCTGTATGTGTGCGGGGTAAGTGAACAATCGTATACAATGTGGAGACAACAATACGAGAATAAATGAAAACACTGGCAATACTAATACATAGGAGTATTTTGAAACTATCAAATTAATTCTAACACCGAAATAACAAAAGAGATTTTTTCAAACAAACTAAATAGTAGTGATGGGCTGACTATAGGTTTTGCCAATCTTTGACTAGCTATAGTGCCTAAACTATTGGTAATATTTGATTGAATTTTTGTATGCAGGCTGGGAACATCATTAGATATACGCAGTTTAATTTATTGTCGTATTGTCGTCTCCACCTTGTATATAGTGATATCTAATAGTCTAGTAAGATAGTTTATAGTAGATTTTTCGTTATCGATGTATGTTATGTTCAGTTTTCATGTTGAATTTAATTTTCCTAAAAATAAGATATTTTTATAGAAAAACTTTAAAAAAATACGCAAATATTGTAACATGGCTCTCTTTAAGGTAAAGTTCTGTTGTACTTAAGCAAACTGTGTCGAAACCGCCCTATTTCTGATTGGTAAAAATTCGCGAGTTCTGATTGGTCGACCAGTCAGAGCCTTTAGATTTTCTTATGAGATTTTATATAAATATCGGGTGCGTTTTCGGTGTCGGCACAGTCGGCGAGCAGCAGCACTCACTAGAAGAAAGAAAAACAAGGAACACTAGAAGAAGAATAAACTTCAAGAATTCTCAAGCCAGTGGTTTTATTCCTCACCAATCCAGCAATAGCAAATATGTATCCTGCACAGTATGTGTAAAATAATTGGAAAATTTGGAAAATCCAAAAGCTGCTGCGTTACGTGTCGCGGGTTCGATCCCCGCACGGAACAAATATTTGTATGACCTGCAAGTAGTTGTTCCGGGTCTGGCTGTTTGTGTATGTGAGTTTAAATGTCTGTAAACGCACCCACGATACATGAGAAATTCCATAAGTGGGGCAACGTATTTAAAAAAAAAAATGATTTTTGTACGTGTGAATAGGAATTTAAATAAAACATTTGTTTTTAAAATACGTAAACTAGGCTACTGATATGAAATACGGCACCAGTTCACCGAATTCTGGAATAATAAAAAAAAGTCAGGTCTCGATATAACAATGTAGGAACTTAGTTTCTCTGTCTACGGTAGGAACGGAATGTTATGACAGATGAGTGGAATGAATGACAGATGTGAAGCATGTTGAATGAAAGAGATGAAAGTATGAAATAGTCTAGGAGTAAAAGAGAAAGCAAGTGAATGTTAAATAAGGCGAAAGGAAGGAGACTGAAATACGGGAAAAAGACGAAGGACGTTAGCTACAAAGACGTGTTAAAATAAAATTGAAGATTATTAAAGAAATCAGTGCTTTTTACTTGGCCTATATCGAACTAATCCCACATATTTTTTTTCGGGAGTTATCGTTGGGACAAACAAACTCAGCGTACAGACATCAGGACATCCACGTATTTTTTTTTTCCAACCGGTTTTTTTTTTTTTGTTAAGTAACTAGCGACATAAAATGTTTTTTAGAAAGTTTATGGTGGTTTAATTTAAGTGTTTTCTCGATGTACAGACGCCAGCACATCAAGCTACTACAATCTGTCAAACTTCTTTAATAGATTTTCAACTTTATCGCTAAAGCATTAAGGTTCAAGGTTGATTGGGAAAGTTTCGGGTAGCTTGACCTGCTGGCGTCTGTACATCTACTCATATTATTGTATAAGTGCAATATAGTTGTGATAGAGGCATTTGAAGATCACAAAATTGCTTGACCTTGACGAGTCGGGAGTAAAGCACTTTTTTTTTTTACGGGGGGAAATCCTCATGGACTACCTCCGCCTGGGGAAAAGGCGGAGGTGCGTGCCGGACTCTTACCGGCTAAAACCACCCCGGTGTCTCCTCGCACGTGCGCGCGGGGTCGCGGGAATCCAAATTCTTCCGCAGCCCCACACTAGTGCTGGCCCGGTCTGTCCGGGCCTCGTCTCCTGCACGGGGTAGTGAGGTGTTTAACTACCCCGTGCATCGCCTCAGAGGCGCGCGCTGACACCCGCGCGCGCCTTCGCCTCGGGTCCATCGAATAGGGGGCGGGGACTTCCCCAAGTCCCACGCCCCTGGACCCATTCATGGGGGTCGGAAAAGGGCGTTGTCCGCCCTTCTCCTGCGCCCGGTGCGCCTTCTGCGGCCGGGGAAGGGAGTCGAGATCTCCCTCTCCCGTTCCGCAGTTTCCTTCTGCAACATCACGTCCTCGCAGAAGGACAACACCGCGTTCCACGACTCTGCGCTACCGAGCATCCTCCGCACTACGACCGGTAGCGACATAAGCACTACATCAACCGCTTCGCGTTATGTGGCGTGCAATATTTGGGGTGACGGTAGATACTCAGGTATATTAAATAAAAGGTACTCACCATAGTCAGTGTTTTCGGGTTCCCATTGATTGGATGGCCAAAAATACGGTGTCTGGAATCTGGAACAAGATAACATTGTCATGGTCTGCGTATCTATAGTCTAGATAAGTGTGAGTACTATGTACTACTGAGCTACCATTTACCGGGTAATGTCTTTCATTGACTTGAATGTGCCCTGGCGGTTGATTGTAAACGAACAATACACCAATCACTGAAAACTTTCTTCGAAGTTATTCAATCTCACCTCTCAAGTAATATCCATTTGTTGAAAACAAAATTTAGGTATGTACATAATAATACTGACATTGGAAAAGTTATTGGAATTGACAATCTAAAAGCATTGAAATAAAATGTCATGCTGACTCAAATGTCTCGCTGACGGTGGCGCGTGTGTTGGATCATTTAGCTCCCTTCAAAATGGGTGAGCTGAATGGTGCTGATCCATGCGTCATGTTCGTGAACGGGCGCTGTCAGTTGGGACTGGTCATCTCTTAGCCGCCACGGCTTATTTTACTTATTTTATTTATGGATTGTTTTGTTTAAATTTCTATTTGCTGTGCTCTGGACACTCAACGTGTACGTCTTATTTACATCGCTCTCACATATATTTATACCTATATTCAACATTAATGATGTAAATAATATTTATGTAACAATATAATTTACCTAATTTAACTAACTTCATATTTCTGACTGACCTACCACTTGACAATTCAAAAGTGCCTGTAAATGGTTTCATTGAAATAAATGGTTTGAGTTTATAATGTTTTATTATATTTCAATTTTATCCCGGTTCAGCATTGTTATTAGTCTTTATATTAAAAAGAGAGACTGGGCAACTCAGGCGCAGCCCCAGGCTACTGAAAACTTTGGCCGTTTAATGTCAATAGGCTCGCCCCTATTAAGGCTCCCAGGCCTCGTCTAGGACAGCTACTAGCTGTGTGCGAGCGAGACAGCGACACCAGGCGCACTACTCTCACCTAAAGTAAGTGTTGTCGTTCTTGACAGTGAGACAGTGGTCGTCTATTGGGTTGGGAACAAGTATCCGTGAGCAGATGTGGATCAACAACTAGCTGTGTGCGAGCGAGACAGCGACACCACGCGCACTTCTCTCACCTGTAGAAAGTGTTGTCGTTCTTGACAGTGAGACAGTGGTCGTCTATTGGGAACAAGTATCCGTGAGCTGCTAATAAGTTAGCCATGTGGATTGGTTCCCAGGCTTCGTCCAGGTTTAGATGGCGATTTATCCAGGCGATTAGGTCTGTGCCGGTGAATACCTGTGGGAAAATTAAAGTAATTACGGTCTGTCCATACATACTATGGAGGGTAGAGGTAAGGAGAACTATCTCATCATATGGGGTGAAAGTTGAAAGTGTCCAGCATAAACAGTAAATAATAGTTCTAAAACCCTCCAAAATGGCGCTAGCGTAGCCAAATGGTGCGGTATAAATGTAGCAGTTGTTAACAGACTGAAGTATACCGAGTTAGAAATTTTAATATTTTTAGTGACTAGAGTAGTTTGTGACAGTCCAGTATACCATACCTCAACAATTTAAGTAGTCCAACATAATTTTGTAAACCTAACCTAAAATTATTGCTTCTAAAATTTACCCGGTGGCTACTGTGGCGCCACCCATATGTAGCACATTTTAACGACACTTTTTATACACAGACATAGTTCTCCTTACCTTTAACCCTCCATAATACATACATCCGTCAATCGAGATAGGTGAAAGGGGAATTGACAATCCGATCCAAATTCGAGAAATGTCGGTTCGAATTTCTGAATTTAGAACAATTTCCAATTCGTATCGAAATCGTATCTTGAATTTAGATTCAGATTGGATGCAGAGCACAAACGCTCATACAAACGGTGTCGTGATTTAATACAGTTTGTTAGAACTATTATTTATTTGATCATAATAAAGACTCATTCAAGAGAAATAGCTAAGAAAACTCCGTCGTAAAACGAATAGATCATTAAAAAAGTAATTGATCCGGAAGGATTCTTAAGGTGGACCCTCAGTTGTAGCCGTCAAATTAAAATTTTCTTTGATTTTTGCAAATTGCAGCTCTGTTTTACGTCGTATGTTAATCAAAATGCGATTCGCGACTGTAGGAATGATATATTTACTGAATAATAATCATTAATTTCATATCAATCTTCAAACTTTGGAAATTTGTTCCACCTAAGAATTTTTCAGAATATTTCTTAGGAAAATTCTATAATTGAAATTTAAAAAAATATATAATTTGGCGGGCTAGAACTGAGGATTCACTCGCATTCGCATATTATTTTTATTTTTCGCAATATTTTTTCCTATTCATGAGCGTGTGAAACAATGAATAATGTCCTTTTCACCACTCCCGCACGAAAGAAGTGTCTTTCCTCTACAAAAACAGTGAGGAAAGTTTTGATCCCGTTCAGAAACTAACCAAGCCTGATTTTTTTATGTTAAGTTTTAAAGATATTTTAAAAAATAAATAATTTTATTGATTAATTTTTAATTATATATAATTATTTGCTTTGTGACTATTTAATTTATTTACCTATGACGACTGAATACTTTCTTGCTGGGAGTGGTGAAAAGTTTTGTATGCAACATGTGAGCAAGTTCATTTGCTATTCGTTTTGTTGAGTCTTTCGGTTACTCAGGATTGAAATTTATAATCACTCGCTGCGCTCGTGATTCTATTTTTCAATCCTTCGTTCGCTCAAGACTCAAAATCAAAACTCATAGGAAAAACGAACTTTCCTCACATATTGGATAAATCACTTTTTTTTTTTTTTGAGGGTGGTAATTCATCAAATAACTTCTCCCGCTCTGGGCGCAGCAGAAGGGCGTGTCAGACTCTTACTGACTAAAACCCACCCGTCTTCCTTCAGTTGCCTATGCCAGGGGCCACGGTAACCCTCTCGGACTTTCCCGCAACCCTGGCAGATGAGTAATGTCCTAAGAGGTTATTTTGTACTAATGCTCGCAGGCATCGCGATCTTTCATACGCCGTGCTAGCCCTGGAGTGATAGTGATCATAAATACTTACCGAAGGTATTTTCGTCATGAAACTCTTCACAGTCTTGACTGGTACACCGGTATTCTCATCTTGCATCTTCTCAATGATGGCTTCCATCTGCAACCGATAATATTACTTCTTTATTTAGAACTCGATATCAACTCACTTACGTGAGATTTTTCACATAACTGGCGAAATGTGGGGTTAGAGTAGATCGTGCATCGGTGATAATACTTTGACCTTAACGGGAAAGCGCCAGATTGCCCGCGATATTCAAATTTTCTTACGGATTTTGCAATATGCAGGTCAGTTTGTACGAGGAGAGGCTAACTTAAAGGGGAAACGCCAGGATGCCCGCGAAATTTCAATTAGGTCTGTGTCAAGTTGTATGTTGAACAAAATATGATTCGCGACCGTAACACGTATGAATAGAGAATTATAATCATTAAAATCATCAACACAACCCTCAAGTTCATATAATCCTATTGATTGTCATTCATACTTGTTACGGTCTGTTATAAACAGTTTCTCAATCAATACTTTAAAATTGCTGATTTGAGAATTCATGTACGATATAAAACTGCTCGCTATGCAAGCAGCGCAGTCAACCTACAAAATTCTACCCGAATAACATTTTTTTCCGACTATTGTAATTAGGTTGTGAAAAGTGCAAATAAATTAAGTGTAGCAGAAGCAAAGTGTTTTCATTGAAAAGGACCCACGGAGCCATCCTAACAGATCGCGAATCATATTTTGTTCAACATACACCCTGAAAGTGACTCGCAAATTGAAGAGAACCTTTCAATAGATTGCGCGGCCAGCTTGTACTGCGGGATAATTGAGCAACACACTAACAGTGGGAATGGCTTTCATTTTGACAACTCAACAACATTCATTGCGTTATTAACGTTGTAGAACAGACATATTTTTCGAACATATGACGCAATGGATTAGCAATATCCTTCAAAATGATTTAAATTGTGATTGAGTGTGTTACGCCATTATCAAATCAAAAGTCATTTATTCAAACTGGGCTGAGAATCAGCACTTTTTGAACGTCAAAATCATATAAGACAGTACCCCCAAAACGCCACGCCCTTCACCACTTCCTAGTGCTTTAGCTGGGAAGAAGAAATGGCGGAACAAACTCCCCAGCAGCACTGCTGTCTGTTCAGTTAGAAGAGCTGGATTCTATACAGCAATAAGTAATTAACATTACGAAACACAAAAACATTCAAATTATTTGCCATAATATGTCAGCTAGCACACGCCAATATTGAAAACTATACTCAAGCAGAAATAAATAAAAAAAACGTAATCAGAACTTAATACATAATAAAAAACCTCCAGAAATAAAGGGCGTGCCCGCTTACATATGCAATGCTGCATTATGTTTATATATGTAGCTGTAACTTATAGTCACAAATGATAAACTAGGACCTTCGAAGTAAAATAAAGAAACAGTTAATTACTAATAACAATAATAAAACCATAGTCAGCAAGATGACCTGTCACCACAAACAGCACCCGTTCACGAGCATAACGCAAAGATCAGCCATTACCCCCTCGCGATATTTAAGGGAAGGAGGCAACCCGACCCCCAACGCTACCGCAAGCATTGACATCTAAGGGAGCATACGAACTTGCTGCCGGTTGCTCAAAAGAATAATATGATCAATTGTCGAGATCGCTAGCTAACCAGATATTGCAATACAACTCATTAAAAACATTGAAATGAGTAGATTATGTTACGGTGCGGATTGCAATTTCGTTTAATAAATCATATGAATAAACTACCTTCTAACACGAGAGACTGAATCTAAGTAATGCCATTTTGTTTTAAAAACATGTAGAAGAGATGTATGATAAACGTTATTGAGACAATAGGTTATTGAACTGGTGTATATAGAAAGGTATTAAGTACACTGTGAGAATCTAAGAAAATAGGACACCTGCATTATGATCTGCCTATTTCCCAACAAAATTGGGGTAGGCGTTCAGTCTAACCGGATGCAGCTGAATACCAGTATTTTACATGGAGTGACTGCCATTTTACATGTATTTTGCATGCAGTAACTGGGTTGTGGAGGTCAGATGACCTCCACAACCCAGTTACTGGGTAATACGATACCCCTTGGTAAGACTGGTTGTCAGACTTTCGGGCTTCTGACGACCCGAAACGACTGTCAAAGATCCACAAATGACAGCCGGGACCAACGGCTTAGCGTTCTTTCCGAGCCCCGGAGGGGTCTTGATATATTATGTAAAGATGTTCACCCATCCACGGACCAACAGCGGCAAGTGTAGCTTAACCTGTTCGATAGCCCCATGCGGCTGTTATTACTTAGCCACAAGCCCCGCAGCAAGTAATTAAAACAAAGCATGAAACTAAATGGTTACATGTCACATTATTATGACTAAGTGTATGATCTGTTTAAATATGCGCTAAGACAGCCCGCGAAATTCAAATTTACTTTCGTTTTTTTGCAATTTTCAGGGGCCGTACTATGATGTGTTAATTCCATCATTGTTCCAGCGTGGAAGAGAGACGGAGCTATACATGACCGATAGCACTATCTCTTTTTCTCGACGGAATCATGATGGCGTTAACAGGTCATAGTACGGCCCCAGGTCAGTGTCAGGTTGTATGTTGATCAAAATATGATTCGCGGCCGTAACAAGTATGTATTAACATAATTATAATCATAAGAATCATCAATACAACCCTCTAAGTTAGAATTGACCTCAAATGTTATGATTTCATGAAATAGTCATTAATAAAGGGCAATATGAACTTTTAGAGGTTTGTATTGCTTGTTTTAATGATTATAATTCTGTTAATACATACTTGTTACGGCCGCGAATAATATTTTGATCAACATACAATCTAATACTGACCTGAAAATTTAAAAAAACGAATGAAAATTTTAATTTCGCGGGTTAGCTTGACGCTTCCCTCGATCGAAATTGTACTAACACTTATAGCAAATAATTTGATATGTGTCTGTAACAGATAAGAAAATAAATACAGCGAAAGGAACTTCGTTCCAACCGGGTGTCCCACACCACCTCTCGTTTTTTGGTGAATTTGAGGTTCCGGGATAGTTTATATTGAAATTTCGCTCTTCCTTGAACTATACACTACTACTAGTTTATCATTCGTGACTTCAAGTTATAGAAGTACTACTACTTTTTAATGAGTTGTATTACAATATATGGTTAGCTAGCGACCTCGACAATTGATCATATTATTCTTTTGAGCAACCGGCAGCAAGTTCGTCATGCTCCCTTAAAAGTCAATGCTTGCGGTAGCGTCGGGGGTCGGGTTGCCTCCTTCCCTCAAATAAGGCGAGGGGGGTAATGGCTGATCTTTGCGTTATGCTCGTGAACGGGTGCTGCTTGTGGTGACAGGTCATCTTGCTGACTATGGTTTTGTTATTGTTATAAGTAATTAATGTTTCTTTATTTTACTTCGAAGGTCCTAGTTTATCATTTGTGGCTACAAGTTACAGCTATAATATATAAACAAATGCAGCATTGCATATGTAAGCGGGCACGCCCTAAAGGGCGGAAATGCCTGGCGGATTTTGTTATGTATTAAGTTCTGTTTACGTTTTTATTATTATTTATTTCTGCTTGAATATAGTTTTCAATATTGGAGTGTGCTTGCCGACATGTGGCAAATAATTTTATTTAATGTTTTGTGTTTCGTAATGTTAATTACTTACAACTGTATAGAATCCAGTTTTTCTAACTGACCAGACAGCTGTGCTGCTGAAGAGTTTGTTGCGCCACTTCTTCACAGCTAAAGCACTAGGAAGTGGTAAAGGGCGGGCGTGCCGGGGGACTGTCTTGTGTAATTTTGACGTTCAAAAGTGCTGATTCTCAGCCTAGTTTGAATAAATGACTTTTGATTTTGATACAGGGAGCAGGGACATCGAAACTAAAACCATGAATTCAGCACATTATTCTAGACTCCAAGAGTAGGTATATTTCATCAGTTACCAAAGAAAACAATTTGCTGTTTGATAGAAAACGGCCTACGGTCAAAATGTATGGCAGGGTTAATTTTTTGATGTGTAACATCTACCCTCTCGCTTTCCTGCAATTTGTGGGAGTGATTTCGTGAAATGCGACGGAAGTGTGTAACAGGAAGCCGGGGAACCGCGCGCTATTTGATTTGACCAATGAGCGCGCGCGGTGGTACAGTTGGCCGTCAGATGGTACCAACCTATTTTCCGAGAGGTTGGTACTCAGAGGGGCAATTCCCGTATTTTTAAGACCGTTCGCATTCTAATCTCAGTCTCAATCTGTCAAAATTACAATCAATTTACATACATTTTTGACAGGTTTTTGACATTGATTGACGCTGAGATGAGATTGCGACTTGAATTTGAACGTTTTTTAAGTACGAGAATTGTGTTTCTTAGATGTGTTAATTTTTGTAAGAGTACTAATACATTGTGTTGTTGTTACAGACTACTCAAACAGAGTTTTAATTAAATTTTACTAAAGGCAATATAACCGGTCATCCTCAGCGATACACTTTGTTTTCTCCAACCTTGACATTGGCAGAATCATCGATAAAACGATGGAGCCATTACTATAAAATTGGAATTGGAATTGGAAAGTACGAGAATTGGCCTACTGATGTTACACATAATTTGCGACTACTCCTCGCTCGCACGTTTTTCGGTTTAAAGAATATTAAATGAGATATACAAATAAATCAAGCAGTTAGAAGGTAACATGATGACTCTGTGAGTCGATAAGAACCAAACAGAATGTATAACACTAGGATTCTATACAGTTTAAATTCAATACATACACAAGCAACTTTTTTTTTCTAGCTAAATTTTACTTTATTTTGAAAACTCTAAAAAGCTTATTTTATTCACTGAAAACAGTGAATAAAAAGCACTTTTACTCACTCTTTTGATGTTTGAAAATGGAACACACCAATGTATTCGACCACAGATTTAGAGTACCTAGGCTAGATACGGCATGTTATTAGATAGTATGAAAACCGAACGTGTCATCTTTTTTATACCTACGATAGCTTCACCCCAGCCATTTAGTGATGTGATCAAAGTAAACAGAATTGTTTCAATCGCTAAGCGTCACTGAGCTAACAGACTTTTTTTAGCACGAACAGTCGAACATGCAGGGCACGCTTGGTCGCGGCTTGCCGTATCTAGTGTAAGTGTAATCTTTGTATTCGACCTATATTGATGTGTTCTAAATTCAATTTGATTAGTCGACATTTTCGACAAGGAGTTTAGCATTAAAATATCGCTACACAAGTTGACCATCCTAATAATAACAACAAGAAAATTACTCTTATTTTTAGTAATTGTTCCAATTTTAATGTGCATTTTAATTAATTTAAGCTTCCTTTTTCTTTATTAAATGTTTATTTTCGCTTAAATCTTTCTTTTTCTCGTAGTCATGGTATAAAGTATAGTATGCAACTCTTGAATAAAACGGATTTATATCGAGGGCCATGAATCACTCGCGTCGCTCAGGATTCTAATACTTACTTGAATCACTCCCTACAGTCGTAATTCAGTCGTTAGAATCCTTCACTTGCTCGTGATTCATCTATGGCCCTCGCTTTAAATCCGTCTTTTATTCACTAATTGCATAATATACTATTTTTATTATATTGTTTTATATATTTTTTTTCCGGTGAAAAGTTCCAACGCAGGATGTTCAGAAACACGTACTGAATCCATGATAACCAGTTGAGCGTCGATGGTGCCTGCCACCCGTACAATGTGCATTTGCAATATAACAAGATAACCAGGATGTAGCCATAGGTATAGTACTGTACTGTTTAAGTCATGTTGTATCGGAAATGAAACCTTCCTATTTAGCAGCTTCATCCGGCGGGAAAACTATAGCGTGCGTCGTTGCATGGTTAATTAGGATGTCAAACTTATAACAATACTGTGCTAAATAGTGTTACGAAAGTATTAATAGTGTTCATACCTTCAGCATAATCTAACGTGTGTAAACCGACTACAGTTGTTCTCCCCGTCATTGTAATTTTTTTTTGGGTGGGAAATCATCAAATAACTTCGCCCACTCTGGGCGGAGCGGGAGGGCGTGTCAGACTCCTACTGAATAAAACCCACCCGTGTTCCTTCAGTTGCCTGAGCCAGGGGCCACGGTAACCCTTTCGGACTTTCCCGCAACCCTGGCAGGCATCGGCCCTAGCGGACCCCGTCATTGGCGCTGATATTTCTTTGAGATATTGAGGCTCAAAATTCCAACTTTTACTGACGTTTTTTTTACGAAAAACTTTTTTTTTATGTTATAACTTAACTTTAAATACCTCCACGACCTCTGTACCGTTGCATGCGTCCGTGAGCTGTTTTGCGTGCGTTACATTGCGCACTACCGTTATCAGCAAATTTTCGCAACAAATATAAAAGTCGTTTTTCAGCAATTATACAACGTGTTGTTTTGCATCCTCGTCAAATTTCAGGAGGCTGTTATGAAATACATAAATAATCAAATAAAATTACGATCCTGCTCAATAATTAATACATACTTGTTTTTTTAGGTATTTAAGTTTGACAGTATTTCAGAATACTCCACTTTCAAAGAACAAAATCGCCCCGTTGCGTATGCGGTAGGCAGTGTCGTACGACTATGTCGCTGTGTGCATGCGTTACAGTTACAGCGCAGTCACAGGGCAGTATCACACGGGCCCTACACATGCCGATTTCCGAAAAATTCAAAAAATAAAAATAAATACCTACTTATTTTATTATTGATTCGTGTCGAGAATCATTAGCATAGTTACCTCCTCGAATTTGACGAGGATGCAAAACAACACCTTGTATTTGTGCAATGTTACTTAGTTTGATGTACAGAATGCGTAGTTGACGGCTATGTGATGGGTCTTTTTACACCCTGTATAATTAATTTGTTTCATGATGATTGGTGGTGATAGCCCGGTGGTTAAGGCCTCGCCTCTTATGTACGAGGTTGTGGGTTCAAATCCGAGCTAGCACCAATGTGACTTTTCGATTCATATATGTACTTTCTGCGTTTGTCTTGGACATTACTTACATCGTCGGGGATGAAAACATCGTGAATTATTACGATGGTATTGGTTAGTAAGTTTGATATTAGACCACATATTCGAATAACCGCAGACACATATACCATATACCGCATAATCGGCCTATAATGTTCCCACTGCTGGGACACAGGCCTCCTCTCGGTGAGAGGGAGTGGGGCGGGCCCAGTGCGGGTTGGTAGATGTCACATGTCATCGAATTTTTGGTTCTAAGACATGCAGGTTTCCCGACGATGTTTTCCTTCGCCGTTTTGAGTAAGTGGTGATGAAAAAAATTACACAAAGTAAAGCGCCTGTCTGTGTTCGAACCTACGATCTACAACGCGTAAGCCGCGGCCGTTACCACTCGGCCACCACTGCCCTCAGACCTGCTAGAGCAGAACCTACAATACGGTCGATCTATCCTAGCCAATCCGAACATTTTTAAGAAACCTAATGGTGATAAGAGGCGAGTGTGAGTGAGAGAGAGAACATGCGCGAAAGTTTGGAGAGCCTATGTTCAGACCAATCATGATTTATCGGCCGTATTGTAATATACAGGGTGTTTGGAAGCTGGATAAAAAGCCTTAAGGAATAAGAGGGTGATAGTTGACCTTATATAAAGCATTTTGAGCCATACATGTCTTAGGCGAAGCGAAGTACGTTTATATTATTATTTCTAACTGCTATTTTTTGTATTTTTTCTTAAATAATCCAGTTAAAGTTGGTATGATTTTTTTTCTAACGAAAGTCGTAGAATGCTTTAATATTTGAAAAAACTGCGTTGATTATGTCACTTAAAAAATAAAATAAATTAGGCTCAATCGTTCATAACCTAAAAAAAACATGCTCAAAATGTTCCAAATGGTGTCGTCAACTGTCACCCTTGTTAAGCTTTGCACCCAGCTTCCAAACACCCTGTATATGGCGTGACGATTTAGACGCGTTCCTGGGACCCTACTCCCTAAGCACGAAGTCCGTAGTTTCGGCCGAAGTTACGGACGTTTCCTACTCCGTATCACTAACGGACATTAGATTAGTCCGGGGCCCGAACTAAAAATTTATGACAAAACGGTTAGACAGTTGTCCTTACTCCCGATGTGTTTTTGCCCATCCGGAAAAGTTAATCAATCAGGAGTAGGGTTTACATTCAAGTATCGAACTACATTCGGACGGGCCCGTACCCTCGTTGGAGGGCTTAGAGAGTAGGCCCCCAGACCGGCAAATCGTGCCCGCGAAGACAACACAAACTTATTCAGAACTGGGCCTATTTGGGGCAGCCATGAGGCACACAATACAATATTTTTTTGTTACTGTGTATATATTGTCCGCTTAAACGTGGGTCAAATAAATTTATTTTCATTCTTTCTTTCAAAGAAAATTGGAAAAGTATGGGCGAGTCCCCTGCCCACAGATTAATAAAAAAACAACGAGCGAGCCTTACAGTAGTCGCATATGATGTGTAACATCTGACATCTCACCTTGGTAATAATAAGCAAAACATTAGCATTATATCCTAAATTTTAAGGTATTATTTGAGGTACGCACAGCTGATGCGTTCACCTTCTCTATTTCCCTTTCTCGTCACACACTCGCAACTGTTGGCTGACAGTACCAACCTCTCGGAAAATGGGTTGGTACCATCTGACGGCCAACTCTACCGCCGCGCGTGCTCATTGGTCAAATCAAATAGCGCACGCTTCCCCTTCTTCCTGTTACACACTTCCGTCGCATTTCACTAAATCACTCCCACACAATGCAGGAAAGCGAGAGGAAAGTTATTATTACACATCAAAAAATATAAATAATATGATAGAGGTACCTATAACAGTCATAATATTTATGTTGACTAATCTTTGCGGTTTTACATATGATTTTATTTCTGTTTCACCAGACTATGACTAGTTTCGAAATTGAACAGAGCTCTTAGTCATAACTTCATGAGCTCATCATGCGAACTTGCGACTTTGCTCCATGGTGAGATGTTGTGTTCTTGGTAAAACTTCTCATCGTTGTCATAGATCAGCTGGACTGGCTGGTTTGCTGGCGTTTTTAAAGCCCCACAAACAACACTTACACAGACAGGAATAGAGCGGCTTCCATGTGTTAAATAGAACAAAATACCTTCTTATACACCACAAAGTTAGGTGACTCGGTGATGGAATGGTATGACATACATTCCATCACCTGGGGCAATAAGCTCGATGTTGGGTTCTCTTTCTAACTTTTTCGCACCCTATTGCTGTCTTACCTCACTTTTCTCTTTTACACTCTAATTTTCTATTAATCTATTTCTCATCCTATTTATCTCTTTTGAACCCTATTTTAATATTTTTCACCTGCGCCCTATTTTAATATTTTGCACCCTATTGCTCTCTATCTTTACCTATCTCCCACAGAATTGTTGAACACAGAACAACGTACCTTCTTAGAGACAGGTAGTTAAGTGACTCCTCGGGCGGTGGAATAGTAGGCATCAGAACCTGTACCTGTGGCGTTAAGCTCGATTCCGGATTCTTTTTTTTGTCCCTGTTTCTTTATTACTCGCCCTATTACACTTTTGCATCCTATTTCTCTCATTTGCACCCTATTCCAATCTTTTGCGCACCATTTCTGTCTTGTACACCCTATTTCTCTCTTATGGTCCCAATAAGTTATAATATTTGAACAACGTACCTTCTTATACACCAGGTAGTTAGGCGACTCCTCTGGTGACGGAATGGTCGACATCAAAGCTTGTACCTGGGGCGGTAAGCTCGATGTCGGGTTCTCCTTCTTGTCTCTATCCTTTTCTTTTTCTTCTTTTATACATTTTGAATTGTCTCTGGAACAGTTATGAAATGATTTCATATTTTGATATCAGTGGAACAAATCCCGCATTTTTAAGAACGTTCGCATTCTAATCTCAGTCTCAATCTGTCAAAAATTGTATAGCGTTCATCTACATTATTGACATTTGACTGTCGCTGAGATGAGATTGCGACTTGATTTTGAACGTTTTTAATTACGGGAATTGGTCTTCTATTAGAATGAATATAAAACACAATGGTAGAACCAATGTGATTATTGTGTACACCTGTAATTGGTCTATGCAGAAGAACTTATACATTTAACTTTTATTAATTATAAACAAACATAACAAATTTCGCCAGTTGTTTGAAGTCCCATGTAATAGGGGGCGCGCCTATTGCCATCAACCTGGCACTAATCTAGGCTCTGTGCTGCTAGGTACTGAATTCCAGATGGAAAAACCCAATAATACTGCCCAACCTGGGAATCGAACCCAGGACCTCTTGCTCAGTCGTAGCGCATGCAACCACTAGACGGACGAGGCAATAAATTTTTATTGATTCATTTAAAATGTAATTCTAAACAAATAAAAACTTAATATTAGGTACTTGATGAATTTAGATTATCGCGGTTGACCTATAATGAATCAATGCAGGATGTAATGATAAGAGTTTTGTTGGTAAAACTAGCAACAAGTCAATTCAGCGCTATGAATATTTGTCAATGTCATCAATCTGCCTGCCTTTTGCCAACTACATTGGGATCAGCTTCCAGTCTACTCGGATTCAGCAGAATATACATTTTTGTACCTACTTGACATGATGAAAAATTCCAAATTAGTACTATTCAAAGGAACAAAGATTTCTACTAGTTCTTCTAACTGAACAGACAGCATTTCTGCTGGGGAGTTTGTCCCGCCACTTCTTCCCAGCTAAAGCACTAGGAAGTGGTGAAGGGTGGGCGTTTTGGGGGGACTGTCTTATGTGATTTTGACGTTCAAAAAGTGCTGATTCTCAGCCTAATTTGAATAAATGACTTTTGATTTTGATTTTGACTAGTTTCCCTTTTTAGTTTTATTAATCTGGATTTGTGCCCGGCTTATGGCAATAGGTTTGCCCCCTGTTATATGGGACTTGTGGGTCTACTATAAGTACACCTCTGTCCTCGCCATGAGGAATACAGGTGGTGGTGGTGTGGTGTGATGTTCTTGAGACAAACAATTTTTACTAGTTATACCCCTTCAAATTTAACAATATTGAATACTGAAGAGGGGTGCAAAACCAGTTCAAAAAACAGTAAGCAATTATAAATTCAACATTAATGATGTAACTAATATAATTTATAAGTGTCCAAGGAATTTCTTGCCCGTTCTTCAACATAGTGCGCTTTGGAATAGGCAACTAGCATCATATTTCTGACTGACTGACCATTAGACAATTCAAAAGTGGCTGTAAATGGTTTAATTGATATAAATGCTTTGAGTTTGAGTATTGATACTGTGTTGTTGCTTGTTGGTGACAGTACAAAACATGCAGCCCATGACATAACTCTCAAGTCTCATACAGGCTATAAAAAGAGTAGTTTATGACTGCTGTAAACTATTTATTAATCAATCTGCCTATATTTTTTCGAATTATGCTGTGGTCGGCTTCCAGTGTAATTGGATGCAGATGAGTATTTTATATGGAGCAACTGCCTATCTGACCTCCACAAACCAGTTACTGGGTAACAGAATACCCCTTGCTAGGACTGGTTGGCAGACTTTTTATAAGTAAAGAAACTAAGTTGCTCTAAGTTGTATTGTAGCAGTGGAGATTATTTTTACATTGCCTCAAAGGTAAGCAGCATACTGACATCTGTGGAGGTCCTCCTCAAGACGGAGGCGAATTGCTTCCAACTTTTATTGGTGGACCTAAATCTGTTGTTACAGATACAGTACGGCAAATTAATCATGGCTGGTCCACTCTGCTCAGTCAATTTTTTTAGGAACCAACTGGTGAAATGAGGCGAGTGCGAGTGAGAGAACATGCAAGAAAGTTCAGGGAGCCTATGTTGATATGTTCAGACCGGCCATAGTGTACAGACTTATCTACTGGACTATTAATTATTAAATCTTAAGTTTTGGTATTTCACAATAACATTTTATTCTTAATATAAGTACCTTCTTAAATTAAGGTCCTCATGTGATCTGACCAGGATAATGTCTGAACTTCAAAGGACTGTGATCTCAGTTTGTTTCAGTGTTTCTTTTCAGAGTAGTAAGATATTATGAAGCACCAACCAAAATATCTTGTAAAATTGTTAGTTAAAAACAATTTGCAGAAATAAACCTAATTTATCATTTAAGTATCATGCATGTACTTAAGTTAACTTAGATTTTTGACTTTGAAGACTTTAGCAAAGCAGTTTTGTGTCTTCTTTTTAAGCTTATTTTAAATTAGTGAAACTTACCTGGAAGGCCCTTGCTGACAGGCCTTCGATGCCGCCTTTTCCGATGAATTCATCGTCACCATTTTAATTTTCAAGATACAAATTCATCACACGATAAAATAATCAACTTTTTGAAATAGTTTTTGATTGGCGCCAAAATGTTATGGCATGAAACTTTTTTTATAAATCTTTGGCAACGATACTGTTTTTTAAAACCTTTAGCCGCTTCAGATGCTGCGGCTAATTTACACAGCCACAAAATATAAACTGCAGAATATTTTTTAAATTATCTAAACACTGTTCACTTCAAATAAATGTTTAAACAAATGATAAACTGTGGAGAAATTACACATAACACCAATACTAATGCACGTCTAATTCATATCTTATTTACGAAAAAATCGGCACTGCTCAAGTCACAAAAAAAACAGTTTCTTTATCAAAACTAAGGCGTAGAGTATTCTTACAGCATCTAAACGGATCAAGAGAGCGAATAAATGTTAAATCGCCAGTTTACACATTTTTTGGTTTTATTTGTGATTATTTGACCCACTTGGCTAGGTGTTTTCCTTTCTTGTTTTTTACAGTTCAAGCACTTCAAACGGTCAGCTGACAGTCACAGGGATCTAACTTACACGGAAAACCATCTTGTTTTATTTATAAAACGTAAATAATAACAACCGATAACAGAATTTAACATTTTGATAATAGCACGAAATGTCAAGACCGTTCGCCATTTATCATCATCCCAAGTGCGAGAGCTTTTTGAAAAGAGACAAGAGATGCTATGGCGGTCTGCGCGAAAGAGAAAGCAAATATATGGCAACATAATGCGAATAAAATGAAAAGTCGGTGCGTCCGCAATTGAAATACGTACGGAATGTCCTACTACATTTTGTCGTTAGGACAAATGAATAGATGGCGCATGTGTTTAGAAAAGTTTATCGAACGCCGTATTTGGTGCTATTTTTAGATCATAAAAAAGCAGGAAAAGTTTTTGCATGATTTATTAAATATTACACAAGTTCCCGTTAAAAATAAAATACTAATACTTCCTTGTAAAATATTATTCATTGGTTTCCAATGTTTTAGGGAACTCGTGTAACTTTTTATAAATACAAAAGATGGCAGCACTTGTTTCTGAAGATGCAAAATACCGCTCTTTTGTAATGTCGTAATCGTTTAATATTAAATTATTTGTTTGGAAAATTAATATTACGTCAATTTTAAGAAACAGCTACCTGATACTAAGCATCCATAAGTTTTAGATCGATACCAGCACATATTGCACTATAACAACTTGTTGAATTCATGATGAAAGTAGTTTGAATACATTTTTAGGTAAACAAAACTTAAGTAATTCTAACATCACACCTCTGCCGTGCCACGCACATCTCTGCTATCTTAAAATAATAGAGTTTCGCCTAACCACTGCAAAATGATTATATATACCTTAGTAATAACGTAATATAACATAATTTTAAAATTTGTACCTAGTTTGTTTCGAGATATTTGTAATTGCAATCTCTTTCAACTTTATTTTTTTAAGATTGGATCATTTCTAAATTATTTTTTTTTGTTTATAATTCATAAAAATGTCTGAATAACCACTACACAATATACATAAATAATAAAACTATAGTTTTGTCATATTTCATGGTTTGTTAATTACCTACCCTTCGGGTTAACGAATTTTATTTACTCATATAGAACACTATAGTTCACTTAAGTTAGAGCTTAACAGACTTAGAGCTTAAGTAAAAATAAAGTAATGTTGGTAATATACAGCGATCGAGCAATTCTAATAGATGTTGTCACAAATGTATTTTTTTAATTTTGTGATAGATGACTTTATTCTAACTATTTCTTTAAAATAACATAGATTTGGGCAAAATATTTACCATTTTTTCAATGATGGAAATGAAAAATAATGGCTGCTAAGCAACAACATAGCAGTAGACAAGCAACAGAAAAAAAAATTGTCGGGAATGTAGCAATCCCATATTACTATACTCTTTGAGCAATCCGATCTTCATTTGTTTTTTTGAGTTGTAGAGTTTTGAACTTTTGTTTTTTTTTTGTATAGCAGAGATTTGTATTAACACAATCGGTCTTATTACAAAACAAGGTTTTTCTTTTGACATGGTTTAAACCATCGAGCCTGTTTTTGAAATTGGAATCTAACAGAAATTGAAACACAGTTCCTTTTACAAAACCGACAACTTAGTCCGGTCTTATGTCGTCAATTTTGTATTAAGAACTTTACTATAGTCGGCATAAAGTTCGAAATACAAAAACTGACTCGATGGTTAAGGCTCGGGCTAAAGTTAGACCGTATTTTGTAATAATATGGAATGAGTTCATCTGATTCAGATATTATGATTTCTTAAGAGAAGAGGCAATTTTTTTCTCTAATTAATTCATGTTTTTATTTTTACTTTCCTTGTATTCTTAATGAAAAGCTGTGTTTACCTCGGGTTAAATACTTTTAGACCCTCGAGCTATTGGCCAAGCCCCGTCTCGGGACTAAATAAGTTACTTTCACCCCTTGGGTACAATGTACTACTAAACTATCGTCCCGATTGACCCCTGCGTCATTATTAACCCCGTTTTACGGTACTGTTTCATAGACTGTTTAAATAACCTATGAAATCTTTGAGGACGGGGTGTTCAGAATCGTGTAGGTACTGAATGGTAACCGCTTGTGCGCCGACTGCCATGTTTACAAACAAAAGAATGCTCGAAGAATGTGTAGAATGCAGCGCGAAGGTCATTAGTGAATGTTGATTGCGTTGTAGACACGGAACAGTTAATAAGTTGCTAAAAATACATCTGGATTGCTTTTAACTTGTCTGTCTATCATTAAATACTTGTATGTACTTTTGATTTTCATGGTCATGTGCCTTTTACTTAATGCAATTTTATCAAGGTTCTTTTTTAGATACAGTAATGTAACCTTTTTAGCCAGATTAGACGTGACAGCGACCAAATAATAACAGCCGCACGGGTCACGGGGGTCGATCTTCAAGGTTAAGCAACACCTGCCGAGGTTGGTCCGTGGATGGGTGATCATCCATTACATATACCGAGACCCGTTAAAGTTAAACCGTTGCTCCCAGCAGTTTTTCGTGGATCTTTGACAGTCGTTACGGGTCGTCAGAAGCCCGAAAGTCTGACAACCTGTCTTACCAAGGGGTATCGTATTACCCAGTGGATTGTGTAGGTCAGATAGGCAGTCGCTCCATGTGAAATACTGGTATCCAGCTGCATCCGGTAAGACTGGAAGCCGACCCCGACATACATCAAAAGGCACCTGACCCGACCTCCGGGGATGTGGTCGGGGAGTGTGGGATTTTTACCTCACTAAAACCACCCCGGTGATCACCATCAGATCCTCTTAAAATATCAATTCCGAAACCCCCCCTGTGCAATGCCTGTAAGGCACATCCCAGGGGAGACTGTAAAGGGGCCTCTCCTGCTCCTCAGTGAAAAAGTAAGTACTGCATTACCCTGTCAGCAAATTGGAGAATATTTAAACGACATGTAGTGTACCTAAGTAGGCAGCGTGGAAAACCTCAAACGGCGCAAATATTCCAATCTTATTGGAACTTATTGTTCGAGCCGTTTGGGGTTGATATGAAATGAAATGTTAGTTTTGTAAGTAAATCTTTTAAGACCCTTTTACACGTCAATATTTTAAAACTAGATGGCGCCAGCATTTCCTAGCTGACTGATCCTTGAGAAGAAATGCCGTAACAAACTCAGAGGTCATGGTCTCTTTTAAAGTCTTAGGTTTTTAATGTGAATCTAACAATGCAGGGCCATGTCTGGAAGGATGAAACTCTAGAGCCATGGGGTTCGAGTGCCCACTTAGTTTTTCGAGACATTGCCAAGCGTTTGGTCGATTCTTCAGGTGACCAGCCGGCTGGCCAGTTTTTTGGCCAAAGAATCAGCATTGCCATACAACGTGGCAGCCTTTTGGGCACTTTTCCTGTTGACAATGATGCGGACGAATTTTGCCCTATGGTTCTTTACCCTCCCCTTTTAGTATAAGTACCCAATTCATGGATTTGAATATTGGATAGACAGTAGGTATTAGGAGCAGTGGTGGCTCAGTGGTAACGGCCGCGGCCCGACACAAAGTAAAGTAAATTGACGGCCGACAAAGTAAAGCACCTGGTAAGTCACGGCCGCGCGCGGCCGTGACTTACCAGGTTTGATCACCTGCTGCTCTCAAAACGGTGAAGAAAAACATCGTGAGGAAACCGGCATGTCCTAGAAGCAACAATTCGAAGACATTTGAAAATCTGCTAACCCGCCCTGGGCCCGCGTGGTGGATTATGTCTCATTCCTTCTCACCGAGATCGAGGCCTGTGACCCCAGCAGTGGGAACATTATAGGCTAAGTACGCAGTAGGTCGTTATTTGGTACATAGTATTTAAAGTTTATAACACATTATTGAAAAACTATACTAAAAGTTGTTACAAAAAGACAAAGGAAGTCAGTCAAGAGAATGCATTAGCGACCGACCACAAACTAAGGTCATTTACTTTCGAACCGCGAGGTCACCGGCCTTCAGGCTTGCAACAAATTGCAACCCTTTCTATACTGTACCTACAAACATATTCAATATGTTAACACAAAGAATGCATCTAATCTATTTTATTCCTATCTCTTCTAACTATCTATATATTTCTTTATCTATTCTTTTTTATCTGTTTTTATTTTTTTAATTGACATAAGATTACCTCGTAAACGTGACATTGGCTAAATGCACAAACCGTGCGAAGCCAAAATTAAAAAAAAAAAAAAAAAATAAGATTACCTCAGATATTTTGAATGCCTTTTGGCGGGAAATAGCATGGACCAACATTTTTTAACATTTGTATTTAAATTGTACCATTTGTTCACAAAATGAATAAATTAATTTGAATTCGAATTAAGCTCAATTTGTGGAGCGCACCCACTTGACAGTTGCGTTTCACTATTTAAAAACCTTAAAATACTGCAATAAACTTCCAGCACTATACATTTATGAAATTTGTATCAATTTGAAATTTGGGTTTGACCTTGTCTATTGATTTTGTATCCAGACCCAGCCCAAAGTGCATAGGTAATGTTCCTAGGCTTAGAATTCAAATGTTTTATAATAATGTCAAATCTGTCAAATTACTGGGAAATGGTTGACATTATGCATAAACAAACATAACATATTTTTATAAGGGGACATTTGGTTGCAAATAAGTACCTAAGTACTTCGCTTTGGAATGGGCAACTAGCTTCATCTTTCTGACTGACCGACCCCTTGACAATTCCAAAGTGTCGGTAATGGGTTTATTTGAAAAAAATATTAAAAATAATTTTGTATTTTCTGCCTATCCTCACGGGAAGAAGGCATAGTTTATGGATGTATATTTTCAGTAACTTTGTCAATCCAATTTTTTTTTTAGTTTACCATTATCTTTATCGCTGACAGAATGTCACTTCGTCTAGGCCTGTCGATCTATTCTGAAAAATCTACTATCTACTCTGTATTCTGTTTCTGTAGCAAAAAAAAATATACTGACCGTGAAAACTTAGGCGAAGTGAGCTAGAAGTGAGCTGTCATACCACCACTTTTCATCAAAGTTCCGGTTCAACCTCTCCAGAGTTCAATCCGGAATTATCGATGGCATCCGAACATTGAGTTCCAAGCCTCCACCTTCCAGCAAATCCGGCCATCAACGATCTCCACGCCGCGGCGCCGTACCTATACGTATTTTACCCGCGTGGCCGCGTCGAGCACGCTACGGGTTTGGCGAATCCGCATCCGACCGTCACCTTTCCTGGCGTATGCAGCGCGGCACACCTGCTGCGGTCATCGTCACACCAGGCTGAGCCAGGAGAGTACTGCGCTATTCCCAAGGGAAATTGAGGAAACTTGTGTAACCATAGACCTATCTACCCCCTTTGTTATCCATACTAAATATTACTATACTATATTACACGTGCCTTGCACGCAATCAATGACACTGCTGACAGGATTGATTTATTTTCCTGCTTTCTAAATGAATTCACATTTATAAATATTATTGTCTACGTTATGTTATACACGGTGACATTTGAATCACAGTTTTGCTAGAACAAACGTTGTTCAGACCATGGTCTAATAACATCCTACAGCATCAAATATGTTATTAAAACAAACTAATCTAGGAGTTCTCAAATAAGTCTTATGTTGCTCAAACGTGTAATAATGTGTGTAACATTAACCGTAACGTCAAAGTACTCATCACGGTAGCGATATTGCATCCAAGACGCGAGCGCCGCGCGTCGCAGCCGCAGTGTCTTTGTTGTTGGGCGTAACGATAATCCCGACATTTTTAAACATTGCCTTTTTTGTGTTTTTTTTCGAAAACCAATGATGTTTTTTTTTCTATTGGATGCTATAGAATGGTTGTACAACATTTGTTCTAGCAAAACTGTGATTCAAATGTCACCGTGTATATAAGACAGTTTAACTAAGGACCACACCACGGCACGGCATTAGGAATTTCCTGTAATGATAGCAGTGATTGCGTGATATAAGTAAATAAATTCGAAAGTAACAGAACTCTGTCTGTCAGTCTGTCTGTATGTTACTTGTTCACGCCTAAACCACTGAACGGATTTCGATAAAATTTGGCAAGGTGATAGATGGCATAATGAACAAAATAAAACTTGTCAGGAGAAATAACGACCGCTATAGGAGAAAACGAATCCAGCAACTCAGCGCTGGGATGTTTCCGCCATTTTTTTTTGAGTCTGGGAAGTCATCACATAACCTCTCCCGCTCTGGGCGGAACGGGAGGACGTGTCAGACTCTTACTGACTAAAACCCACCCGTGTTCCTTCAGTTGCCTGTGCCAGGGGCCACGGTAACCTAAGGCCGATGCCTTAGCGGACCCCGTCGTTGGCCCTAGGTCGCCGTCCGATAAGGACCAGGCCCAGGTCGACGGCGCGTTGTGTTCCACTCGCGTCTCAAAGAGATGTCAGCACCAACTGGTTGCCGTCCTGATGTTCAGAGGGAGCGCATTCCAAAGAAAATCCATTACCACCTCTTGTGAGTCTTGCGAACACTAAAAAAACGAGGCAGTAGTTCCGGGTGTCACCACTGCGATGATCGCCCCGAGGACACGGTGGAGCGTACGGTGGGGGCCTGCCCTGCATGAGCGGAGCACCGCCGTGTCCTCGTAGAGGCGATCGGCAGCGGCGGCGACCTCTCACGCCCGGCCCTGGTTCAAGCCATGGTCCGGGGCGAGGGGGAGTGGGAGGCAGTCGCCTCCTTCTGCGAAGCAGTCATGCTAGCGAAGGAGGTGGCGGGACGGGAGAGGGAGAGAGTCTCCCGTCCAAGCCGCCGCGGTGGAAGCTCCGGGCGTCGGGAGCCGCGTGACGACTCCCGGCCACCGTAGGCGCGGGCCTGCGGGCGGTGAGTAATGGGTAGCTCACCGTCCGATCAGGACCAGGTCCGTGCTGGACGGCGCGTACGTGTTCCACGCGCGCCTCAAAGAGATGTCAGCATCGAAGAGGGGGCCAAGCCTGCCGGGAAAAAAGCGGGATCATCCAAAAGGGGTACCGCTGACCCGGAACATAAAGGGCCAAGGAAGGAACACGGATGGGTTTTAGTCAGTAAGAGTCTGACACTCCCTTCCGCTCCACCCAGAGCGGGAGGGGTCATATGATGATTTCCCATCCTCAAAAAAAAAAAAAAAAAAAACGAGGCAGTAGTTCTATGTTCTATGTATAGGCAAGTTAAAAACACATTCCACCACATTCTTCAGTAGGGTGTGGCGAATCTTACGATTTGAATTGCTAATTTATTTGTCCACGACTATTACCGTTGATGTATTTATGGAGAGCAAATTTGCATGTTAGGTAACATGCATTAGTTACCTAGCTAATTAGGTAGGTACCTAATTAGCTAGGTAACTAAACCCTAAACTTAAAACCTAGCTAGCTAAAGCACTAGGAAGTGGTGAAGGGTGGGCGTTTTGGGGGGACTGTCTTATGTGATTTTGACGTTCAAAAAGTGCTGATTCCCAGCCTAATTTGAATAAATGACTTTTGATTTATAAATACAGGCTGGCAGCCAATCGACACGCAAACTGTCTCCATGAATTCACCAATTCAGCATGGTTCTAGACCCCCCTTTTTTTTGAGGGTGTGAAATCATTAAATAACTTTTCCCGCTCTCCCCCTAGCAAAGAAATTTCTCGTCAATTAAGTATAAAAAAAAAACAATGCAATACTTATGCGGTCAAAACGTATAGAACAGCAATTTTTTTTTTAAAGTAACCGACGATAAATTTGTAACGAAGGGAGTTTCAGAATCATACAGTACTGTATTCGTGGTTACAGCCTCAAATTCAGTCATTTATTCATTTTGTGAACTTATGGTACATTTATACAGATACTTAAATATAAAAAATGTCCATGCTATGTCCCGCCAAAAGGCATACAAAATATCTGAGGTAATCTTATGTCAATATTCGACATATATATTGGTTTTATATCGATATTTGTCAGACGTCATTAGTAGGTATTAGTATTTAATCATTATTATCTAGAATTGTAAGTACAGTCTTTAAAATTTAATTTATATTTTCTAAAGAGCATTTTGCATGTGGTGTTTGCCTGTAATTGGTTGTGCAGTTAGTTTTAAGACACAATTACTTGTATGTTCCTATGTATCTCTGTAATGTCTGTAACAACTGTTGGTGAACCTTAATAAAATAAATAAATAATATTAACAAAATAAAAATAAATTCAATGGGTAAGTAGATGTCACAATTTCATGCAAAATTAAGACGGCACATGAACAAATATGTAAAATAATTAGTCACAATTTCGTATGCAATAATAAATGTCAATAAAGAATATCATTATCCTAGGAGACAAACCTTAGAATAATAACATTCTAATGAGACAAACATTTCAATTAGGTATAGACAGGATACAAAATTATAGAAATGTTATTTTAATTTGTCATTAACATTTATTCAGATTGTCATTAACATATATCAGAAAAATACGCCTTGTCATTCAATAATTTAAAAAAATCCTTCTGTTGTTGGTTGATACAATTTGATTGATTAGGGAATTTGTTATGAAGTTTTGTAGCCATTGCACACCTTTATACCATTGTAGTTTGGTTTTAGTACCCTGTATCGTAGACATAGTAGGTACCTAAAGGACCTATGTCATGTAAGTACTTCTTTCGTGTCAACACGAATGAAGTAGGTAAGTATATTCAGGAATAGTTCAGAGAGCGACTGACTGCCATTCTAGTATCTACACTCATCAATAACGCCGCAAGGTTGCCTGCTTGTCGGTCTTCTACAGATTATACTTCGGTAAGTGTGCCCAAGAACTCCACGAACTTATTACACCGGCCCCCTTCTTCCATCGGTCATCTAGACGCACTGCAAGTTACCATCCTTACCTTGTTGCTATTCCACCAATTCTCACTAAGCGTTTCCAAATGTCTTTTGTAATGCACACAGCAAAAGATTGGAACTCTCTACCTGCGTCTGTGTTTCCGAACGCATACAACCCTAATCTCTTCAAAGTGAGAGTGAACAGGCTTCTTCTGGGTAAGCTCACTCCATCGTCGACTCTGTCTCTGTCACCACTGACCTAGACTAGAGTCAAGAGCAACCCTATCTTAAAAAAAAAAAAGATGTAGGGGAGATCATTTCCAACCAAATTACCCCTTATGACCCCTATGCATATGTCAACCATTTTCGAGTAATTTGACATGTTATATTGCCCACCAGACACGACACCTGTCTGGTCGGAGGATCCTCCCTTTTCTATAGAGAATGAGTGAACTTTACACCCTGTTCCTCGTGCCTCTATAAAGTTAACCCGTTATTGCGATGTACGAGGGCAGTTAAAGTAACGCTCTTCAAAGCTTACTGTCAGTCCTTCTACACGTGCAGCCTGTGGGTCAACTTCACTCAGCGGGCATACAGTGACCTACGCGTTCAATACAAAAATGCAATGAGAGTACTGCTGCGGCTGCCGTGGCGATGTAAGTAGTGCATCAGGGATGTTTGCGGATAATAATATTAATGGTTTTGCCGCCATTATTAGAAATAGTTGCGCATCCCTGATGACGCGTGTTCGCGGCAGCACCAACAGTATTCTCAGTGTGTTCGCAGATCGGTGGGATTGCTCGATGATGAGGAGGTGGATGCAGCTCCACGCTGAATTTTGAAGTGTATATCTGTAACCTACTAACACTAGAAGTTAAGTAAAATTGTTACTAACCCTATGGACTCCGGTCTGAAATAAAAGTTTTCTATTCTATTCTATTGCTGTTTATGGGTTTGGCTGAGGATCGAACTCAATGACGAGAAACAGCGTGGGGCGTGGTGGATAGCGGCCCACTCCCTCTCATAGAGCTCGGGAGGCCTGCGGGGTTACTGCGTGACACACAAACCGTAGCAATGGTTTTGATTTTGACAGTTCAACAACATTCATTGCGATATTTACGTTGTCGACCAGACAAATGTTTCGAACATATGAAGCGATGGTTTAGAAATATCCTTCAAAATGATTCAGAATATTATAGGCTGATTATGTTCCTTACGATAATTAAAATGAAAACATCGTTAAAATTGCACATAGTGTACTTTGCGCGCTCTTATCGAATTCATAGCAAATTTAATGTAAGTACTCAACTTTCAGCGATAAAAGTTACGATTGTTTTATTTGTTTATTTTAAAACTAGACTTACCGTAGCGCTTGCCCGTGTCTTCTCCGACTAAAGAATGACTTACTTCGGTCCTCCATATACAGGGTCAAATTAAATTAGCTAGCGAAACTCCGCAGACGTGATGGTTATCGTACCTAAAAACGACAAAATAAAGAAAATAAAAAATTTACGTTTTTTTTTTGGGTCAACGACCGCTGGTGGTTTCGCTTCTTGAAGTATGATTTGAGAAAATCAGTTTTTTTTTTGTTTTGTCGTGTTTAGTTATCGACACCCATCCCGTCTATGAAGTTTACACAAAGAAAACTGATTTTCTCAACTCATACTCCAAGTAACAACAAGCGGTCGTTGACCCAAAAAAAAACTCATCAAATTAATATCTTTTTTATTTAATCATTGTTAGATATCATAGCCATCACGTCTGCGGAGTTTCGCTAGCTAATTCAATTTGACCGGTTTTGTGGGAAATCATCAAATAACATCGAGCTTCGTAGGGCGTGTCAGACTCTTACTGACTAAAACCCACCCGTGTTCCTTCAGTTGCCTCTGCCAGGGGCCACCCGCCACAGTAACCCTTTCGGACTTTCCCACGAACCTGGCCGGCATCGGCCCTAGCGGACCAATGGGACCCTGTATAACAACAAGCATGTAATCTACAAAGGAGCAGGCAGGCGGTGTATGGTACAGTGCATGTCACACGACAGTGGTACATACAAAACCAGTACAAGCTGGCCTCTCATCCTATTGGTACTCCGTACTTCGCTAGGCCAGTTTAAGGTCCTAATGTTACCACCGACGAGGTGCGGCCTACTGTGTTGAGTCCCATGTAATGGAGATGATCCTATTGCCATCTACCGGGCACAAATCCAGTCTTTATTTAGGCTGCTGGCATGGACGAACAAAAAAAGTAGGACGCAACGCCGCTAAGACAAAACTGAGTCCCGTTTTTATGTGAGTGTTGGCGTTTGTGCGCGTAATAGCCGACCATCGGCGTCGTCTGCCGCGTCGCTTCGTCGTCGTCGCCGGCTGACTAATGAGTGAATGCGTGCGTACAGCGAGCTGGTCGACTTGAGTGGCACAGATTTTTGCTAGCGAGAATCTGTCCGACTTTTTTTGTTCGTCCATGGCTGCTGCTAAGAAATTCCTGATGTAATAATCCAGTGACACTTTGCCCATTGAAACCTGCAGAACGAGGCAGTTAGAAAGAGCTCTTCCTTACCAACACAGCATTATCGAGAACTAGGCGAGACTAACACCTGTTTTCACTAACTCTAGTAAACATTTAAAATTAAATGGGCACCGGGTTTGGGGTGCAAAAAGGTGCACTTGCACCTCCCTGGCTTCAAAATAAAATATACTTAGGTGTAAAAACATTCAAAATATCCGTAAACGTCTAATACAATAATAAAGAACTCAACCTTTTCGAGGCGTCAAGATCCTAAAACTTGCGAGCTCGCTTCGCTCGCTCTAGCATTCTGCAATCTCTCAATTCTAAAGATTTTGTGTATTAATCAACAAAGTACCGAGCTCCTATTATCGGAAAATCTAATCAACCCTAGGGAGCTGCTAATTATCACGCTTGCTTCGCTTGCTCTTGTATCCTACTCAAGCTTAATTCTTAAGTTTCTTTACATAAAACGACACAGTTATCTAGTCCTCTTTCTGTATGCATGGACAAAATAAAATCTATGCCATTCGAGGCGAGATGCAAAATTATCGAGTTCGCTTTGCTCGCTCTGGCACCCTAAATTCTCTTAATTGTTTAAGACCAAGTTACTCCTTGTATGAATGGACAAACGATAACCTAACATATCTATCCGAGATGAAGTGCAAAAATGATCGAGCTCGCTTCTTGGAGCTGAAGATGCTCCCCCCGAAAATGAACTTGCCGGCGTTCATGATTATACTGCTGTATTTTCAACTCTCGGCGCTGTGCCGAGCATTGACAATCTAACAGTTCGTTTTTATTGGAATATTATAAATTGCATATCAAATAAATAATCGCCTATCAATACATACTCATCATTTATATTCTTTTTTACATCAAATAACTTACTTCACTACAAATAAACTAAATGTTTAACAAAACTCAAACTGCAGATAATTCGAAATTTTACATCAATATGACATTACTTTTTTCCTCATAATGCAATACTGTTAAATTTATTTTTGTACAAAAATACTACATACATAGCATAAATACTGACTGCACAGCAAATTTTTCTAATGTAATAGCTTAAATGATACCCGAGACAAATTACCAGGAGAAACTGGATGCAATCTGGACTTTAGGGCACCCCGACTCGGACAGGTTAGGTTAGAAGGGGATGGCGGGGTCGAGAGACCCCGCCATCCCCTTCGTGGTTATTTTTTTATAAACCACCCAAAAGTAGGAGCCCCGCGAAGCGGGGCTCCGTCGACCAAGCCCTACCGTCGACATATTATTATGTATATCAATCGATACGTGGTGAATAAGAAAACTACTACTAAGCGTGGACGCCCCGCGAAAGCAAGACCCGCTTTAATAATTCAATAAATTACAATTTTGTATCTAATTTTATATATTTTTTGCTGATGTCATTATGTGGTAATTAATAAATAATAAGACGACTGTGATTAATAAAATGCTGTTTTATTTAGAAAAACTGCTGTAAATAATATAAAAATAGAAGCAGGTATAATGTGCATTAAGATTATTAGCTGTGCATTGATGAAAAAGCTTTTGCTTTAGGAAAAATCGCTGTACGCTGCGAAAATAAATTGTAGTGTGTTTAGTGATATTTTGAGTTGAATATTATACTGTGCAATCAGTAATTTTGATGGGAATTTGGAATCTTATTGCATAGAAAAAGGATATTTTTTGATTTGCGTTTAAATACTACCCGTTTTTATTTAGGCATTCATTTAAGTATTTCAAGATCACATAATATTATAGGGGACGCCCCACGCACGATTAGGCTTACACTTCAAACTAGATAGGTAGGTATAAGTACTTAGTTAATTATCTATTGTTATCTTTATAACTTCTTTATCTTCAATTGCAATAAATGTAATTTTATTTATCGTCTGTAAGACTGTGTTTTCAATAAACAGATTTTTAACGATAAGATTGATAGCAAATGATTATAATATTTATAATATATTACGTCATCTACCTATTCTAGAAATTCACCAATAATAATACTTAATTATATTTTGTTCTTGGAACATTATCGCGTTAAACTGTTATTTCAAGTTTAAATTCTAATCCAAGGCGGAAAAAAACAAAATGGCGACAGTTGGGCTATGCCATTAGAGAGCCCGTCACACGAAAGAAGTCCCGCGGCAATAAGTTGAACAAATTATTATTATATATTAAATACTTATCAACACTCCTACAACCCTCCTACCTCACACACCTTTCTCTATTTAAGATTGTGCGTTTTAATAACCAGTGCAAGTATGTAGGAAAATAAGTCAATGGTTAAAACAGAGCTATTTATTATGGTCTCAAACTTCAAGTGAAAAACGTTTTTGTTTTTTTAATACAAAACACAAAAAAGAGCGCATGGAGATACAACCTTTTTCGTTACGTAACGATTTCTACGATTTTCTAAAATTTTACTTTTAGTGCAAGCTTCGTTAAAAAGTACTGCGTTCCAAAAAATAAATAAAGATTTATGACCCCGTCGCATGCCTGTGGCGTCGAGTCTGCGGGACTTCTTTCGTGGAATGGATTATGGACTCATAAGGCTACCATAAAGCACATCATATTTCAAACATCATGCTGTCTCTGTCATCTTCAAACGATTTGGCGTGTGATATCTGACATGTCAAATTTAATAATCGAAATTAATGTTTTGTGTTTCGTAATATAAATTACCTACTTACTTTGCATGCTATTTTATAGAATCAAAATCTTCTAACTTGACAGACAGCTGTGCTGCTGGGGCATTTTTGTTGCGCCACTTCTTCCCAGCTAAAGCACTAGGAAGTGGTGAAGGGCGAGCGTTTGAGGGATTGTCTTATGTCACTTTGACGTTCAAAAAGTGCGGATTCTCAGCCTAGTTTGAATAAATGACTTTTAATTTGTATTTTGATTGAAAGAAACAGAACATAACATAAACATATATCACGCCTGTATTTCTCGAAGGGATGGGCAGAGGTGTACCTACCTATAATACACACTGTTTCATATACCTAAGTTTTGCGAGAAACGCATTTAGTGGATTAAATGCAAGTGAGCCTAAGGCCTAAGGAGGTATTAATTAACCATTGCATAGGCCAATTCTCGTACTTAAAAAACGTTCAAATTCAAGTCGCAATCTCATCTCAGCGACAATCAATGTCAAAAACCTGTCAAAAATATATGTAAATTGATTGTAATTTTGACAGATTGAGACTGAGATTAGTATGCGAACGGCCTTAAAAATACGGGATAATTAGAAATATGGTACATACTAATTCCATGCCTTAGGGGCACCTAAGGCATGGAATTAGTATGTACCATATTTCTGATACTGTACTATCTTTCTGAAGCAGTGGTGGCGCAGGGGTAAGTGGGCCGCGATTTAGGAGTTGGAGGAGCTTTACCTTGTGTAAATTATTTCATCACCACTATTCTCAAAACGGTGAAGGAAAACATCGTAAGGAAACCGGCATGTCCTAGAACCAAAAATTCGAAGACATGTGACATAATCTACCAACCCACACTGGGCCCGCGTGGTAGATTACGGCCTACTACCGCTCACAGAGCGGAGGCCTGTGTCCCAGCAGTGGGAACATTATAGGCTGATTATTCTATATTTCTGATGTCAATGATCTCAGGTCCTGTCAAAGGATGTCAGTCATACATTTTGATCACAATAAAAACAAACGCGCAATTATTGTTTATGAAACAATTCACATTTGCGACGCGCTCTATCTATTTGTGATGTCATATCCGTTTCCGTTGATAATTTAATTAATTAATAATGTAATTGATTTTCCATGACGCTAATTTTATTGTTATTGCATAGGTACGTAAGTGATTAGCGTTTTCTAGTAAGTAGGTGCCAACTTTTATGAATCCGGTTTTGATTATTAGCAGTAAAGTAGCGACAAATAAATCTCGATGAATTTAATTTACAGGCACTTTTGAATTGTCCAGGAGTCGGTCAGTTAGTCAGAGTGAAGCTAGTTGCCCATTCCAAAACGTAGATCTCTATGGAGAAGAACGGGCAAGAAACTCCAAGGACACTCTTTTAAATCAACATAATTATTACAAAATCCTGGGTACATTATTCTTGTTGCTTCTCTAAATGAGAATAATGTAAAAAAAAAACAATATAAAACAATTCCAAATATAAGATATAACAGTCAGGCCCTTTTTTGAGGGTGGTAATTCATCAAATAACTTCTCCCGCTCTGGGCGGAGCGGGAGGGTGTGTCAGGCTCTTACTGACGAAAACCCACCCGTGTTCCTTCAGTTGCCTGTGCCAGGGGCCACGGTAACCCTTTCGGACTTTCCAGCAAACCTGGCTGGCATCGGCCCTAGCGGACTCCGTCATTGGTGCTGACATCTCTTTGAGGCGCGCGTGGAATAGAACGCGCCGTCGACCCGGGTTTGGTCCTAATCGGACGGCGAGCTACCTATTGCTCGCCGTCCGCAAGCCCGCGCCTACGGTGACCGGGAATGTTGGGGTCGGCTTCGAGTCTAACCGGGTGCAACCAAATACCTGTATTATACACTAGCTTCTGCCTGTGATATCGTCCGTGTGAAATTTAATGATTAAAATGGAGTCAACAATACGACAATTAATGAAAACACTGGCAAAACTAATGCGTAAGAGTATTTTGAAACTATCAAATAAATTTTAACATCGACATTAAAAAATAATTTATTCAAAACAAACTAGTTACTTAAATATCTAGTGATGGGCCGACTATGGGTTCTGTCAATCTTTGACTAGCTAATAGTGACTAAACTATTGGATATATTTGATTGAATTTTCGTATGCAGAAAAAAATTTCAAATATAAAATAAAAAAAAAAAAATATAAAAAAAAAAAAAAAATTAAATTAATTTTAAATAAATTTTCAAATATTTCCGAGTAATTTAAAATTTTATATATTTTTTTAAATGTATAAAAAAAACAAAGCATGATTTTTTTATAAATAAGTACTTTTATCTGCTTCTACTTCAATACATAGTAATCAATCATGAAATGACAATTATCTTTAATATTTTTTAAATCAGCAGAGCACACAGTTTTCATCATTTTGAGCAGGTTATTTGACAAAAGTGGTTGATTTCTGCAAAAAAAAACATGGATATACTTTATCGACAGAACATTCTAAAAATTCTCAGCTATCCAACGAGATACAATAGGATATTAGGACTAATAATATTAAGAAAATCGTGTTGACCCTAGCATTGAAAATGGAGTCGAATTGCCTTGAAATGAGATCGCTCAAAATCAATGCTTTCCTTTCCTTTCAATTAAAGCACCTGCCATCTAATCTCTTCACCACCCTTGGTTGACTGGTAGAGAATGCCTAAGGCATTAAGTCCGCCTTTGTACCTTTTGTGCGAAAAGTTTTAAATAAATAAATACATTTTCATTGGCTCAATCGGCGGTCAGTATCGCAAAATACATAATGATAAATGATTTTATTTTTGTAAGTAGGTTTTTACAAACACTTTTACACGTCAATCATATTTTTTTTTTAAACTAGATGAGGTCGGTGTTTCCTATCTCACTAAGTGCTCTGAGAAGAAAGGCCGAAACAAACTCAGAGGTCACAGTATCTTTTAAAGTCCAGACAGAATCTTGGTCAGATCATGTGAAAGCTATGTAGATCGGTGTCTGAAATGGTCTTTTGAGGAAAGAACCACACAGATTGAGTGGTCCTGTCCAGTCAGTGCACGCAATAGTCAGCAATCGTGCAGCTCAACTCAGAACTTAAGGAGCTCAACGATTCGACGAACAATACCAAAGAAAGGACATTTGAGTAGGCCCCCCACAGAGTACATTAGGCCGCCTAAGTTACTCAAACTGCCAGATCATGATTACACTAAGAGAGAAAAATACAAAAAAAAAGCAATGACCAACATAGTTCTCACATTCACAATAGTTAAAATAATAAATAACATAATACTTTACAAAGTAAATACTCTTGTCATAGTATAATAAAATTTTATTCATTAATGTCAATATGTGTATAAAAATCCGGACATAATCATTGAGGACCATGGTGTCTGAAATGGACTTTTTTGACATATTTTTTAACTGAAATCTATTCAGTGGTCAATTATGAGCAAACAACTTTCAGGACTTGCGTTTTTTCTGTTACATGTTGTAGATTTACTGTACCTACTATAGATTAACTTTTACCACTTTTTTTTTTTTAAGATGTGTTTGCTCTTGACTCTAGTCTAGGTCAGAGATTAAGTCGACGATGGAGTGAGCTTACCCAGAAGAAGCCTGTTCACTCTCACTTTGAAGAGATTTGAACTTGTCATTGAAGAGCGGGATCTCCTAGCACAGGTAAGTACCTATATATTTTACTTAAAAGGAGGTCCTTTTATGTAAGATTAAATTGACTGTAAAAGTTGTACAAGTTTCAGAAATAAACCTTTTTTTTAAATGGTTAATGGTTTTTTTTACTACTGGGAATGGTTACTATGGGTGATATTAAACTCAAACTCAAAGCATTTATTTAAAATAAACCAACACAACAGGCACTTTTAAATTGTCAAGGGGTCGGTCGGTCAGAAAGATGAAGCTAGTTGGCCATTCCAAAGCGTAGTAGGTACCTATGGAGAAGAACGGGCAAGAAACTCCATGGACACTCTTTTAAATCAAAATATTGTTACAAAAAAGTGGTTACATCATTCATGTTGTAATTATACATGTGAGAAAGATGTAGAAAGACGTACACGTTAAAAGCGTCCGTAATAAAAAGATAAAAACAGTTATGGAATTAAAGTAAGCCGTGGCAGTTAAGAAATTACCGGTCCCTACTGACGGCGTCCGTTCACGAACATGACGTATGGATCAGCACCATTCAGCTCAACCATTATGAAGGGAACTCAATGATCCAATACACACGCCACCACCAGCGACACATTTGAGTGAGCATGACATACAGTCTTGTGCCTGCTCGGTCGTTTTTAAGATCGCTCCGTACTAGTTCATTTCGGACAGTGAACTAGTTCATTCTATTAGTTCTATTAGCTCTATTCGGTCTTTGCTGTTGGTCAGCGTTTCCAAAGAGCACAGAGCAAATACATAAGATTGTAATATAACACTACGTTTAGGTACTGAATGCACTAAAATCTATAGTTATTTATCTCTGTTTATTATTAATACTTACAGCAGAAATATTCATACTAAATAACCAGATTGAGATTATTATATTCTCTGTCAGGAATGTAGGTACCTATAATTTTAACCAAGATATTTTTTACCATTCAAATGTAAATCTGTGACCAAATTATAGTTATTATTGTATTAATTATTTTTACTTAATTGGTCTTCCTATAAACGTGAACAGGCTGAACTATCTATCATCCTAATCAATCGCTTAGAAAATAATGTTTTACCATTATTATACATAATTATAAAATTAAAAACATTTGTTACAGTAACAAACAGCATACAAAACGCCCCACAATAACAATAACTAATTATTACACGATCTAAAATGCGCGCCAAAACATGGGTTGCTTTGTTTGTATTGTACGCGCATCTCATTTTGATCTCGTTCTAGCGAATTCGGTCGGTCGGGTAGCATCGTCACTCGTCGGCTATTCTCTCCGTTCTCGTTCGGAGACATTGAACGAAATCGTATCTGTCAAAAATCAGTCAGTCACTGTCTCTCTCGTTCTCACGGCTCACAAAATGTAGGTACTAGTTCGAAAAGAGTTCAAGTTCAAGTCAGCGTTCGGAAACGTTTCTTCTAGTCGTAGACAGAGCAGCGTTCGGAAACGTTTCTTCTAGTCGTAGACAGAGTACAGTGCGAAGATACGGTTCCTATTCGTTCATCGTTCACGAACTACACAAGACTAATGACATACTCTCAGCCGCCAGGGCACATTCAAGTCAATGAAAGACGAACCCAGTAAGCTTTATAGTGGGTATATAGTGCTCACACATGGGCTATGCAATTATACAATACTAAGAGATTGAATTTATACAATGCAAAGATACCTAGGATAGAGAATCTTCAAAAAAAAAATGGTTTTTACTACAGGTTAACCTCTGCCAAACCCGTCTGGGGTTACAGGCGTGATCGTACGTTAAATTTAATCAGTTCTGAGTGCATTGACTGCTTGTTCAAGTAAGGACAAGAATCTTCACAATGAATACAATCAATTTATTACTTAGGTAAGTACCTACATTATGAAGTGTTTCGATATCGAAAGATAACAGACGCGCTTTGTTATTTAGGTTATTAATTTCACAATTGTTGTTTAATTGCAATTGCATTTCATTTGTTATCAATTTATATGTTTACAAGACCGATGTGAGTGGAAACGTAAGGAAGGGACGCACTAGAAGGACATGTAGTGACCTTATTGTTGATGTTCTACAGAAAGCTCAGGTGTGTAGTAATCGCAACCGGCGTATCTACGTGTGTGACCGAACGTAGGTACATAAACGAAGCAAAAACGGTACCTACATATGTAAGGATAGAAGCAGGTGGCGTTTTGTATTAGATTTTTCTCAAACAGGCTTGAAAATTTGAGCATTATTTTGACAATCTTCTTCGTGATAAATCGAAATAGCTGTACTAGCCAAATACATGCGAGCAGCGGCCGGCAACAGTTGTATGAAAATCCGTATCTGTCGTGGTTTAGCGGCCAAATAAAAATAAATTACAATAGTAAACTCATATCTATCGTGTAATTTAAAAATGGAACCATCTTTTACTCCGAAACATGGCAACCAAGGAGGTAACTTATCAAAGGTTTTATTTAAATTTCGAACTGGCTTGCAAATAGAAAGCTGTTTATTGAAAAAAAAAACAAATGAACACTTTAAAGCGGGAAAAATTATTGTTTTTCGTTGTTCGTCATTGATTTTGAAAAGTAATAATAAAATTGTAAGTATTTTAATTTTTGCGCATTATTTGAGTAAAGTACTATACAATAAGCCTTGGCCACAACTAGGCATTGATAGACTTACGTATGTGTGCCTCGGCGTCCATCAATGCCTCTTTTGCTGGCCGCTGCAGTAATGTGCTAGGTACTAATGCCTACCTCTATGGAAAGAAGGCATAGGGATACGTGTGCCAAACATGACTATTGGGGGTAAGTACTACGCACCTGTCCTTACTGAAGAATATCTTTAACTAAACTTACGAGGTGGCAGGGGCATCAACGCAAAACCTGATATTATGGATTCAGTACATGATTCTGAAGCTCCCTTTTTTCTTTTTTTTATGGTGGGAAATCATCAAATAACTTATCCCGCTCTGGGCGGAACGGGAGAGCGTGTCAGACTCTTACTGACTAAAACCCACCCGTATTCCTTCAGTTGTCTGTGCCAGGGACCACGGTAACCCTCTCGGACTTTCCCGCAACCCTGGCAGGCATTGGCCCTAGCGGACCCCGTCATTTGGTGCTGCATCTCTTTGAGGCGCGCGTGGAACACAACGCGCCGTCGACCCGAGCCTGGTCCTTATCGGACGGCGAGCTGCATTCTGAAGCTCCACTCAGCTCACACTATGCAGCCAAGCATAATATGATAAGTTGGGGGACTACATCGCTGACAAAATGCTTGGCTCAACGCTGGTCCTGCTCCACAAGGGCGCACTAAACGAATTAATTAGCATTCGATCATTATTCGATCATTAAGTTCCCTTCAAAATGGTTGAGCTGAATGGTGCTGATCCATACGTCATGTTCGTGAACGGGCGCCGCCAGCAGGCACTGGTCAGCTCTTAGCTGCCATGGCCTATTTTAATTTCTGAATTGTTTTTATCTTTTTACTACGGACTCTTAGCGTGCACGTCTTTCTACATCGTTCTCACATGTATAATTTCAACATGAATGATGTAACGACGTTTTTTTAACAATATTTTGATTTAAAAGAGTATGCATGTAGTTTCTTGCCCGTTCTTCTCCATAGGGTACCTACTACAAGCTCAGAACGGTATAGCGAACTCCTCTTCGCCGATGGTACGTTTCGCTGAAAACACTCTTAGTCGACGGTCGGTTCCACGAATAAATCAATCACCGATAGAACTATTCGCCGAAAATACGGTTCATTGATGGTCACTTCAGCTAAAACACCTTAACCGATGGAACGGGTCAAACGAAATTTATGTAATGGTTACGGTTAGCACATTGCGGACCCACCATACCACTGGTCTAAAACTATACTACTGAGAAAATTGTGCCGTGGTGAATCATTTGGGTTAGGCTAGAACTGTGACCATTAAAGCGCGAAGGCGAGCGTGCCGCGGGAGCGGCCGCCGAGTGCCAGATCCTTGTAGTCCATCCACAACACTATTTTCTGTGGTATAGTTTTAGACCCACCATACCACTAGGGCCAGTGGTATGATGGGTCCGCAATGTGCTAACCGTAGCCTCCATACCATTAAATACATTTCGTTCGACCCTTTCCATCGGTAAAAGGTGTTAATTGTAGCTGAAGCGACCATCGATGAACGGTGTTTTCGGCGAATAGTTCTATCGGTGATTGATTTATTCCTGGAACCAACCGTCGACTAAGAGTGATTTCGGCGAAACGTACCATCGGCGAAGAGGAGTTCGCTATATACCGTTCTGAGCTCCTGTAATTGGTTTATTTGACACAAATGCTTTGAGTTTCAGGACGAGCTGCTTCTCACACGGAAAACTGTACCTACGTCGCTTGCTCCCGCGTCACCAGTCCTGGCAGTGTATATTGGGTGCTGAGACCAAAACTCCATCAAGGGGTGTAAAAAAGTGTGAATATTGACTTCTTGAAAGTATTTCGTCAAAGTTAGTAAAATAGTAGAGTCGCGCATTTAGAAAGCATTAGAGCACAGCGTATAAATAAAATAGCCGTTCCATTTACATAATATAAATGGATTTACTATTTTATTTATCACTAAAAGCAATACAATGATTTATGAGTATGACGCATCAAATAGGTACGTAGTTTGGCATAAACAAAACTATACTATATATTATATTATACTCGTATTCACTCACATCTGCCTTGTACCTTTTGTTAGTCACCCTTAACTCATCCTCTCAACACGAAAGGCGTGTTCAGGAGTGTTTTTGCACTTGGTTACCATAAATAATTTACAAAACAATTAAAAAAAAAAAGCGCGTCGCTTCGTGGGTTAAAAAATACTGTAGGTACTACCTACATTATTATTTTAATCAAATGACCTTGACAGAGCAAAATCGTAACATAATTTTGCAGAAACCGATAATATACCTACTATTTAATCATTATAGTTTATAAATAAAATTAATAGACATTTATCGATGCATCGTAATTAACTCAATACGTAATTACTAAAATAATATAATTAATCTTTTCGAGATTATCACTGAATAGGTGATGGTTAGGTAAGTTGCAGTACATTTCAGTGCATTGGATGGTGCGCTTTTATAATTTCGAACGTAACGATTCGTGACATTAGACATTTAGTTAGTTTATTAATTATAATATCGTGACTCACGATATGTCGTTGACGTCCACGTCCATAATAATACTAATGTATGGAAATACGTGCACGTTAAAACGTTGCCGTGGACGGAAAAAAAAGCGTCGTCATTAATTAAGTACCTACATGATGATGTACCTTTCGAAATTCAAAAATTTTTGGTCGGTTATGAAAAAAAACTTTGTTGTTCCATACATTTTGGCCGTGTAGGTATTGCACATTTCTTTAACGATAGCCGACGAAACATTTCTACGCTAGAGGGATCTAGAATTATGTGCTGAATTCATGGTATCAGTTTGCGTCGATGTATGCCACCAAGAGAGTAGTCAGATAGAAAACGCCGACCCCATCTAGTTAAAAAAAAAAAATATGATTGACGTATAAAAGTGTTTGTTCAAACCTACTTACAGAAATAAAATCATTTATCATTTACCTAAGTATATTTCCATACATTTTACTTCCCTGTGTTATCGTGATACCGTGACGTGGACGTCCACGATAATATCGTCGCGTTAGAAATTATAAAAGCGCACAAGATAATGAAATCAGAATTACATACTAGGTGTAACAGAATAAACGCAAGTCCTGAAGGTAGTTTGCTCATAATTGACTACTGAATCGATTTCAGTTTTTTCAAAAATTATGTATTTTCCAATACTGACCGCCGATTGAGCCAAAGAAAATTAAATCTTATTTCAAGGCAATAAGACTCAATTTTAAATGCATAAAGTATGCTAGGGTCAACACGATTTTCTTAATAATAATATGTAGTAAACTTTAAAAAATATTGTTTTGGTCATTGTTTAATGCTTTTAACTCAATACTATAATTGGGGTGTATGAGGTCTTGCGTTAATTATGTTACATATTGTATATTATAAGTATCATGGGCCCAGGGCCATCATGGGGCCATCAATCAACTATAACAGTTTCTAATAAATAATGTGACTTTTATCACGCTGCACTGCTAGAGTCCATTTATGAGCCATTTATTTCCGTTAAAATACAATGGCTGTATAAATATCAATAGGTAAGTAATCTATGTGTTTTGAATTTTCAAAACGTGTACCTATCACATTTTGAATAAATAAACGAATTTCGCGGATTAACCAAGTCACACAGTTACTGTTGCTGTCTGCTGATTGTGATGCAGTGATGCATCCGAGTAAGTGTATTACTGGCTTTACAAGAAGTTGAAACAGCAAAAAACAACTGTAACCGGGAAACGTAAAATAACAGTTGTTAATATTACAAGTTAAAGACAATAAATTAATATGATAATAAAATTGTCTCGTCGCCAATATTCGCCACTCTATCTTCGGTAATAATAAAATAACGTAAATTGACCTTGACATTTCCCGCCATTATCGTTGACATTTATAAGCGCGCGAAAGTAACATTTTTAAAGAGCATAGACTACAGGATGACACGTTTGCAAATGAGGTCGTAATATCGGAGGTGTTTTATTGGAATGGAAAATACCTACCGGTTTGTACTTCGTGATACATGGAGCACGAATTGAAAGTAATGATTTTATTTTAAAGAGGCGATTTGCTTGGTCGCTTTGCTGTTTGGTTCCTTGGCTTCAAATAATTATTGATTCCATAAAGGGTTAAAAACAAAAAAACAAACAGGTGTTCGCATTATGATGTCATACTGCGCTTCGCAATGATTAAGGAGTTAAGCCGTTATGGCACTTGCACAGCTGATAACACTCTCACTCATTTGACTTTTTTATTTATTTATTAGGTTACTACTGAATAGGTACTGATTTATATAAATCATGTTTATGTACCACCACCTACGTCCTACTACTTTGGGATGATTAGGTATGGCAATTATAAATGGCCCGCGTTTGGGCCACTTTCCCACCTTAGGAAGCCATGATTTGCCAGGGTTGCGGGAAAGTCCGAAAGGGTTACCGTGGCCCCTGGCACAGGCAACTGAAGGAACACGGGTGGGTTTTAGTCAGTAAGAGTCTGACACGCCCTCCCGCTTCGCTCAGAGCGGGAGAAGTTATTTGATGATTTCACAGTAAAAAAAAAAAAAAATTGGTATCCATGATGATGCAATGCGGTCGACAATTAGGGTGCAGGTTATAGATAGCTATGGGAAACACAGATTCCATCAAGGAGTTCTACAACTTAGCAGTAGGTAGGTACCTACGGTCGAAATCGATGAACACTGCTATGGTGCAGGTGCACAAAACTATTTGTAGTAGATACATTGTATTTCAGTATTTCTAAGAGTTAGATATTATTATTTTTGATCCACTATTGTTCCGATTTTAATTAAATACTTAGGCAATCTCAATAATTAAGCAAGAAAACTGTACTTAGTGTTAATCGACTTCTGTCACTGGCTGTACAAAGTAAAATCATTTATTTAAAATGGGAAACTGAAAAGCATTATTGAACGTCAAAATTTACGAGCTATGGGGGACCCACAGAACAGCACTGATTTGATTTGTGATGAGTATGTGAGGGTGGTTACGTATTTCAATAGGTATAAAAACAACCTACCTAAGTTTATTGTACTTACCTAAGTTTATTTTAGCTATTTTCAAGATGACTACGGTTAATTCAGTTTTTTAACAACCTACCTAAGTTTATTGTACCTAAGTTTATTTTAACTATTTTCAAGATGACTACGGTTAATTCAGTTTTTTTTTAACTAATGTAGCTGTTAACGAACACAAATAATTTGTAAACCTGTTTTTTGTTCCAATAAAATATTTGATATTTGATTTGATATTCACATAATAATTATGTTCATAACTATATTATATTGGTCGACTCAACGACTGCTACTACTACTACAACTACTTAATCGCACTAAAGAACTATTAATCTAATGATTTTTCATGATATTGGATATTTCAACTATGTATGAAATATCTAATGGACGACTCTTTGTGTTTTTTTGTGTGTCACGATTTTTGTATTTTCTTAACTTTCTTTTTAACGGATAGTTAATTATTAGACAATGGTGAAAACATTTCTGCGAGCAACTTGGAAGTGGCTCTCGCCGGCCGCTGCCGCTACAATCTGCCTGAGACTAGATAATTAAATATAAAATAAATATAAATATCGTCTGACATTGCACACAGCACCGTCTAGTTCCAAGTTAAGCACTTAACACTTAAGGCTTGTGTTATGGATACCAGATGGTTGATACACTACTTAAATACATTTTTTTTCGTAAATACATACATATTATAAATATACATCCATGACTCGGGTACAAATGTCCATATTCATCATACAAACATTTGCCCCTACCGGGATTCGAACCCAGGACCATTTGGTTTCGCTGACTACACTTAGCCACTGTAGCCACTACACCAAACGTGTCGTCAAAACAAATAATAATCATAATTAATATGTCATAATTAGACAATGATATAAACATTTCTGCGGCAGATTGTAAGATTGATAATTTTGAGCTGGGTGAAATATAGGTTAGGTTAGAACTGTGACCAACCGCGTGCGAGCCGAGCGAGCGCTACTTCCAAGTTGCTCACATAATTGTTTTCACATATAGGTACAAAATCACCAGTAAATCAAGCAATCAAGCATTAAGTCCGCCTCTGTACATTTGTGTGCTTAAAGTGTTAAATAAATAAATAAGACCACAGATAAATCAAGAGTAGGTGAATCGTCCGCTATTTTAATCAACCATAAGTGAATTAATTGTAGTTGAATAAACCATCTACTTATAGATGAATTCTCCTTTAAGGATTTCGTTCATTAGTTATTACAAAAATCGGTGAAACGATCTTTAGGTATTTTAAACTGTACCTAGGTATTTTCACCGTAGTTATCTTGAAAATTGTTAGAATAAACTTAGATATTTTATTACGTAACCGTGAGGGTGTGAATAAATGTTGACGCACATATTATGAAGATGTCCCTTTTTCTTTTATTGCGCGTTGGCCTGCAGTGGCCATGACATTAGAATGTCGCGCTGCGGCATTTGGCATTTGATTGTGAACTTTAAAATTCTGATCACGAATCCACGATCTATCGAGAATTCGTGGCAGCACTTACGACGATTTTATAGAACTTTTATGTTGGCTCGATTTTGCTAAGGTGAAAGAAAGAAAGAAGAAAGAAAAATAGATTTATTTGTCACAGAAACACGTGCATACAAAAAGATAATTAGCTCTAATTATTAAGAAAAAAGTAAAAATAACAAAGAGATCTCTAATCACGAGCACAAAACAGAAATAGTCGACAGCTGCACGTCATGACTGTGACAAGAAGGCTTCCACTCAGTATGATGCTGTGCTATGGGGGACCCACAGCACAGCGCTGATTTTCAGTGGTTACCCGAAGAGGACGTACGGAAACCAAGCCAGGTTCAATGATTGGTACTACTTATAACAAAATAAAATTGTTGTAAGATAAGTAGCCTTTTTTTTAGTTTGGGTAATCATCAAATAACTTCTCCCGCTCTGGGCGGAGCGGGAGGGCGTGTCAGACTCTTACTGACTAAAACCCACCCGTGTTCCTTCAGTTGCCTGTGCCAGGGGCCACGGTACTCCAAAGATTGGTTGCCCGGCTTGTGTTTTTATTGTTTTCTAGATACGAGTAGCATCATGCCTGTACCTACCTAATCCGCGAAGGTTTAAGCAGAAGTGTAGGTACCTAGTACCTATATACAACGTGTCGTTTTGCATCCTCGTCAAATTTCAGGAGGCTGTTATGAAAGACATAAATAATCAAATAAAATTACGATCCTGCTCAATAATTAATACATACTTGTTTTTTTAGTTATTTAAGTTTGACAGTATTTCAGAATACTCCACTTTCAAAGAACAAAATCGCCCCGTTGCGTATGCGGTAGGCAGTGTCCTACGACTATGTCGCTGTGTGCATGCGTAATTTACAGCGCAGTTACAGGGCGGTATCACACGGGCCCTACACATGCCGATTTCCGAAAATGACATAATTTTAAAATAAATACCTACTTTTTTTATTATTGATTCGTGTCGAGAATCATTAGCATAGTTACCTCCTCGAATTTGACGAGGATGCAAAACAACACCTTGTATAGTACACCCACATTTCGCCAATTATTTTAAAGTACCAATTGTAATAGGGGTCGAGCCTATTGCCATCAACCGGGCACAAATGCAGACTCCAGGCTGTCACTGAGAAAACCCAATAAAACTTGGCCCGAACTAGGAATCGACACCATGATCTCATGATCAGCAGTAACCCATGTGACGATGAGACCACAGAGGCCGTCAAATAATAATTATATGTGACGGCCTATAATTGATTGGTTATAATTTTTTTTTTTTTTTTTTTATATGGGACAACATCCACACAAGGTCTTCAGGTCCCGAACTAGGTAGAACCTGTACTACGGTAACCTGATGACTGATATACATACTTATATACATATAAACACCCAGACACAGGTCAAACAGACATGTTCATGCACACAAATGTTTGACTTGTCCGGGGATCGAACCCGGGACCAGCGGCTCAGAAGGCAGGGTCGCTACCAACTGCACCAACCGGTCAGTCAAATATGAATTATCAATTAATGACGGCCGGAATAATTATAATTATCGGACCTGTCTCATCCAGTCCATGTAATGTTATCTTTAGTCTATGTCACTTCCACCTAGGTACGTAGACTGCGATCCTAGTAAGTATTGCAAGTTCTTGGCAAACCAAAAAAACATCTACGGTGTTATTACAAAATAAGGTTTTTCTTTAGACATGGTTTAAACCATCGAGGATGTTTTTGAAATAAGAACCTAACATAAATCGGAATACAGTTCCTTTTACAAAACTGACAACTTAGTCCAGTCTCAGGTTGTCAATTTTGTACTAAGAGCTTTACTAAAGTCAGCATAAAGTTCGAAATACAAAAACTGGCTCGACGTTTTAGGCCCGGGCTATAGTTAGATCGTGTTTTGTAATAATACCGCTAAAGTGCCTGTATTGTCATAAAGGCACTATTAGAATAATCGAATCACGATCTGAATCATTTTGACGGATATTGCTAATCCATTGCTTTATATGTTCGAAAAATTTGTCTACTCAACAACGTAAATAACGCAATGAATGTTGTTGAACTGTCAAAATAAAAGCCATTCCTATCTACTGCAATTACGCAATTATCCCTCAAGTTCGATTTCGGTAGCTAAAACTTTAAAAAAATACGCCCTATTTAGTTAGGGCCAATATATCAAACTTTGCACACATAATTAGTTATATAAGACATCTATAGATCACTTGCTACTGCAAGGGGTTTTAAATTTTAATAAAGAAAGGTGTTTCAGAAAGAAAATAAGCAGGTTCCAGTTACAGGAAAGACGCTCTACAAAGCTGATCTTTTTCCAGCTCCAGAACTCGATGTACCACGGCCCCGTACTGTATCATATCAATCTACATACGTCCCGGTACACGGCACGGACATGATCCGGTTTGAAGCGTTGTGTCCCGACACCCGGTCTCCCAGTCAATAAGTCACTTGTCCCGGTTTGGAAGATACTTTTTAAAACTTGCATTTGCGTACAAACGACGATTTAAAAAAGGAACTCAGCGTTAAAAATCTCTACACAGACACAAAATCAATCTAGCCCACATAAAACTTACCGATTTTTTTATTATCCATGGTTTTACCCTATTTCTATTTTCAAACATCCAAATACCCGGCCGTTGTTCAGCATTTCTGGCAATCGTAATCAAAGTGTGTCCAACATTGGCCATATCTGTTTGTAACTTACGGCCATACGTGTAATTCGTATTTAGAATTCCATCCAACCTTCACCGCTTCGCTTAGGGCACTGAACCTTATGCTATGCAGTGATTTGTTGCAGCTACATGTAGGCGTTCACTTTTGTAGAGAAAATTTCTATCATAACATCACGCTGTATATCTCGAATGGGTAGGTAGAGGTGTATTAGTAGGTACACCTAAATCAAAAGTAATTTATTCAAACTAGGCTGAGAATCAGCACTTTTTGAACGTCAAAATCACATAAGATAGTCCCCCCAAAATGCCCGCCCTTCACCACTTCCTAGTGCTTTAGCTGGGAAGAAAAAGTGGCGGAACAAACTCTCCAGCAGCACTGATGTCTGTTCAGTTAGAAGAAGAACTGGATTCTATACAGTAATAAGTAATTAACATTACGAAACATAAAATTATATGCCATAATATGTCAGCTAGCACACGCCAATATTGAAAACTGTACTCAAGCAGGAATAAATAATAAAAACGTAAACAGAAAAAAATAAACTAAAAAACTAAGACCTTCGAAGTAAAATAAAGAAACAGGCGACCCTATTTCCATGAGTTAGGAACAAATCCTCTAAGGTCAACAGCGACAGAATTTTTTAAGTGACAAAACCTAATTACAGTGGAACTTAAAAAGAGAAAACTGACTGTGACTGTGAGTACCATGCAGGCTATATAGAATACATGACTAATAGCTGTCTGGCGGTTTTGAGTATTTTATATACCTACGGCCTACGCAAATGTTCTGCAGATCTGGTAGAGTCGTGTGACTGGTCGTCGAGCTCCCTAAAATATGGTTGAGCTACACGATAACTGATGCATGCATGCCGTCTGTTAGGACAGGTCAACTCAAAGCTGCAATGGCTCTTTCTTCAAAAGGCCCTTCCAAACATGGCCCTGAATTGTTAGACTCACATAAAATCCTAATAATAAAATGTTTGGACTTTAAAAGAGACCATGACCTCTGAGTTTGTTTCGGCATTTCTTCTCAGGGATCAGTCAGCTAGGAAATGCCGGCGCCATCTAGTTTTAAAATATTGACGTGAAAAAATGTCTTAAAAGATCTACTTACAGCAATAAACATTCCATTTCACACTTTTCCGACCTGGAAATCAGCCAGGACCCCTCTCCAGCACCCTAATACCGTATACACTCGATCACAATCTGAATCAGTTTAAACTTAAGGGGGAAATTTATAAAACAATGGTTGGACCTGCTGTCTTGTACGGATCAGAATGTTGGGTTACAAGAGCTAAGAGGGATGTGTGGCGTTACACAAGTGGATAGAACAAGTAATGAGTACATAAGAGGAACTCTGAACATGGCACCGGCGACTGAAAAGTTGTGCGGAAATCTGTTGTCATGGTATGGGCGTGTGATGCGGAGGAATGAGGATAATGTCGTGAGGAAAGTTTTGTGTATGGATGTGGATGGCTGTAAGAGTAGGCGAAGACCAAAATAAAGATAGATGTACTGTGTGACAGATGATATGGCTAGACTGGGGGTGACTACCAAGATGACGACTAATAAGGCAGCCAGGTCGCCTGCTTGTCGGTCTTCTACAGATTATACTTCGGTAAGTGTGCCCAAGAACTCCACGACCTCATTCCACCGGCCCCCTTCTTCCATCGGTCATCTAGACGCGCTGCAAGTTACCATCCTTGCCTAGTTGCTATTCCACCAATTCGCACTAAACGTTTCCAAATGTCTTTTGTTATGCGCACAGCAAAAGAATGGAACTCTCTACCTGCGTCTGTGTTTCCGAACGCATACAACCCTAATCTCTTCAAAGTAAGAGAGAATAGGCTTCTTCTGGGTAAGCTCACTCCATCGTCGACTCTGTCTCTGTCACCACTGACCTAGAAGAGAGTCAAGAGCAAACCCATCTTAAATAAAAAAATTAGAAGAATATGGAAGAAAAAAACAAACAAATTGGTTTAAGGGCGAGAGAATAATGATAACACTTGTTACATTGCTCATTTTCAGTAACAACACATTTTGCGATTCCAAGAGTCGACGGAGCCCCGTGCTTTATAAAATCTCTCCCCTCCGCCATCAACTTAGATTGAACATTCTTGAACTGGAAGCAATAAAAAAAAATGTGACAAATGACCACAAGCTAATAAATATTTTCAATAACAGACAACAGGTTTCACCTAAGCGACCAGGCGGGCGCTCTAAAAGTGTACGACCTTCGTTCCTTTCTCTTTGCGCGCCGCCTTTACTTAGATAAGTTGAGTAATGTTATAATGTGCCAAGAGTTTACAGTTCAGCGGGCTCTTGACACTTGACAGCCAAGCCCCCAAGTTTTGTTAAACCAATTCACACTGTAGCAACGTCTTTAATTTTGACAGTTCAACAACATTCATTGCGTTATTTATGTTGTTGAGCAGACAAATTTTCCGAACGTATGATGCAATGGTGAAGCAAAACGAGTGTTAATTGTGATTGATAGTGCAATTAGGTTGCTGGTCCAGGCAGGGTGATTGTGATCTTTCAGGCAATGAACCTCTGAATGGATAAATGCCCAGTTTCTGACGTCCACAGATAATCTCTCAATAACTCTATTTGCTATATCTCTTTTTTTCTCCGTTATCTATTTTTGATGAGAGAGAGATTTTTTTATATATTTCTGTGGGAATTAAGGATAGGAAACGCGATACTTGTAAGTATTGCGTTTTGATGTAACAAGTAACAACTCAAATTGCATTATGAGTAGTTATTGACACAATTGTTTCAAGTAAGCGTGACGTCCTTTGGAAACTATGATACCATAATGTAATGATGATGATTAATAATAATTATTGTATGTGTATGATACCATACACATACACATGTATACTCACGCCTTTATTCCATGAGGGCAGGCAGAAAATACAGAACGCCACCAGCTACGACGCTTACATAATATACTCCTTGAAATAATATTTTCAAGGTCCCATAAGGTTATATTTCCTTATATTTTCAGCTCTAAGGCGCAAAAAGACCGCGTCATTCATTAGCCGGTTGCGTGGAAGTCGCCACAGCATCTTGAGTGCCCATTGCTGCTAGGCACGATTGTCCCCTGACATGGATGTTAGTGCAGCGGACCAAGTCTCTGCTTACTATTTCGTACTAGTGTATGTCTCATGTATGGATCAAAGATATCTGAATAAATAAATGTATTAATATTATTTTCATCCCACCATCTCGGAAAGAGTATTTTTAATCTTCAATATCTGAGTGGAAAAGCCGTTTTTATTCTCTAGAGGATAAAGTAAATTGAATTTAGAACATCGTGTGCACTAAGTTTGTGAATTAAAAAAAACATTAAACCTATTTACTGCTACCTCTATGGTGCCGAATATATCATACAACTTTTTTTTAATTTGTTAAAAACTCAGACTCGGAACCTTCTTGGTGTTCTTTTTTCAATTTGCTTTGTACGCGGTTCTTTACGCGGCATTTTTTCACGTCATTGTTAAACCTTATATTAAAAACAAGAAACTTGAAAACAAGTGAAAAAACTAAAATGAGTGATTCTAGCGACGAGGAAGTTTGCTTGACGCCAACAGAATTGACTGAAACTGTTAATAATGCGCAAATGAGCTTTCTCCCTCAACAATCACGCGAGAAGTATTTAAAACAGTACGATATGTTCAACACGTGGCGACTAGCAAAAGGAACCAAAACTTTCTCAGAAAACGTTTTGCTGGCATATTTTATAGAATTATCCGAGAACAAGAAAGCAAGCACTCTATGGAGTAAGTATTCGATGCTAAAAGCAACAATAAAGATGAAAAAAGACAAACATAATTATCGATACCTATCCTAAATTAGTGGCATTTTTAAAAAGAGCCTCATCTGGTCATCAACCAAAAAAATCGAAGGTTTTCACAGTATCTGATATTGAAAAGTTTCTTAACGAAGCACCCGATTCCGTATATTTGGCGGCAAAAGTAAGTCAGTTGCACATTCAGTATCTACTTAAGTATATTAATCTCAATTAAATAGTATACTTAGTAGATGTTGATAGGCATAATTATGCGTTCATATCAATTTTATTCATTTATCTACTACAATACTCTTTACGTTACAGGTTGTTCTTATTATTGGAATAAACGGAGCTTGTCGAACTAATGAACTAACACAACTTAATGTCAAAAACATTGAGAAACATTCAGATGACTTACTATTAATTAATTTACCTAATACCTACAAAGACAAAAAGAGACCGCAACTTCGTCATTCGCAAGGAATACGTAACGATTGTTGAGAAATATCAAGCCTTACGCCCGCCTAACACTCCAATCAATCGATTTTTTCTACAGTATCGCAATGGAAAGTGTGTTAGACAGCCTATGGGTACCTACTAATAAAATTGGCAGTATCCCACGAGAAATGGCAACATTTCTTGAACTTCCAGAACCCCTGTTGTACACGGGTCATTGTTTCCGACGAACTTCAGCCACACTTTTGGCTGATTCCGGAGCTGATCTCCTGTCCCTTAAGCGCCACGGAGGCTGGAAGTCCAATGCAGTTGTAGAGGGATACATAGAGGATTCCATCCAAAATAAGTCTAAAATATGTGAAGGCATCGTAGGAGCCATTACACTGAAAGAGCCTCAATCGGATCCTTGGACTGGCCCTTCTACATCAAAAATAAGCCGTTATGAAACACCTAACCATCTCCCTCTCTCTCCAACATTCACACCAAGGGAATCCGATGAATCGGTACAACTATTAAGTATGACAGATAGTTTACCGAAAAACAGTACACAAGTGACTAACACCAATATTACAGTACCAAACAAAAATATTACACTCAATTTAAATAACTGTAGCAACGTTACTTTTAAATTTTCTTAATTATACCTTAGTATTATTTTGTTATAATTTAAAGATTATTCTGTAATACTTACCTGTCATAATGTAGTAATTAATACCTAAACTGAAATAAAAGTGTACCTATCTTGTGATTGTAAACGTTTTTTTTTTTGCATTTAGTCATTTCCTCGCTGAGGTGGAATGAAAAGTTACGTGTTGCACTCGAGTGCAAAGATTTTTCACCTCGTGCTCTTTTGATTCCCTCGCTAACGCTCAGGATTCTAATTTTGAATCACTCGCTGCGCTCGTGATTCAATTTTAGAATCCTTCGCTTGCTCGGTCATCAAAATTGAACACGCGGTTAAAAAGCAACTTTGCACTCTTGTATAACAAATAACTATTGTTTGTTTATTAGCTGCACGGTTACTGACAAATGCGTGCACTGACTGGACAGGTCCTCTTAATCTGCGTGGTTCTTTCCTCAGAAGACCATTTCAGACACCAATCTACATGGTCCTCAAAGATTATGTCCGAACTTTTATATATCATTGACATTGATGAATTTTATACATACAATGACATGAGTAGGTACCGTCAAATGGGGTTACTTTGATACTACGGGGTTACTTTGATAACAACTTTGGGCTTATGAAAAACTTAATTTTATAATAACTACAACGCTATAATACAAAGAAACTATCAGTAGTGCCAAGTACTGATAGTTTATTTTTTAACTGGTGTTGTAGATATTATAAAATTAAGTTTTTCATAAGCCTAAAGTTGTTATCAAAGTAACCCCGTAGTATCAAAGTAACCCCATTTGACCGTATTTACTTTGTAAAGTAATAAATTCTTTTAATTATTGTGAATGTGAAGATTATGTGGTTCATTACTTTTTTTGTTTTCTCATTTAGTTTTAATCACGATCTGGCAGATTGAGTAATTTATGCGGCCTACCCAAATGTCCTTTCTATGGTATTGTTCGTCGAATCGTTGTACTCCGTTCCGAGTTGAGCTGCACGATTACTGACAAATGCGTGCACTGACTGGACAGGTCCGCTCAATCTGTATGTTTTTTCCTCAAAAGACCGTTTCAGACACCCATCTACATGATCTTCACATGATCTTACCAAGATTATGTCTGGACTTTAAAAGAGACTGTGACCTCTGAGTTTGTTTCGGCCTTTCTTCTCAGAGTAGTCAGATAGGAAACGCCGACCTCATCTAGTTTTTAAAATATGATTGACGTGTAAAAGTGTTTGTATGTACAAACCTACTTACACAAATAAAATCATTTATCATTTATTATTTGTTGCATTGTCGGCTAGAGCGAACAACCTGGCTCGCAGGTTTGCACGTTGCGACGACGTTTGGTTTGCTCACTTCCTGTTAAAATCACGCTCTTTCGAGCCTACTGTACTGCTTTTTACACGTGCAGCCTGTGGGCTTGATATACGCAAAGATCGTACAGCGCTCTCCGCGTTCAATTTATCAATGCGTTTAGGATGCTGGTGGGGCTGCCCCGTTTCTGTAGTGTAGCGCTTCTCCGGTGCGCAGGGTGTGGGGCGGCTCCAAGAGTGTCTTAAGCATGGTTGTGAGTCGCCTGGACTGTGTATACATGGGTCACTGTTGTGCCGTCTCTCATGGGATGTCGCAACGGTGACCCACCGTTATTTCTTGTAATGTTTTCTTTGTTTGTGTTTACTAACCTATTCGTAAGTTTTACTAACAATCTTGTCGAGTCTAATAAAGAAAATTCTATTCTATTCTATATATTATTGGAACGAAGTTCTTTAACGCAGTTTGCCGTAGGAATAAACTTGTAGAAATCGTCACGTAACGAAAAACTGATTATATATTTATAATAGAAAGAGACAGTGAGAGAGAGCGAGATAGTTTTGGAGGGTGCTGAAGCTAAAAGTGATGTCAAAAAGAAAAACCAAGATGGCGGCTGCAAACATTTTCAATGGATGTCGTTTTCGTGGTTTTCGAGGGTGCTAAAGCAGATAGCGAGGTCAAAATAAAAATCCAATTTGGCGGCTGCAGTGTTTTTTCATCATGTTATCGTTTTCGTGGTTTTCGAGGGTGTTAAAGCCGATAAAGAGGACAAAATGAAAATCCAAGATAGCGGCTGCAAAGATCTTTAGTTATTTTTTAATTTTTGCAGCTGCCATCTTGGATTTATATTTTGAACTCCCTGCCGGGGGTCCCCGACCTCACGCATTTTTTGTAGGAGCTGAACACTTTGCACGGAGCAACCACCATTACAAGAATGCGTTCTTGACACCCGTCACTTTCATACATACGAATACGAGTTTTGCGAATTTGATCTTTATTAGCAGTGATCGGAATAGGTAGACCTAATATACCTAAAGTTCAAAGAACAGAGACAAAAAGCAGTGGAGACTTCCTTAATACGACAATTTTTTTTTCGCAATATTTGTTTCGTGTTTCGGGACATCACATATTAAACTACATTCAATATTAATGTTATTATTTTATTAATACAGTAACTAATTGAATTCATTTTCGACTTCAAAAACAAAGCGAATGTTCCCAAAAAACCAGTAGGTATTTACGCTTTCTATCGTTATTAATTCAGGTAAAGAAATGGGTCCGCCTCATGTTTTCGTTTCCCAGAATAGCTAAAACTCTGTCTCTTAGTTGTACTTAAATATTAGTCCCGAAAAAATATATTGTCGTGAGGCGTCTCCACTATGTCTCTGTTCTTTTTCGAACTTTAGGTATTTTAGTTCTACCTATTCCGATCGCTGTTTATTAGTTATAGTATAGTTAACATCTCGCTGCAGACTCGGTCATAAATCATTCGAGTGTTTCGCTCTCTTTCCCACTCACGGGCCTTATGGGCAGGCCACGCCCACACGTAGTCCTGTGTATTACTGCAATCGATGAGTGATATCGATAGTTTTATATATTTATAAACGGGTGATAGAAATAAATACACATTTTTTTTTTTTTATTACCAAATTTACTACCAAGCATATTAAATATATAAACAAAAGAACGTATATATAAAACTAAAAATAGAAAATTAAAATTCTTCGTCTGAGTCATCATCGATAATGGCCTTGAGCGCGCGCAACTAGCGCACATCCCTACTCCGATTATGATTTATGACCAAGTCTGCAGCGAGATTTTAACTATACTATAGATACTAGAATTGTCCCACTGACAGGTGTCACGAACGCACTCTCTCGACGACGGCCGGACTGTTGCCACCAAGCAGCGATGCTGTATTCCAGTTTGAAGGGCATATATTGCATAGACACAAGATATTTCAGCATTGTCTCTGGAGGCAATAGCAACGCATCTCGAATGCCTAGCAGAATTCCTTAGGCGTAGTTAAATGTTATTCTTTTTTTTTTCATTTGGCTAATATACATTGGTAATATACATGGTCCTCACATGATCTGACCAAGATTATGTCTGGACTTTAATGATTTACTGATGCTCAGCTTATACCTAACGTGCTAGGACACAGGCCTCCTCTCTGTGAGGGAGTGAGCTTATAATCCAACACTAGGCTTTGTAGCGAGGCTAGACAAAATCAAAGTGATTGCTCATATATTTGTATAATTTATTATTTTTATGACATTGTTTTTCATTCTGGATTAGGTACTTTAACTCACACACTGACATACCTATTACTCGTTAAAAAAAAATGGCAAAATTGTTTATGTACCTACTTTTACAATGTTTGTAAATATGTGAGCACCATGTATCTATCACATTATTAAATTATTTGTCTTTGCTTCATTTTTAATTATTTTAACCTGTTGTGGTATAGCAATTTTATTCTAGGTGCATCTTCACAAATAATTACTTAAATAATTAATTTATACAAAACATTGTAAAACATTTTATAAGAGTAACAGTGCAGTTTCTTCTCCATACGAAACTACTTTATGGAAGGGGCGACTAGAATAAATTCTATTTTAATGTAAATGTTGACGTTCAAAAGTGCCCCAAATGGGCCTATTTGAAATAAATGCTTTGACTTTAGACTTACACGGTCTTATTACAAAACAAGGTTTTTCTTTAGACACTGTTTAAACCATCGAACCTGTTTTTGAAATAAGAACCTGTCAGAAATCGAAATACAGTTCCTTATATAAAACTGACAGCTTAGTCCGATCTTAGGTTGTCAATTTTGTTTAAAGAATTGTATTATAGTCGGAATAAAGTTCGAAATACAAAAACTGGCTCTAAGGTTTAGGCTCGGGCTAAAGTTAGGTCGTGTTTTGTAATCAGACGGTAAATGTTTGGTTCTAGTATTTAAGCTGGTTTCTCCACGATGTTTTCAATCACCATTTTGAGTACAGTGGTGATGAAGTAGTGATGTTAAGTGGAGCTCGAGTGCGGGTTGGCCAGCAATAAAAAAAATAAAAATCATTGCTGCTAAAGGTAGTTAGTTACTTACCTAGCGTAAGAATATCGTGATAATTATAAGTGGTACTAATAATTGTATTACCTAAACCAATTTGGTTTAACGATTATTGGGATTAACATGAGCAGGCAGATATGTAGGCCGATTAGCAAGTAAGTACAAACAAAACATAAGTTTTTGTTTTGCTGCATCGCACCCAGCAAAAACTGGTTAATAATAATAATTAACTTTAGAAAAAAATGATTTGGTCATTGTATTATGCTTTGAACTCAATACTATATTGGGGGTGTATGAGGTCTTGCGTTAATTATGTTACATGTTGTTTAAAGATTACTTTTTAATTAAGATTCTAAATACAAAGTTAGTGGATTATATTTCCCGCCACTCTAGTCGCTCCATTGCACGTGTGCAAAATAAAATCTAACCTTTTGAACTTCAATCTTGGATAGACAAAGAAATCTTGTATATTGACATTTGGGTCGTAATCGTAATGTATTTATTACAAAACTCGCTAAACAGGTTTCTCAACTCAGACCCAACCACCGCGCACCGCCGAGAATAAATTACGAAAATATCTTGCAACATTTTGAAATTTCATACTTAATATGTTTGTAATGTTTGAATCTCGAATATTGTTTTGTGGTCTGTCGTATTATTTTTTTGTTGTAAGACCCAATGCGTTTGGAGGGTAGAGGTAAGGAGAACTATCTCTTATGGGGAGAAAGATGAAAAAGTGTCCAGCTTATACAGTAAATAATACTTCAAAAACCCTCCAAAATGGCGCTAGCATAGGCAAATGGTGTGGTATGAGTGTAGCAGTTGTTAACGGACTGAAGTATGCCGAGTTAGATAATTAACGGATTGAAGTATGCCGAGTTAGATAATTAACGGATTGAAGTATGCCGAGTTAGATAATTAACGGATTGAAGTATGCCGAGTTAGATAATTAACGGATTGAAGTATGCCGAGTTAGAAAATTTAATATGTTTAGTGACTAGAGTAGTGACAGTCTAGTATACCATACCTCAACTATTTACGTAGTCCAACATTATTTTGTAAACATAACCTAAAATTATTGCTCGTAAAATTTACCCGGTGGCTACTGTAGCGCCACCCTTATGTAGCAAATTATAGCGGACAGTTTTTATAAACAGAGATAGTTGTCCTTGCCTCTACCCTCCATACCAATGAGTAAGTTTTGCTTATTCTGTTGTTTTTGGAACGAAGTTCCCTACAGCACGTTATCCTCCGCACATCTTGGCGAATGAGAGCTAGACCGAAAAGTGTAACCGCCATTTTGACAGCCAAGTCATATTTTATTTTATTTATTAACTCTCAAACGTTGTTAATTAATTTAATTATGCCTATTATTTATTCAAATATAGCGAAAAGAACTTCGTTCCAAACTGGTGTCCCACGACACCTCTCGTGTTTTTGTCTTTCTTTTACTAAAGATTTATTTAATAAATAAATAAACAAAATATTTATTGCAGAGACTTGTACAACTGTTACAGTAAATCTTACATAGGGACCTCCTTTTAAGTAAAATATATACCTGTGCTAGGAGATCCCGCTCTTCAACGACAAATTATGAAATGGTAAAAGTGGTGTCCAAAAGAAAATTACAAATAAAATCTCAAACTAAACAAGAAGACTTGAACTACAATTTAATTTAATTTTATCATTATGATCAAAAGAAAGAAAGAAAAAGAAAGAAGAATTATAGCATATAGAAGAATTCGATGAAATAAAACGTAAACATTGTTTAAAAAAAGGTAGGTACCTACTTTAATAAGTTTATCAATAAAAGGAATCGATATAGTAATTATATAAAATCTCATTTATTTTATTATGACTAAGATTTTAAGTACACATTGTAATACAAGAGCTCTACGACATAAATTGTTCCGACTATAATATTTTTTGTTTTTTTTTTTGTAAATAGAGGGTTCTTGATTGAAACAGCTGTAACCTGTCCTGTATGTCGATTCTGTAAAAATCGCACCATGAAAACTTAGGTGAAGTGAGCTGTCAGTGTCATCCCACTGATGAGGGACACACTAGGGATTGACTAAGCATTACATTTACAATCATAATCGAGATTTTGACCTCACTATCGGTTTTAGCACCCTCGTAACCCATGAATGAACGACACACATGACGAATAATTTGAAAATGTTCGCAGCCGCCATCTTGGATGGGGATGAAGGTGGTAAAATAAGATATTGTAAAAGACCAAATATAAAAAGCCGAAACAATTTAAAAAGGTCCTAATCTTTTGACAGTTCAACCACGTTCATTGCGTTACTATCGTTGTTGAGACGATTAATTTTTCAAGCCCATAGAGCAATGGATAGCAAAATCCTTTAAAACTCACGGATTCTGATTGAGTGTGTTAGGCAACTAGGGTGCTTCTATTTAGTCGAAACAATTTCAATAACAATATCAGCTAAAGGCCTTCGCTCTAAAATCTTTCTTTTTAAAATAAACATAATAATAGGAATGCTAAAAAATGAGTTTTGTTACAAAATAAACTCAATTTTACAGTGTTAACAGAAAATTATATTAATACATTAAATTTAACAAAAAAATAAAAGTAAATAATTTTAAAATAATGTGTAGGTACAATTGAATACAAAATAATAGTAAGTTCTATGAATATGCATACTTTTGTAAATGTTTTAATGTAAATAGATACTGCTTTTTTAACGCTAGACCACGCCCTAGGCTCAGACTACTCTAATATTATGCAGCATTTATCAGAAAGGTCAAACTGAACCACTTTCTCCATGAGACCAACTCAAAAACAAAAATATCAACTCTCCCATACAAAACTTCAATACCCACTCAACCTAAATGTACGGGACGGCTGATTATTATTTCGCGATTACAATGTTGGTCCCATGGAGTAGGTTGTCCAGTTTGTTGATCTGTACCACACCCATTTGACCACAGCTTTCCGATACGCTTGGGAACAAATAAATCGAGTCACTTCCTGTTTTCACGTATTTAATGGTTATTATTTCTGGTATTATGGAACGTATCAATTCGAAACATATACCGCCTTAAAGTTTATTTATTAACTAACCTATATAATATTAGGGTAGTTTGTTGTCAACTTTTCGTTTTAAATTATAGTTTAAAGGGTAGATTAAAATTATCGCATTTAATTTGCTTATAACATTTTGATTGTGCTCCATTAAAAAAAGGTTAATTAGGGGTATTGCTTTTGTTTTATTATTATTTATTTATTTAATTTTGATTTAAAAAAAAATTCGGACTGTTTTAACCCTACAATGTTCTATCAAAGTTACCGGTTTTCTTACAGAGCCAATACTTTATCATTCAATAATTTACACTCATTGTAAACGTTATTAAATAACCTCTTAGGCGATGTATGTTTTGAATGGATACGTTCCAGGTTGTGGCTCGATTTATTTGCTCCCAAGTGTATGTATTTTATTTTATACATTGGCAATACTTTTTACATTATTTTAGGCTTTAAATTGCTCCCTAAAATGTTGCCAGAAAACTAACTAATAAAGTACTACACCTTTGGTTTCATAAGAAAGCGGTGAACGGTCACACAATAACGGCTGGCCAATTATAGAGCGTGTTTTGACACATTAATGTACAGACAAATAGGTACTGGACAGAATTGCAGATTTTCTTGACGGCCTTTATAATATGCCGGAACCGCTCTTCTACGAAACTGTAGCTGAACTCATTTGATTTTAAAACATAATGTATTATTGTGATGCTTTCTTTAATTATTACATAATAAAATTAAAATTTGGCAGACTGACAGTACAAGCAAAATATATATATATATTTTTTTAATTGAATTAGCAGTAATTTAGCTTCATTTAAATTACCTTTTGATTGATTACAGAGATATACCTACAGTACGGCCGATGAATCATGACCGGTCCGAACTTGATGCAGGAGGCTGCGCAATAAAAATGTTTAGGAACCAAATGGTGAGGCGAGTGTGAGTGAGAGAACATGCGCCAAACTTCGGAGAGCCTATGTTCAAACCAGCCATGATCATCGACCGTACAGTAGATATATCTTTTGCGCGACAACAAATAATTAATCTGCAATCTTTCCCAATTAGATAGCGCAGTACTTAATAATTTTGATGCCATTTAAAAATATAATTTGCGCGTCTACCTAGTGGCGGACAAAAAAAGTAGCAAACTAAAGAAGATACATAACTTGAATAAAGACTAAAACGAAATATTTACAATGTATGTAGGTACCTATTTAAAACTCCACCAAAAAAATTATAAAAAGTATTTGCAATTATTTTTTGCCCCCTTTTATGGCGCAGTCATTGATGCCCGTTTTCAAAAACACTACACGACATCTGAATCATACTGCTTAGTAAAAGATCACAGTTGGATACGATTCACGCTCGACGCCGAAAGTTGAAAATCGAACAACGCCCTATAACTGTCTAAGTGACAATACAGTCGTAATTGTATAAGTGTTAGTAAATTGGATTTTCAAAGCTCGGCTAATCATCGAAACTAGAAAATTTTAATGTTATGCCTAAATGTATGCCCGATTTCAGTAACACTAGGGGATACCTAAGTATATCCCCTAGTGTTATTGAAATCGGGCATACATGTCCTTTAAAGCTAAGCAATCAATATTTTTGAAGGCATTTGTTTAGTTTTCTTGGTGAAGTAAATAATCAAAAGCATAATCTATAATACGGAAACCTACATAGAGAAAAATCATTGATAAAAATCAAATTTAATCAAGCTATTTTGTCTATACAGATATGCATAAATAATATAATTAAGTATTATATCACATGTTGATTTTTATAATCCAAACTGATTTCGGCATGATTATGAGAGTACGTAATATTATCGCTCCTGATCGAAAGGGGGTCAGCGACGAAACAGGTTCACATAGTCCAAAACAAGATTCGCTAACGACCTTGAGAAAAAAGCGAATCTGTGGCGCGAATTTATATACAGTAACATGGAAAGTTCGATGGTAAAAAAATTGTCGATGGTTTAAAAAGTAAAACCACCAGTTCAGAATAAGTTCCAATTTTAAAAGATACTATTGCATTTTCCCGCGAATCGTTACGTTACGTGTTAAACGCGCCTAGAAAACTAAAATAAGGTTATAAATTTATAATTCTATATTTTATTTCCTTATTTACCTTGATATTATGTATTGTTGTCACTAATTATTAAATTAATTTTTGCCAATTTAAAAACATAATCGCTTCGGGCCGCGACCTTGTTCCCGTGAAATCGCAGCCCGCGCTATTAATTCGGTTCCGCTCAGCGTTCTTTCAGACTTTTCTTTTTGCTCGGCTCCTACGGTTCGTAGCGTGATGTTAAATAGCATATAACCTTCCTCGAGAATTGAACTATCAAAAGCGAAAAGAATTTTATAAATCCAACTGGGAGTTTCACAGATTAGCGCGTTCAAACAAATTCTTCAGCTTTATCAATATGTAAAGATGTAAAGATAGATATTGGATTTTTCCCGCCAAACGTTACGTAAAAAGCGCGTGAAAAACACGTTATTCTATATTTTATTTCCTTAATTAGGTACCTTGTTATTAACGATAGTGTCGCCATAGAGATAAATTAATTAATTAGTTATTGCCAATTTTAAAACACATAAAAGCTTATTCATGGCCAAATAATAATTGAGTAATAATAACATTAAATGAGTTGCATAAACTAATAGAAATAATGCGTAATAAGCTAATTATTGCTTTAATTGCAAGAAAATTATTATATAATTACATTTCTTAATTAATAATGACTTAAATTTCACATCACTTACTCCTTTCGATAGAGAATATAAAAAAAAGATAATAAATTCAATGTTTTTTTTTTCTTTTCAATGTCCGAGAAACATTACCGGTTCACTTTTCTATGAGCAGAATTTTTTATCAGTAATTTTTTGTAACTTGTATAAATTTTTAACAACTTTTGCATAATACAATCCTAATGATTACCATTTACTCCATTCGTTCCATTTGTTCCATTCACTCTATTTCCATTCAAGGCTGATTCTTGCATACTTTTGAGATGATATGGGCTTATAGTGAACACCTCTCCACTGACCAAGTCTTGCAGATTCTCCCCTCCGTAAGAGAGCAGCGGTGAGATCTCTACATCAATGTGGTCTTCCACGATTCCACCAGCCTCTCTAACATATTTTCGGTGTAACCTTAATAGATCCTCCCTTGCCGTTGACGGGCAGTCTTTCTTTGCAGCATCTCCATTCTTCAAAGCCGAGAATTCAACATCTCTGGCAACTTCTAAACAAATGAAGTTCTCGGCAAACTCAAAAACATCAAAAATGAACTTCTCCATTTTTATTCCATTCGGGTCCGTTGGCTTCTGACGAACACCTTCGTGATCTACGTACGGAATCTTCTTTTTGGCAACGTGGAGTTTAAGCTTAGATTCGAAGTTGCAGATTTTTGACAGAAATTCTGAAGAGAAATAGTGGTTGCATATGTTTCCAGCGGAGAATGTTAGTCTACCGTCTGCCGTGCGACTTTCTGCCGCTTCATCCGTTAATTCTGAGTACTCAACAACCTTGTAATGTCCATTCACACGGCACACAACACCAACTGCTTCACTTGGGGTTGATTTCTGAACAACTTTGGCAGCACAGTCCGCATTTTTGCTTTTACAGTAACCAATGAACACTGGATCTGCGACTTTAATAAGAATATTGTCGACGGAATGAGCATGTAAGTGTTCCACACCACGCGCTGCTATATCTGTTAATATACCCTGAGCTTTCAACGCTCTGTACAGTCCTCCGTTCCCATCTGGAGCTGATGAAACATGATGTTTCTCATCCAGGAATATTTTTCCTTCAAAGTCAAAACAAGGCAGTGTTCCTTGTTCAAAGTAAACAATATCCTCCTCGTTCAGACCAAAGTAAGAATGACTTCTGAAGTAGTCAGCGGTCGGTCCCTTTGTGTGTTCTGAAGTCATAATATACCAGGTAATTTTTCCTTCTTTTCCATACTTTTCAGCAGCCATTTGTTGCACCCTCACAATCCTTTCAGCCTGGATTTGAAATAATGTCTTCTTTGATGGTAATCCAACATCGTACATACCTTTTGGGTGACCAAATCCAAGTCTGGTTGCTTGTCCACCAGCAAGCAGTAATACTCCAACTTTCCCATCACTAATTTCTTTTAAACCAATACTTTCATACTCCTCAATTTTTTCGTTGGTCAAATTAGGAACGGCTTCATAATGAGAATCAGGAATGGGTTTTAAATCTTCAACTTTTTCTGAAATAACTTTGCTTGTATCGTTTGCGCGCCTAAACAATTCATTCACTTCGGCAAAGTCAATTTTTTTTAAATCACTACTTAGTTGGTCCCGCTCTTTTTCGGTCAATCCCGGCCAGTATTTTAGAAGATGTCCTTGACCATGGGAATTTAAGTTTTCGAAAATATTATCGTAAGACATTTTTTTATCGTGTTACGTCTGCCCGGCGCGATTAGAAAGCGAACACTGGCTCATGGTTGCGTTACGAACAAGATAACATTTTCACTAATTCTCCCACCACGGTTGTTCAATATACACGTCGGCTCGTTTTGACATTTGCAGACATTTTTGTATACAAATCTTGTATTTACATTTGTGGCTGTACCACTATGCTGAAATACCGATGGTTTGGATTTTTTGGCGTACATTACTGGATTCGTACAACTATGTGGGAAACTGTGAAAGTAAAGAGACATTGTATTATGTACTATGATGCACTCGAAAACAAGTCATTTTTTATTACCAGCCGTCGGTGTGTTCAGAAACTGTATTTATCCAATAATTGATTTATCAGTTGACAGTTTTCTATGTATGTGTAATTTCAACTGAAATTAAAAATATAATCAGATCAAAGAGTATAATAACTATACAGGAATTAAACATAATCAAATAATTTTGCATTCGCGTTTTTTTGCCTTTGCTGGCATTTTTATTAGCCATAAGTTCTTTTTGTTAAACCTTTTTTTAGTTTTCGAATAGACCTCGTAGTTTTGTCTATGGGGCTTTTTGACATTATGTTTTTTTAGGGTTCCGCAGTAATATAAGGAGCCCTTACAGTTTCGCCCAGTGCATCAGTCTGTACTCTGTCTGTCCGCAGTTTAACGCAAAGACAACTGGTACTAAAAAGCTGTAATTTGGCATGGTTATACATATCACTTCTGCAAAGTTGTGAAATAAAAAGTTGAAACATATTTTATGATGTAATGTAATGTTTTTTTACTGGTCTAATCCACTGTGTGTTTTTGGATTGATATCACAAAAATATTGCGGGTATGTAGTAAACATTTTTTCGAATCAGACACTAGCGCCATAGTTTTGGCTACTGCTCACCGAGCATCGACCAATGAAAGAGATTCCGAACTTTTTCAAAATCTGGGGCGGACCCAAAGAGTATAGTAATATAGATGGAACGGACCTCTCGCGTAATTTTTGGTGAAGTTTGTTTTTTTTCTCGTGATGGACAGCTATATTTTTCAAGAAACTCATTGAAATACCCAGCAGTGATTAGACAATCTGTTTTGTTCGTGAGAGTGCTTCACAGTGCTGTGTGACCTGTGGAGAAGTTGGTGAGGCTGGTCTGCAGGTTAGTGGGCCAATAGTTTTCGGTGCTGACGTCGAAACCATTTAATTTTCTCTTTCAACCACAGGGTGGGTTTCATAGGAATCCAGACTATTACTGTCAAAAACATAATTTTACATAACTGTGTTCCCGCGTGTTGCCGGCTATTTACACGCCGCTTCACCATCATCCAACAATTTTTATTATTCTAGAAATATCTATAAAAATAGATATATAAATATTGTTTATATACAATGACTAAAGATAGTCATTGTTTATATAATATAGATTATATTAGAAATCAGTACGATACTGAGGCACGACCATGACAGTAGGCAGCGTAGACAGAGAAACTAGTTTCTCTGTCTACGGTAGGCAGGCAGAACGTCAGCGGTCAGAAAGAAAATTTGAATTTTATCTATTACCTATAGTCTCTGGCCGCCATGCGGATGTTCTGTCAAAAAAGATGTCAAATGGCTTCATTCACGAAGCACTGTATTTACTATTGATCGTTAATGAATTGGTACTTAGCATTGTGTTTAGTGTGATAAACAGTATATTTATTGTACTAAAATTGTTATTACATTACGTTTTTAATGTAAATATGACAGAATCAACGAAAAAGCGGAAGAGACATACAAATGAACAACATAACCAAACTGTTGGACTTCGGGGTGTTATAGATGCTAACTGGCAAAAATTCTTATCAAGCAGCCTTATAATGGATAAGAAAACTGAAAAACCAGCACAGGAAAACAACAACGCCCAATTTTCAGGCACATTCCGTCGTGCCAGAAAGAAAAAGTCGAAAGACCACGAAAACATTCAAAATATGAAAACTCTAAACTTGGCTTCAAATGCGGATACCTTAGTCAATAACTTAGATTTAAAAATAAAATGTGAATCAAAGAACGTAAATGGTGTTGTGAAAAATAATAATAAAAATCGAATTACGAAGTTTTTAGCAATGGATTGTGAAATGGTGGGGGTGGGATATGATGGTAGTGACCACATGCTTGCTCGAGTGTCTATAGTCAACAAATTCGGTGATTGTATCTACGATAAATTCGTCAAAGCGCGGGAAGAGGTTAAGGACTATAGAACTGACATTAGCGGAGTGAGAAAAGAGGATTTACTCAATGGTGAAGACTTTACTGTAGTCCAGAAAGAAGTTTCTGAATTAATAAAAGGCCGAATCTTAGTTGGTCATTCGTTGAAGAATGATTTGTCTGTACTGTTCCTGTCGCATCCTAAAAGAAATATTCGAGATACTTCAAGATATAAACCGTTTAGGAAGGTAATTATTACAACGCACACATTTTGTCTCTCACTGGGTCAGAATTTATTATCATAGGAATGCTAAGCAATTTGTTCTTATAGGTATGCTGGAATAAAAACTAGAAAAATACTTAGGATATTTTCTCTTGTCGCTTAAAAGTTAAACTGTTTGCGCTCTAATATATGCTTAGGCACGAATATGCGTCGCCCAGTGCTTACAAGTTGTAGGTCGTAGGTTAGAACCCAGACAGGCGCTTTACTTTGTGCAAATTATTTCATCACAGTGCTCTTAAAACGGTGAAGGAAAACATTGTGAGAAAATCGGCATGTCCTAGAACCTAAAATTCAAAGACGATGTGACATCTACCAATTCACACTGGGCCTGCATGGTCGATTATGGCCCATTCCCTCTCACTGAGAGGAGGCCTGTGTCTCAGCAGTGGGAACGTTATAGGCTGATTATGCATGTTATGCAAGCTTCTAGTTTCAAACACGATCAACAGAGCCCTATGATCTTACAGTCTTGGGGTGTAATATGCCCTGTCCCTATCACCCCCATTAGACACTCATTAGCCAGTGCACCAATTTAACAATCATCAAAAAACTAATTTATTTTACTAATGACTAAGGCTGATATTTGTTTTTATGCAAATAATGTCGCAGAAAGCGATAAGCCCGCCCATTGTATATTTTGTTGTGTCTGATTTATTTTTGTTATGTATTTTGTGCTGTACACAAATTTGTGCTGTAATACAGAATATAAAATAATGTCAGCTGGAAACAGTGACTTGAATAGACCTTATACTAACTAACTTTACCGTCTTCTCTATTTCAGATCACAAAAGGCAGCACACCATCATTGAAACGCTTGGCTAAAGAGATCTTGGGCATTGACATCCAATCAGGAGAACACAGTTCCGTAGAAGATGCTAGAGCAGCTATGCAACTCTACTGCAGCATAGCTCGGCAGTGGGAGCCTACGCTTGTTGATAAACGAGGAAAGAGGAAAGTCAACCCTGAAGATGATTAGATTTAATTGTTACTATGATCCAGCCTCTACCTTTTCCACCAGAAAAGAATGAAGGTCTCTGCACACAGCCGGCGTGGCGTGGCGGGGCGCGGCGTGGCGGGGCGGCGACGCGGCGCTGGCGCGGCGGCATCGGTCACACTGCGGGCGCGATCACGTCAAAAACACCTATATTTTGTATACATTTCTACTAAATGTACGTATAATCTTGTATTCCCGCTCGGCGCGGCGGCGGCGTGGCGCGACGGTTACCGTCGCGTCGAGCGGGACGGCTCTGTGTGGCGTCGTCCGTAATATCTAGTACATTACAACTGCTCAGTGTCGCGTCGCCGTCCCGTCCCGCCGCGCCGCGCCCGCTGTGTTCAGAGACCTTGAGGTAGCCAAGAAATTAGCTGGAGCATAGTTTTCCCTAAAGGTTTCCTAAGACGGGTGGCCGCCGCCACATAGCGTCCGCAATTTACCATCAACGTCAAAGTCAAAGCATTTATTTCAATTGAGCACATAAAAGGCACTTTGTACATTAAAATAGAATTCATTCTAGTCGCCCCTTCCAAAAGGTAGTTTCATATGGAGAAGAATGGGCAAGAAACTCCACCATTACTCTTTCAAAATGTGTTACAATATTTTGTATACATTAATTATATAATTATATGTGAAGACGATGCACCTATAATAAAATTACTATACCACAATATTATAGGTAAAATTAATTAAATATGTAGAAATGACTGATATGTTAATATTATGTGATAGATACATGACATGGTGCTCACATATTTATAAAGATTGTAAAAGAATAATGTCACTGAAACGTTTTTGATGTGTAATATCTTTCCTCTCGCTTCCCTGCTATCTGTGGGAGTGATTTCGTGAAATGCGACGGAAGTGTGTAACAGGAAGCCGGGGAAGCGCGCGCTATTTGATTTGACCAATGAGCGCTCGCGGTGGTAGAGTTGGTCGTCAGATGGTACCAACTACCAACCCATTTTCCGAGAGGTTGGTACTGTCAGCCAACAGTTGCGTGTGTGTGACGAGAAAGGGAAATAGAGACGGTGAACGCATCAGCTGTGCGCTTAACCTCAAATAATACCTGAATCATTATGTTTAGGATATAATGTTAATGTTTTGCTTATTACCAAGATGAGATATCAGACTGATGTTACACATCGTATGCAACTACTGTAAGGCTCGCTCGTTTTTTATTTTTTCTTTGACAACTGAGCCAATGTTGACTATTCTGCCAGCGTCATGTGGAGACGACAACGCAGCTAGGTGAGCCGTCGCACTTTAGCACTTTGTGGTAGTTAATTATTAATAATTATGTTAGTAGCACTTTATGAAAGTAAGTTGTGTGTTTTTTGTCACCGTAAAGTCGAATCCCGACGCCATCTTTTTCATGACTGCTGTCACTGCGGCCGTTATGTGGCGGCCACCGCTATTCTAGGAAACCGTAACTAAATCGCCATGTCCTTCATAGGCCTGATTTAATTATAATAGTCAGATAGGAAACGCCGGCCTCATCTAGTTAACATAATTATGATTGACATGTAAAAGTAAAATAAAATCATTTATTATTTTTAATGTAAAAAAATCTATGAAAACTGAGAAGTCTTGTATCTTCAGAGAACATCAATTGTGTATAAAATTCTTCCATCAAGTTTCTGATGAGTCTGAACAATAAGATCAGTTATATAATAAATGGTTTTATTTCTGTAAGTAAGTTTGTACAAACACTTTTTATTTTTTTTTAATCTAGATGAGGTTTGTTATCTCCTGTTAGCTTAAGTTCTAGTACCTACAAACGTATTTTTTTATCGAACATTGTATTTCTAACGCACTGCGGGGCGAGCACGGCCTACTGTGACAGGCTCGAGTCACACATTTTTATCACAGTTTTTGAGCAAAAACCGGGATAAAATGCGTGTCCCACCCCAACAACAGAGGCCGTGCTTGCCCCGGTGCTTAGCGCCGAGAGTTCAAAATCCGACAGTGTATTTTCTTGACGCGCTGGGATACGCTCTGTTACAATTTCAATGCTCGGCTCAACGCCGAGAGTAGAAAATCCAGTGCGCGATAAAAAAAGTCGTCCCAGGAAAAAATCGTTTGTGGCAACACGGGGCTAGTTAAAACAATCAAAATAACATAAGTTGATATGAGATTCGGCATTAAATTAAAATTAACTTTCGAAAACTGAAGTTGAGGTACAAAAAGCAATATTTAATATTTTTTTAAGTTAAAATTATTACAGTGATTTGTTGAGCTATTATTTTTTCAACAAAATGCGACATTTTCTGATACAGTCAGGGCATTATATGTTAAACAAGTTGACACGTTACGTCAATTTGCCGTATTTAGCAATTTCATACAATTAAGTTGGTAGTCAATTTGCTTAACAATGAATTTCCCTGACTAGTTACATGTATAAAGTTTTTCTGCAAATTGTAGCTCTGTGTCACATTGTATGTTGATCAAAATACGATTCGAGACTAATGATAACTTGACTATTACTGAATTAGGGTGAAATACTCACATGGATCAGAACTTCTCTATCTCTTTCATATATTTAGAGGCAATAAGCTAGAGCTAGAAGTCTGCTTTCGCACTCATCCGCAAGGAAGATGGGAATGGACTCCGCCCTTACTACTCTACACACACACACACACACACACACACACACACACACACACACACACACACACACACACATTAATTACACTAGTGTGACAAAAAAGTTGTTTTTCTATTTCATTTTATATTTGAGGTATCCCACAGAGATAATAAATTGATATGTATTATAACATTATCAACACAAACGAAGTAGGTTAAATACATATTATTGAAGATAACTCAAAAACCACTCATCAGAACTTGACCATGGGACCAGGCGTTTCCAATAAACAAAATTAAAAATCCGAATTCGGTCGACGTGGTAAAGAATCGCTAAATAAAAAAAGAGTCAACTGAATTGAGAACCCCCTTCTTTCTTTTAAGTCGGTTAAAAAGGACAGATATATGTATAATAATAATAATATGAGACAACATCCACACAAGGTCGTCCCGAACTAGGTCGAACCTGTACTACGGTAACCTGATGACTGATATACATACTTAAATACATATACACACCCAGTCACAGATCAAACAGACATGTTCGTGCACACAAATGTTTGACTTGTCCGGGGACCGAACCCGGGACCAGCGGCTCAGAAGGCAGGGTCGCTACCAACTCCACCAACCGGTCAGTCAAACTATACATATAACTGTACAGTATTGTTTATACACGAAGCGACGCGCGCTTTACTTGTGGTAACCAAGTGTAGAAACATGCTGTGAATGTGTGCGTGTAGACGAGTAGCGTCAACACATAACAAACACGCACACTTGAATTCGCCATTGCATCGGGCGGTACCGAGAGCTCCTACGCTGACAGACACAATACATTCACAGCGTGTTTGTGCACTTAGTAACCACAAGTAAAGCGCGCGTCGCTTCATGAGATAAAAATACTACAGTCCCCTCATAGTTATTTTACCTCTGAATTTTGCATCACTGTCAAATTCAAAGTGATCCTTATTAGCGTTAAAATAATGTTGCTGTTGAATTGTTGCCACTGACTAATCTGTCAAAATCAATGATCTTTATCCTTGTCAAAATAAGGTTGTAATTGGATTGCACCTGTCAGAGGTTAAATAGCTGTGATCGGACTGTTTACAATACAGGGATCTTTTGGCGCGTGGTTAAAATCGGAACTAACACCGCCATTTTGTTCTTTCAATACATTTCACAAATTCATACTAACAGCGCCCCCTGTCAACGTCATTGAAGCGTCTAAAAATCCTTGTACAGACGCCAGCAGGTCAAGCTACCCGAAACTGTCAAATTTTCCCAATCAACCTTGAACCTTAATGCTTTAGCGATAAAGTTGAAAATCTATTAAAGAAATTTGACAGATTGTAGTAGCTTGATGTGCTGGCGTCTGTACCATTTAACAGCAAAATCTGTGTGTGATTTCACCCTAAAAGAGTTTATTTGATGTTGTACGCTCCCTAAATCGAAGATGTTGATTGTTTCTTCGATAAATAAACGAATGTGTTCCTTGACGTTGATATTACTGAATAAATATATTTTTTATTACGAATTTGTTGTTTTTATTTTATTACTGTACCTATACTGCGTTCGCGATTTAGTTTCCAAAAATGTAAACAAGTATGTGTTTTTGGAAAAAAAAAACTTTAATGCCCAGACATAAAGTTTAGTATACACTACAACTTCAAATATTTGAATGACTTAAATCTGCACAGCAGTTTTTTTTTACATTGAATCAGGGGACTACAGAAAAATATGTTTACTAAACAAGGGGATAGGCAGAAGTGTAAAGAAAGGCCAACGAGACGAGATAAAGAATGGAAACAAACTTTCAGGGTTGCATAACATAATTTATTTAAAGAAAGTTTTTTTTCGTGGTGAAATGATATCTTTCAAAAGTTGTCTATAGCTGCGAGGCTGTGTATTAAAATCAACTACCACACACAATAAAAGTTAAAATCAACAAGAAAAATAAACAATAACGGATTAATAACTACAAAAAACTTAACAAATATGGAAACGAATAAATTCGTATCACTTCGAACGCAATCCAGACACTAATGACCCAGCGGGGCGAGCACGGCCTACTGTGATAGGCTTGAGTCACACATTTTTATCACAGTTTGGGAGCAAAATGCGTGACTCAAGCCTATCATAGAGGCCGTGCTCGCCCCGCAGCAGACCAAATATTGATAGCTGCTGTACCGACCGCTTTCCTGTACCACGAATCACACAACGGCAGCCGTCGTTGACCAATTGCCGTCTGACAAAGGACAGAGATGATAGTCGCTCGCTATCATAATGTAACTCAGCAATGGTCAGGTTGTTTACGTATTGTATCTCATCTTGTTGGCCTTACTTTAGTACACTAACATTTTGCTTATCAAGTTAAAAGCCACATGTTGTTTATAGTGAGCAATCTTTAACTCGAGGCTTCGAGTGAGAACCTCCTGATGAGAAAGCGTAGCACAACTAATCGGGATCGAATCCGGGCAATACGCAAAGTTTCATTAAGCTACCACTTACACGTCTAGGTAGGTACATCGATGTTGATACTATAGAGGTACGAGGAACAGGGTGTAAAGTTCACTCATACCTCCATAGAGAAGGGAGAACCCTCCGACTAGACGGGTGTTGGTGTCTGGTGGGCAACTGCCCGACGATTGATGTCGGGAAGTTTTAAATATGCTAGTCGCGCGGTAAACTCTGCTTGCGCGATGCAGGATTTGCGTGACGTCAGTATGACGCGCAGCTCGCATGTGGCGATGTAGATACCGCTTGCTCACTCATAATGTAACTGATTATATGTATGTAGTATAGATGTACCTATTATTCAATGTCACAGAAAATCGTCTACGTTGTACTTGTTCGGTTATATGTCTGCATCGATGTTTAAACGACTTTGTACATAATGACATTGATATAGTAAAGTATATTATTCAATATCGGTATGAAATCCGTTACTTTCGCCCGGTTTGATGTCTGCATCGAGGTTGACACAAGTTTGCACTTAATGTAACTGAAAATAAGGTGTATAAACAATCTCGATATGAAATCCATTACGTTGCTCTCGCCCGGTTTTATCTCTGCGTCGATGTTGATACAGCTTTGCACTTAATAGCACTAATAATAAAGTGCATTATGCAATGTAGAGAGAAAATCCACTGCGTGGCACTCGCACGGTTTGATGTCTGCATAGATGTTGATACCTACAACTTTGCACTTAACAACATTGAAAATAAGATGTATTATTCAATGACGACAGACAATTCACTGCGTTGCAGTGAAGATAAGGTTGTAGCTATAAGACACAGATCGAGTTTAAGAATAAATCCGGCTTGGTAATAATCGGTAATCATAGATAAGTTATGGTCTCAAGTATATTGCTGCCAAGAGCGAGTGTATGCTTTTTGGTCTTGGTGATAAAACCCCTTAAGAACCTCCACCTATTTTGCTGAACGGTTCTCCTCTCGCTAGAGTGGTGGTGGGGCTGGGTACCGGCGCGGCGGCGGCGAGGCGGAGCTGAGCGAAGAGTCCGGAGGTGATGGGCGTGCTTGACGTGCGGCTTGTCTCGTCAACATGTTATCTTCATTTTCCTCGTTTAACCCTTTACCAGGCCTCGGACAAATCCTGCAGTAATAATGTTTTTTTGGTAGATTTAGATGAGTGATAAAATTTGGTATGAGATTTTATCAATTATATTTAGAAAATTTGCTGAAAACCTGAAAAAAAACATGTGGGAAAACATAATCCCATTGCCTGTCTAGACGACGACTTTTTATCTATATATATAAAATAAAAAACGATTGTCATTTTGACTACAAAAGTTTACCACTAAGTACCCACATTTTATATTTCGATAAATGAGATGTTTGAGTAAATCCTAAATAAAACCCGTGGCAAAAACCTAGTATAAAATAAAGATTTTAATTCACCGGGCAATGGACATAATAACTCCCGCAATAACTATGAATTCACAGGCTTAGGTCATATGGTTCCCCACATGTTTTATTTAGTTACATCATGATATTTTAGAAGTTTTTACTTATAATTTATGCACAAATCACTAGAAAAACTCAAATTCTACAACATATCAAAAAATTGTACGACACTACCTTTCTCCGATTCGCCATAATGATTAAAAATACGGTGCACTTGTCACAAAAATGTTCGTTTAGCGGCCGACCACAGATGAAATGGCTGCAAAAGTGACATTTGCGTTCCGTTCGCCTTTTTTTTTTTGCTTTTCCTATATATTATTTTTCTATGTTGGCGTTTTTGACAGTTTGTGGTAGATTCTTTACCAAAACCTGGTAAAAACTCTTAAAAATCTAGGTGGGAAATGCTTAATCCATAGCCTGGTTAAGGGTTAATTTATTGTATTCATTGTTGTTCGGAGGTGACAACTGTCATGTCACCTCCTAATCGGTAGTTTTTGGTTTAATTTATTTCCATTTTGGTGTAATATGGTCTCTTTTATGGTTTTTCAGTGGGTATTTAGATTGTGGATTAATTTTGAATGAAAAATTTCAGTAAAACTGGGTCAAAATTACGTTAACTATTAAAATGATAAAAAACTGGAAAACAAGACGTTTTGTTGACACGGTGTTGTCATTATTATTATTGACGGGTCGGAGGTTCAATCATACGAAAACACCGACTCATTCTTCATAAAGTTTATTGCTTAGCGTATTACATTAATACACGACTCACAAAACTAGGGAAAACTTCAGTCACGAAACAACAAGCTTAATTTCTCAGTGGTTTTACAACGGCCTGATGACATCTCAAAACTTGGCGGGAAAAAGCCCCCTAGTGTCACCTCTTTTTGACAACCCTCTACCTTGTCATTCTGTTGGTGTTGCCAACAGAAACCAAATGTGGAGCGTTGCGTTCGCCACATATTTATAATAATACATTGGAAACTTGCAGGGCGTTATTTTCATAAGGTATAAAGGGTTGCTAGTATAAAATAAAATAACAATATCAAAACGAACTGCACTTTATTATGACAATTATTTTTATTACTTACAAAGTTTTTTTTAATATATTATGCCACAGTTAAAATTCAATTTTCACATGACGCTAACTATATTTTAAAAACTAGCTTTTTATTTTTCGTTGCTTGCTCATTATGTATGGATGGACATTTTATAATACTTATTTAATTAAATATTTCATGTCATTAGCAATAAGTATCTTGATTTTCGGCACGGTTGAACGTTACTGATTTTTTCATCGAAATTTCCTAGAAAAGCGGTTCCATCATATTATGACGGCTGTCATTACAATTTGTTATTTACATCAGTATTTGATATTTAGTCAAACCCCGTTGCCCTAAGATTTAAATCGCTAGATTCTCAGTCAAATAGCTACATTGTCAGTCGAAAAATAGTCCACACTGTGAAGAGTGAGCTCACACATTATTAAATAGCGTTTCCATGACAATCAAGTCAAGTCACAGCGTCACTGTGTGTCAGAGATGTCCAAACGAAAAAGAAACGCGAAAACAAAATCTTTTGACGCAGTATGGCGAATCTAACGATTTAAATCTTTGTCGCTGTCATCATTTTCATGACAACCGTCACTACAGCTGTTAAGTGCGGCCACCGCTCTTATAGGAAACCGTAGCCAAGGCCCGCGACGTATTTCAAACATCATTCTGTCTCTGTCATCTGCAAACGATGGACAGAAATAGAATGATGTTTTTTTTTAATTTCTGGTTCAATTGGACCTTAACTTTTATTCAAATTTAAGGTTTTATTTATATCTCTGTGTGAAACAAAGTGTGTATGTTGCATAAAATGAAACAAAAATATACAGTCAGAGAAATTAAATGTTAAGCAAATTAACTTAAATTGTCCGTAGGTACCTACTTATATTAAAATCACAACTGGCGTTCTCAGTGAGCTGTAAGAAATGGCTATAACTTAGTGTCAATTTGCTTAAAACATTTAATGTCCCTGACTGTAGGTACTTTCGATTCACAATTATTCACATAAGTTTACAATACGTAAAGTCAAAATCATTTGTGCTTTACAGGGCATTTTATTTACATGATATTGTGGTTTTCTAATACATTCCCTTGAATGGCGCTTATCATGTAGGTGTAGTCGAATTCGTAATTGCTTTAACACTTTTGGCACAGCGTGAGCATAATCAACCTATAATGATCCCACTGCTGGGACACAGGCCTCCTCTCTGTGAGAGGGAGTGGGCCGTAATCCACCACGCGGGCCCAGTGCGGGCTGGTGGATGTCACATCTCTTCGAATTTTTGGTTTTAAGATATGCAGGTTTCCTCAAGATGTTTTTTCTTCAACATTTTTGAGAGTGATGAAATAATTTACACAAAGTAAATCACCTGTCTGGGTTCGAAATTATGACCTACAACTCGTAAGTCGCAGGCGTTACCACTAGGCCACCTCTCATTTTGACAACAATTCCCAGTAAATTAAAACTTCAATATGGTTGAAAATAACTGTCACATTGACAGCTAGTTCTTGCCTTTGTTTTAAGACAGACATGCAAGTGACATTCAACCAAAGGGTTTTAAAGCAATTACGAGATTGACTATACCTACATCGAAACCAACAATCGGAATGGATATTTTCGTCAGTTAATTATGATGAGGCATGTCCACTTAAAATTGTGCTTAAACAAAATGTACTCTTTGTCGTACAGTTATCTCCTATATTAAGGCATTTGGGCATTTTTGGTTATCAATACATTTCAAGATTTGAAAGTAATTACATACATTAGGGCCTGCTTGCACCACAAACCTAACCTTTAATTATTTAAAACGACTTTAAAACGTGCTATTTCATTCAATTGTTTGAAGATGATCGAGATAGAGTGATGTTTTGAAAACATTTTGCGTTAAACGTATTTAGCTATTTGTAGTGCAAGCGGAGCATGAAGTCAAGAATACACAACGGCCAGTAACTTGCACAAAATATGTGAGTAGCTTGCATGCCAGTGTGACATTAACCAATCAGACGTTGTTAGCTATATATAACTAAACGGCTCAACGGGCCGGGAACGAGCTATACTTGGAGTCTCTCTTATGGAAAGAATTCGGAATGAGGAGATCCGGCAGAGAACAAAGTTGTCGACATAGCTCACAGAATAAGCAAGCTGAAGTGGCAATGGGCTGGCAATATTAGCCGTAGAACCGATGACCGTTGGGGTAGACGTGTTCTTGAGTGGAGACCGCGAATCGGCAAACGTAAGGTAGGATGCCCTCAGGCTAGGTGGAGCGATGATCTTCGCAGGGTGGCTGGTAGAGGCTGGATGAGAGTTGCTGAGAACCGAGCTGAATAGCGTGCGATTTGAGAGGCCTATGTCCAGCACTGAACTGCTGTAGGCTGATGATGATTATCTCAGCCAAAAGACGTTCACTGCTGGACATGACATGTTGCCATCGCCACGGCTGATCCTGTTTCATCTAAAAACCCACGTGAAGAGGCTGGGTGGCAACGTGTACGTTGGAATCACCTTTTTCTCGACAATAATTGAAGTCAAGGTCAATTAAAGGCTGTCCATGAATCAAGAGACAAGTATCCCACGGAGGGTCATGGGTTAAGAGATATTTGCAAGTTTTTCAAGTTATTTAATTTCAGGAATAGAAGAAGCTTTGTCGTCTACGAATTCAGAAAAGTAATTATTTAAAGTTAATTAAATATAAAAATTAATTCAAATTATTTAAAGTAATTCAGAAAAATCAGCCACGTGGAAGCAGTTTAGAGATAATTGTAATCAGAGACTACTCTCAAAGTCCGTTAACGAAGGAACTGGCCCGTCCGAAAGTAGTTCGATACTTCGGAATGAACCCTACACCCGATTAATTAACTTTTATGTATGTAAAGTTCACTCATACCTCCATAGAAAAGGGAGGATCCTCCGACCAGACTGGTGTCGTGTCAGATGGGCAACTGCCCGACGATTGATGTCGGGACGTTGTATATGTATAGAGTTGATATGACAGAGGGCCATTAACTTACACTACGTATACTAGACATGTTTAGTATTAATTCAAACGGTATAAAAATAAAAAGCACCAAAAATATCTTTTTTTTTTTTCTTTCAAACAAATTAAATAGCTTACAAATCGGAGTAAAACGCAACCACCATTTGTAATGAAAGTGCAAGTGTGTGTGTATGCATCGCCATCTTTTTAGCGAAAATATTTGGTTGTACTTGTGACTTGCGTCAGAGCGGCAACAACGCATCGTAGGTTATACTCAGACTTATCGTTTTAAGGTGCATGACCTATGCGTATAGACATAATCAGCTGTTAGGAAAGATACATCGTGTTCAAAACTTAAAAAATCATTTGCGAATAAACTACTGCTCCTATTTAATTGATTTTTGGTACAGAGCTTGAAAATGGTACCTAGTATAGTCAGTTTAAAGGAAAGCCCCTCTGTCGTATCAACTTTGTATATGCTATTCGCGCGGTAAACTCTGCTTGCGCGATGCAGGATTTGCGTGACATCAGTATGACGCGCTGCTGGCACGTGGCGATGTAGATACCGCTACAGGAGTAAGTAACTGTCAAGTGGTGTTGTCATTCATTTTTAGTTCGGGGCTCGAAGAAATCTTATGTCCGTAGGTGATACGGCGTAGCAAACGCCCGTTACTTCGGCCGAGACTACGGATTTCGTGCTTAGACAATAGACCCCCAGTTTAAAGATAATTGTGAATGTGAGGACTATGCGGGTCATTGTTTAATTTCTCATATATTGTGGACTGCAGTCACATTTAGATGCTTTTGTTACTAATGTGCATATTACTGGTATTAATTCGTTCATTCATTCATTTATTCATAAACAATAAATTTACACTGTTGAACATCACATAGCTTCAAACGTTTGAAGAATTTTCAAGACGGGACGGCGCAGTGCTAAATAGAGTATGTTCAGAGTTAGTTCGGCGCTGCAATATGTCTGTACGCATCAAACTCCCTAATTTGGCATTTTTTTTATGCTGGCAACATTGTGTTCGGTGCCATTTAATTCTATCGCGACCGAATAAAATATGATTCGTACGGTGTTACCCCAGCACCGAAGTTACCCAAACATACATGCTCAAATACCCGTATTTGAATCTAGTTTATTATCTGACGCTGCAGTAGCAAGAGTTATTGTCAGTAAGACATTATACATTGTTTTGTAGGTATCAAAGACATTTATGTTTTACGTACTATTATAGTCGCAGTATTTAAAGGAAACAATTTTCTATCGAACACTGTTCCTGCCGACTATTTCTGTTCTGTGTGATTAAAGATCTGTTTTTTTTTTTATTCAAGTTAGCAGTGAACTGCTTTTAAACAGCCTCATTACAAAACGAGTTTTGACTTCAGTCGCAGCCCAAACCTTTGAGCTATTTTCAGTATTTTGAACTTTATTCCGACAGCAGTAAAGTTCCTATTACATCAACAGACAACGGAACCGAGGCCTAGGTCCAGTTTCTCTAACGAAAATGATTGCAAAACTGTTGCGTTTGGCTGTCGATCGAGAAATTGGGCCTAAGTTGACAATTTCATATTATAAACTTTACAACAATCGGAATAGGGTTTAAAATACAAAAACTGTCTCAAATGTTTAAGCGGATACGAGGTATGAAACTATTAATATGTAAAACATAATTGTCATTGATAGTCCAAAAAAGTTTTTGAAGACAACGAAGGGCCTGTCTTTCAGTTTTCAGGCTTTTTTACAATGAAATCCAGTTTGAAAACGCAAATACAGTATTTAAGACGATTAGAAGACATTATGATTGAAAAAGAATAACAGTTACGAAATAATGAGAATTTTTTTTTTCCGGCATTTGATTTTCGACGCACTGCCTAGCGCTGAGAGTTGAAAATCCAAAACTGTGTTTTTTTGGACGCGCTGGGACGCCCTCTGCTGGATTCTCAATGCTCGGCTCAACACAGAGAGTTCAAAATCAAGAGCGCGACGAAATCCCCGTGCGATCGGAGGCTTACTTTCAAAATGTTTAGGCGTTTATTGTCATAGAATGCTAGGGGGCGCTGAAATTAACATTTAAATATATTTTTTCAATAAATATTTTATATATTTAGTACAAGCAACGCAGTGACTAGGTAGTACAAATTCACGAGTCTTCTACACAATGGGCCAGGCTGGTCAAACTTCCGCCATTGTTGCAGAAAATGTCCCTTTAAATATGAGACAACATCCACACAAGGTCCAGGTCCCGAACTAGGTAGAGCCTGTACTACGGTAACCTGATGACTGATATACATACTTATATACATATACACACCCAGACACAGGTCAAACAGACATGTTCATGCACACAAATGTTTGACTTGTCCGGGGATCGAGCCCGGGACCAGCGGATCAGAAGGCAGGGTCGCTACCAACTGCATCAACCGGTCAGTCAGTCTTTCAATCAGTTTTTTTTTAAACTATGCCTTAAGAGGGCTATCACAATTTTTCTTGTATTTGAGCGTTTGAAGAGTCACACACTCAAATACAAGAAAAAATGTGATATTTGTTTAGAACTCTCCCGAGAGAAATTCTCGGGCATATTTTATTTTTTATTTTGTGGCCATATCTAAACCATAATGACACATCAAAACTCCCAGTTTATATGTGTGATTATGGTTTAGATATGGCCACAAAATGGCAACGCTCAAATACAAGAAAAAATTGTGATAGCTCTTTTAAGTCCCATGTAATAGGGGGCGAGCCTATTGCCATCAATTGGACATAAACCGACGGAAAACACATTTAATTTTAAATCAGAAGTTGTATGTTTAAAAATGGGGTGCCAGTCTGGCCCAGTGTGTAAATGACACTTTTTATCTTCGATCAACAATACCGACTAGATATCGGGTCGGCGCAAGAAATAGGTCTCGGTAAATAACAGCGCACTTGAGATGTGAGCTCTTATTTTGTTTAGTTCGCTTGCCAATGTAAACACGACTATATTACTAGGTGCCATGGTTGTAATTAGGTTGAACTTATAACGGCTTTAAACTTTTTTCACGCGGTCAGTTTTTAGCTTTGATTTTGTACGAGACCCATTGTCTAGTTGAAATTGTTGATCGTAGATTTTTATACAACAAAAGTTTTTTTTCATTATATAGTACAATACTTTTTCTATTTATTGTGCATGAATAACGTTCTTAAATTGTTCTTAGAGTCAAGATTTGCATGTTAGTGCACGTTTTATGGTTTTATAGGTAAACTTTATCTATACAAAGTTTTTTATTGAAACACTGTTTTTCCTAGTGCCAGTTTTCAGTTTCCCACAAAGGATTTGTCAAATGTAGTGTCTTCATATTTTTAAGGCACCATTGTGGAAGAAAAATAAATGTTTATTTACTATTATTATTACAGTCTGTGAGTATTTGTAACTCGAATGAATAAATGAATAATAATAATAATAGTACAAAAAACATTGTAGTGTCTTCACTTATTAATGTTTCATTAACATGCAAATCTTTTCTCTATTAAATAGTTAACAGTATTTCGATGCTAATTATATTTAAATTCAATACCTAAGTGTTACGCACCATTTTTGAAAAATATACCAATTAGACCTTACGACAGAAATATTGATGACCCGAGAGAGAAAAGAGTTTGAAAAATTTCGAGTTTAAAAAATATATATTTTTGTCATTTTTAAACCAAGAATATACGAGAAGTTAGAGTGAGCCAGAGTTATATGACACTTTTGAGTTAGAAAGAGTCCGAGCATCTTATTCGCTTTTCCTGTATTTAGTGTCGAATAAGAAGATTGTTTTAAAACGACAACAATATTGAAGTCATGTAATATCGTAGGACGGTTTCTTAAATATCTAAATTATATTAATAAAATCGTCAATACTTCTGTCAATACAGGGAAATAAAAAAAAAATCACAACTTTACTATGAAATAACAAAAAACAGGGTAAACGCACCGATTGTCGGCGTTTCAGAATATTAACTACTTTAACACTTTTCGAATTTGTTTCATGTAGGACAATCGGTGCGTCTGCCCTATATACTTTAAATAATACATTGTTATTAACAAATTATATACAGCTAAGTAATAAGTACATTTGTAATACGTTATGTTGCTATCATTAAAAAAAAACTAACACTATAGTAGCATTTTTCAATTTGTGGCAACACCAAAAAAAATCGGTACACAAAAACGTACCATACTTCGAATCAAAAGAAAAAATCTTGTTTTAATAATGATAATGTACATTGATGGTTTAGTAGGTAATTAAGGTAAGGAGAGGCACAAAAAATAAATATACCTTTTGACATTACAACATTTTGACTATACTGCCATCCATAAAAGGTTTATTATTATTTTAATTTCTTGATGCGCCATTCTACACAATTTACTTAATTCTTTTATTAAGTTAAATTTATACTTTTAAAAGGTTTCACAACACATTTTAGAATCTCGAAGGAAACATTATGAACCATTTTAATTTTTCTGACCGCCATTTCTAGTTTGAAATCCATAGACAATATGAGAAAAAAAATTGCCAACAAAATCTTATATTCTGTAATTATTAAAGATGGCAGTAAAGTTCACATTAAGAATTTAATTTGTGCAAAGCAGGTGAAAGATCATATAATATTTATTCCTTAAACATCATATGATATAATTATACTTCTTTTTTACACTTTAAAGTTGTGACCATAGAGTGAACTTACTTTGGTTTTTTTTCTCAAGCTAAGTACAGTAGCGTTTCATAGGAATATGGATATTGACTTTATGCGAATAAGGTCCATTTTCGTATGATACGCTACTGTACTTAGTTTTAATTGGATGTTTAAGGATATGTTCAGTATAAAAGCTTGTGGAATGTATGTACACGGATGTTATTATGCGTAGTATATGTTGCGTCGCGGTTGGCGGCCTATCTTCGTCATGTTCGCGCATAATTCTCGGTCTCTGGAAGTTAAAGAAGAATTGATTAGGCAAGAGACATTAAAATAATTTTTTAATCGTGGTGAATATTACAACTTGCACACGAACTACTTTCTAAGCGATCGCAAACATGTCCTAACGTGTCCATACTCCTAGGATGCACTGCTCGTGCGCCTGCGCAGGTATGGATCCGCCTTAAAGACTGTAACCTCGAGTTTGTTGCGGTGTTTCTTCCCAGAGTAGCTGGATAAGAAACACCGACTTCATCTAGTTTTAAAATACGATTTGACACGTAAACAGGTTTTTGTTTGTTTGTTTTTGTTTTTTTTTTTTAAAACGTTGCCCACTAGGAATTTCTCCTGTATCGTGGGTGCGTTTACAACCATTTAAACTCACATACACAAACAGCCAGACCCGGAACAACTACTTGCAGGACATACAAATATTTGTTCCGTGCGGGAATCGAACCTGCGACACGCGGCGCAGCAGTCAATCGCTTAACCACTGCGCCAACCGTGCCGTTTTTAAAACTCAATTTATTTATTTTTTTGCTAGCGTGCGCTGTCTCTCTCTTGGGCCAAAGCCTTTTTACAAAATACATATAATTTATCATTTACTATTAAAATTATAGTAATACAAGTCATGTGCCCCATGGGATATCCCATCGCGGTAAACATGAAAAACTTCCATACAAACTATCATCCCCTATTTAACACCTTTAGGGGATACATTTTCAAAAAATCTTTCATAATGTTCCCTTTGTAACACAGCGGTTTGGGCTATGCGTAAAAAAATCAAGTAATATAAATAATTATTCAAGGAAAAACTATTTATATACTTAAATGAATGAACATAATTGTGTACTTACAGGAATGTAAAAATAATCTAAAATATTTAAGTACATTTTGCAGATAAAATAATAGATAAGCGAAATGTCAGTATTTTAATCGCAATCTCCTGACTTTGATTATACAATGTGGCGCTACAATGGTGACTTTAATTTAATACACGGGTAGGGCTAGTGCCCATTAACCATATAAATATTGATAGGTTAAAATAATACGTAAACTGAAAAAAAAAATTTTTCAAACAAACTAAATAATAAAAAAGTCATTAAAATTGGGATCACCCTTGCAAAAATTCATTCATGAAATTACTTACCTAGCTCGCTTACGTTAACTCGGAGCGGCAGCGACGCGGCGCATCGCGTCTTGTACCTACTCGTGATCGGTCCGATTCTTTGACGGCATATTATCAAAGAAACCGAGCGGCGCAAGTGGTACAAACACTTATCACATCACCCTCTCTTGTTACTATTAGTAATAACTGTCATCACTAATCACTGCCATCACGATCATAAGTTTACACAAGCACTAATAGCACAAATAAATGCGTCCGTATCGCAAGAGGTGTAAACGTACCTACTAGATAAGAAAACGAAAACCAATCAAAGTGTCTTTATCGCAGTACCATGATCTAATTACTATCCTAATTACACAAAAAGAAATAAATAAAACAATAGCTAAGAGTCTTTTTCGCGACGTAATTATGCGCACTAGTATAAATAAGTGCGTCAAGGACACGGGTTCGACTAGCACTAGAAAAGCAAAAAAAGAATTCGTGTTCGGTGCGGCGGGTGGGTGGAAGGGAGAGCGCGCGTCGCCTGCGCTGCTCGCCAACAAAGGAAATTTCCTTAAATTCGCCTACTCTATGCATTTGTTTCATCCTAATAGTATTGCTTATTCGTTTTAATTTCATTGATGCGAAGTTATGATCCGTGACCGAGGGAAATGACCGCTGCGCGACAGTTCTTTAAGTACAGGTTGCTCTAAGATGCTATTTCCTAAATTCTTTAATAAATCTGTAAATAATAACGTTTAATGGAAATAAAAAATTGTCATGAAACGAAAATGTGAAAACGTATATGTGTGTTAAATTAAGGTCACCATAGCAGCGCCACGCTGTATGTAAGTTAAAACTCGTTCCCACAATAACCACTTAATTATCTCCTAAAACAGGGCTTCCTCTCTCCTATCCCTTTGCTGTGCCCTACAGGGTAATGATCTAAATTATATAAAGAATAGAATAATATTTATTTGCTTAAAAACATGGTATAAAAATATGTTAAAATGCAAAATAACAAGAGCATTCTTTTAGAGTTTTTCAGTTAAGCATACAAATTATTACAAGTATATTGAACATTTATGGTCAAGGAAGTCTTTGACACTATAGAAACTATAACTACACAGCCATTCATGCAAGTTACCACATAAGTACACATTATGGTAAATCAATAAAGACATTGAGTACTGAGTATGAATTTAAGATTTTTATTAATAAATTATAGAAATATTCTTACCTAATGTCTCCCCACCCGCCATTCCCCTTAACAAGTTTCTTATTATGTTTGGCGCCGCCGGCGGTGACGGTCGCGCTCACTCTCGTGGGAAATAAGTAAGGTTTAGCGTTTTTAAGGAGTTTTTGTACTTTGCTGATCACTGTTGAAGCGTTGCAGTTTGATTTCTTGTGGTGGAAGCCGCTGGAATTGAGGAAAGATATAATCAATTGCAATTTAGTTAATAGATACTGGTGCCGATTCCCTTGTTCACAAATTAAACCAAATTTAAGTTCAGTGCATCTTTTTCTTTCTATTTCATTAAGAAAAGGACAGAAGGTAAATTTTAGTTTAGTCCTGTCAAATTAATCAGCGCCTGACACTACTCCATACAAGTTTAGACGTGATTAAAAAGTTGACTACTAAAATTACATCAAATTACGTCAGGTGCTGACTAATTTGACAGGACTAAACAAATATTTATCTTCTGTCCTTTTCATAATGAAATAGAAAGAAAAAGATGCACTCAACATAAATTTAGTTTAGTTTGTGACAAGCGAATCGGCACCACTGTCATCATATTTAACTTGACATAACATAGTGCCTGTTGTCTCAGAAAGGGGGGGAGAGGACTATTTGAACTAATATAATAAAGAGAAAAGATTTGATTTTTTGTATGTTTGTTTATTACGCTTCACCCTGAATTTTGTACTTATGTTTGTTTATTAGATTACGCTTCACGCTGAAACTGCTCTACGCCAACCGCTTAACTGAGACATTGCCTGAGGTAGCTGCGCGGTGCGGGAGGGGTGACATCGTCACAAGTTGACGAATCACTGAGCTCTCGCACACGTCACCACACCCCTCCCGCACCGATCAGCTACCTCAGGCAACGTCTCAGTTAAGCGGTTGGCCTATAAATCGATTTGGATAAAATTTGGCACATGTGTAGACCATGACCTGGGTTAGAACATAGAATGCTTTAAATCCTGATATTCCCACCGAATCGAGACATATGCGGGTGAAACCGCGGGCCACAGCGAGTTTTATTACAACAGTTATATTTAAGTCCCATGTGATGTAATGGATTTGTTGATGGCACTATTGCCATCAACAAATCCATTACATTACGAGCCTATGCTCGTGAGATATGTTAGTCCAATGTAAAAGCGGGCAAACCTATTGCCATAAACCGGACGGTCGTCACAAATCTGCACAACGGACTGTACCGAAGTATTTCCTAATGGAATGGTTTCCTATTATAACACTTTCCACAATGCTGGGATCGTATCTTAAACCCCACGCCTGGCAGTTAAAGTTAATGACAGTTGAATATCATGTTTTCGCTGGTATTATTCGATACCACCAATAAAGAACTTTAATAAATAATAAATAAGTTGTTTATTGATCATCACAGCATTGTAGTACACGGTAATTTACAGGGTTGACAAATTTGTGTACTAATCCTTTTTTTTTTTTGTGGGTGGGAAATCATCAAATAACTTCTCCCGCTCTGGGCAGAGCAGGAGGGCGTGTCAGACTCTTACTGACTAAAACCCACCCGTGTTCCTTCAGTTGCCTGTGCCAGGGGCCACGGTAACCCTCTTGGACTTTTCCGCAACCCTAGCAGGCATCGGTCCTAGCAAACCCCGTCATTGGTGCTGACATCTCTTTGAGGCGCGCGTGGAACACAACGCGCCATCGACCCGGGCCTGGTCCTTATCGAACGGCGAGCTGCCCATTGCTCGCCGTTCGCAGGCCCGCGCCTACGGTGGCCGGGAATCGGCCTGCGATTCCCGACGCCCAGGGCGTCTCCTGCGGCGGCTAGGGGCGTGAGGGCGCAAATTTTGCCTCTCCCTCACGCGTTCCGCCTCCTCCTTCGCGATCATTACTGCATAGCAGAAGGAGGTGACGGCATCCCAAGCCCTCTCGCTCCGTACCATGGCCCGGACCAAGGCCGGACGCGAGAGATCGCCACCGCCAAACCGCCGCCGTCGCCGTGTACTAAACCTACAGCTGAAATGGTGGTGAGGTGCTGCGTTCCCAGCTAGGTTATAGAATAACCTGTATAAGGGAGTACAGTGCCTGTCCCCATTGGGTATTTTAAATAAACTGTACCTACACATTATGTGGCTAAACACTAGTCTTGCTACTACAATTTTATTATTATTTGTGACATAGTGTAACTAAGGGTAATACAAAAGGAAAAAAAAACACATAATAAAAAGATGAAAACATTTGCTAAAAGGTGAGTGTGAGTGTGTGGGCTGTTAGTGCGCTTGCGAGTGTGTGTGTGAAATAAAATTAATTCTTCATTGTTATAAAATTAATTCTAATAATTTATTAACGATATTTTCTTTGAACGTGATGTTCGTTTTCACCAGCTTGTTCATATTCATGGCTGAAAAAGGGACTTACTTTTAAGTTATTTTTAAGATCATAAATACTCTATTGTGAATAAATAATAGGTATATTAATAATATATATATTCATAAATTATTGTGAATGTGAGGACTATGTGGGTCATTGTTTCAGTTTTAATCATGATCTGGCAGTTTAAGTAGATCATGCGGCCTACCCAAATGTCCTTTCTTTGGTATTGTTCGTCGAATCGTTGAGCTCCTAAAGTTCTGAGTTGAGCTGCACGGTTACTGACAAATGCGTGCACTGACTGGACAGGTCCTCTTAATCTGCGTGGTTCCTTCCTCAGAAGACCATTTCAGATACTAATCTACATGGTCCTCAAAGATTATGTTCGAACATTTATATACACATTGACATTGATGAATTTTATACATACAATGACATGAGTATTTACTTTGTAAAGTATTATATTATTTAAATTATTGTGAATGTGAAGATTATGTGGATTATTACTTTTTTTATTTTATTTCTTAGTTAGTTTCACGATCTGGCAGCTTGAGTAATTTATGCGGCCTACCCAAATGTCCTTTCTTTGGTATTGTTCGTCGAATCGTTGTGCTCCTTAAGTTCCCAGTTGAGCGGCAAGATTACTGACAAATGCGTGCACTGACTGGACAGGTCCGCTCAATCTGTATGGTTTTTCCTCAAAAGACCGTTTCAGACACCAATCTACATGGTCTTCACATGATCTGACCAAGATTATGTCTGGAATTTAAAAGAGACTGTGACCTCTGAGTTTGTTTCGGCCTTTCTTCTCAGAGTAGTCAGATAGGAAACGCCGACCTCATCTAGTTTTTAAAATATGATTGACGTGTAAAAGTGTTTGTAACAAACTTAATTACAGAAATAAAATCATTTATCATTTACTCACCATTCTCCAATATGAAACACTCTCGGCCCCTTACACACAATAACTTTGAACTTCTCTCTTCCAGGCATGTTTTGTGACAAATGTAACAACGAATAGTCCCAATTGTAATCGTCGTACGCACAAAACTGACTTTGTTGTTTCATTATATGACCCCAAACAGTCCTATTGAAAGCGAACCCCATGTTATGCATGCTAGAATGCCATGGTGTTATTTCCACCTGAAAATAAAATATGTTTTTAATAAAAACGTATAGTAGTAAAATTGGTTTTGGGGTTGGCAACATTTTTAAGTAAAAAGTAGAATTTTGCATTGTGAAGTGGCAACATTTAATTTGGTCTGGCATATTTGGAGGGAATTTTGACAGTTATCAAATGATATGATTGTTACGAGACTATTTACAATACAATTTAACTACTTAAAATTATCCTCTAAAAACAAACCAATTCAATATTTACATTCATCTTACATCTAAAGCATGCTTTTAAAAAGCAAGGCATTACTATTTACAGCTTAGAAAACAATATTGATAATATACAAGGTGTATTCCAAATGATTAACAACGAAAAAAGACAATACGGTAATAGAAAGTGTGCTAGACATAACTAAAACCCTGAAAAGAGGTAATTGTACTCATAATTATGAACAACTTCTACTACGGGATCAAATATGAATTCGTATGACCAAACGGTAGAAGTGAAAACTTACGACTGGAGCCGAGTATACCCGATCCAGCGTCACCGACTGACTGGAGCCGAGTATACCCGGTCCAGCTTCACCAACTGACTGGAGCCGAGTATACCCGATCCAGCTTCACCAACTGACTGGAGCCGAGTATACCCGATCCAGCGTCACCGACTGACTGGAGCCGAGTATACCCGATCCAGCTTCACCAACTGACTGGAGCCGAGTATACCCGATCCAGCGTCACCGACTGACTGGAGCCGAGTATACCCGATCCAGCTTCACCAACTGACTGGAGCCGAGTATACCCGATCCAGCGTCACCGACTGACTGGAGCCGAGTATACCCGATCCAGCTTCACCAACTGACTGAAGCCGAGTATACCCGATCCAGCGTCACCGACTGACTGGAGCCGAGTATACCCGATCCAGCTTCACCAACTGACTGGAGCCGAGTATACCCGATCCAGCGTCACCGACCGACTGGAGCCAAGTATACCCGATCCAGCGTCACCGACCGACTGGAGCCGAGTATACCCGATCCAGCGTCACCGACCGACTGGAGCCGAGTATACCCGATCCAGCGTCACCGACCGACTGGAACCGAGTATACCCGATCCAGCGTCACCGACCGACTGGAGCCGAGTATACCCGATCCAGCGTCACCGACCGACTGGAGCCGAGTATACCTACCCGATCCAGCGTCACCAACTGACTGGAGCCGAGTATACCCGATCCAGCTTCACCGACAGACTGGAGCCGAGTATACCCGATCCAGCGTCACCGACTGACTGGAGCCGAGTATACCCGATCCAGCTTCACCAACTGACTGGAGCCGAGTATACCCGATCCAGCGTCACCGACCGACTGGAGCCGAGTATACCCGATCCAGCGTCACCGACCGACTGGAGCCGAGTATACCCGATCCAGCGTCACCGACCGACTGGAGCCGAGTACACCCGATCCAGCGTCACCGACCGACTGGAGCCGAGTACACCCGATCCAGCATCACCGACCGACTGGAGCCGAGTACACCCGATCCAGCATCACCGACCGACTGGAGCCGAGTACACCCGATCCAGCATCACCGACCGACTGGAGCCGAGTATACCCGATCCAGCATCACCGACCGACTGGAGCCGAGTATACCCGATCCAGCGTCACCGACCGACTGGAGCCGAGTATACCCGATCCAGCGTCACCGACCGACTGGAGCCGAGTATACCCGATCCAGCGTCACCGACCGACTGGAGCCGAGTACACCCGATCCAGCGTCACCGACCGACTGGAGCCGAGTACACCCGATCCAGCATCACCGACCGACTGGAGCCGAGTACACCCGATCCAGCATCACCGACCGACTGGAGCCGAGTACACCCGATCCAGCATCACCGACCGACTGGAGCCGAGTATACCCGATCCAGCGTCACGGACCGACTGGAGCCGAGTATACCCGATTCAGCGACACCGACCCGAGCGTGACAGTTCAGTTTCGTTCACTGTTCAGCAAAAGCGCAAAGTGCGCTTATAGAAGTATTCACTACGAATCAGCCACTCCATATATTTATGTTTTCTTCCAGTGTTGGCCCCATAGTAAACGTTGTTACAATGACCCCTTTTTAGGTTGTCAGAGGGGCAATTCCCGTAATTAAAAACTGTGTAAATCTCATGTTATTGACAATCAATGTCAAAAGCTGAAAATAGAGGTATATTCGACAGATCAAGACATTATTTATTAGTTTTTTTGACAGATCAAGACTGATATTATAGGCGAACCTCTTAACTGAGACGGTGCTTGAGGTAGCTGCGCGGTACGGGAGGGGTGATACTGTCAAAAGTTGACGAATCCCTGAGTTCTCGCATCACGTCACCACACCTCTCCCGAACCGCGCAGGTACCTCATGCAACGTCTCAGTTAAGCGGTTGGCCTATAATATCAGTCTTGATCTGTCAAAAATAACTCTATTTTCAGATTTTGACACCGATTGTCAATGAGATGACATTGCGACTAGATTTGGAACATTTTTAATTACAGAAATTGGCCAGCTGTTATTTCAATGACGCATTATATAATTATTATTTTAACTCCCATCATCTGTAAAGCCTTCTCCCAACTATGTTGACGTCGGCTTCCAGTCTAACCGGATGCAGCTGAATACCAGAATTTTACATGGAGCGACTGCCTATCTGACCTCCATGACCCAGTTACTGGGCAACACCTCTTGGTAAGACTGATTTTCAGCCTTTCGGGCTGTGCATTAATAATTTATGAGAAATACACCTTGCACCGTATCGGTTTAAATATAAATAAAAACTTTATTTACATGCTTTTCATACCACAACCATTATCATTACTTTCTAATACATTCGATTAAGCGCTTCGTCAATGACAGACTATTTAAAGCAAGTGCGTGTCGGGGTGAATTGATTTTATTGACCGCAAAATTAAGTATGTATTTCATATTCCTCGAAAATAGTATGAAAAACAAAGTCATGTCTGCGGTTGTAACCGAAAATATAATAAGTAACATAATTAACGCAAGACCTCATACACCCTAAGAGTATTTTGTTAAAAACATTTTTTTTTTAAAGCTATCTATTATTTATTATTAACAAAATCGTGGTGACCCTGGCATTACTCTATACATTTAAAATTGAGTATTATTGCCTGGAAATAAGATTTCATTTTCTTTGGCTCAATCGGAAAAATACATAATTATTAAAAAAAATACCTATATTAATAGTAACTGAAATCGATTCTGTAGTCAATTATGAGCAAACTACTTTCAGGACTTGCGTATATTCTGTTACACCTTGTATATAAAAAAACTATTGACTTAAATAGCAAAGTCACTTTCGGTCGATTATGGAATCCAAACAATATCCCACACGCTTTAAGAACATTGTTTTTATTTTTATTTTTTTCATTCCTGGTTTACATGTTTTGGGGAGCCATAATTATGTTTTGTGATCTAACTACACCATTGTTCAGTGGTGAAGTGAAGTGACAGTGTGCTGGCCATGTTTGTCGAAGGACTAATGGCCGGTGGAGCAGACGAGTCCAGGGGGACTACTCCATCAGCACGAAGTCTGTCGTTTCGGCAGATGTTACGGATGTTTCCTACACCGTATCACTTACGAACATTAGATTAGTCCGGGGCCCGAACTAAAAATTAGTGACAAAACGATTTGATAGTTGTCCTTACTCCCGATGTGTTTTTGCCCGTCTGAAAGTTTTATCGTCGAATTAATCAGGAGTAGGGTTCATTTCTAAGTGTCGATCTATTTTTGGACGGGTCCGTAACTTCGTTGAAAGACTTAGAGAGTAGCTCCCCTGGAGTGGAGACTACGTGTCGGCAAGCGTACCGTGGGACGCCCCCCAGCTAGATGGACCGAGGACCTCAAGAAAGGGGGAGACTGGATGCGGAAGGCGGAGGACAGTGTGTTGTGCCGCAGCCTGGAAGAGGCCTATGACCAGCAGTGGACAACGATGGGCTGAGTTGATTGATTGATTGTTTAGTTTTGTACAGAATAAACCTTATTTGCAGTTTTTAAATGAAGAGTGAAAGAACACTATCTTTCCACTTCGTCATAGTTGCGTATATATTAATATTCTAGTGTTATTTATTTTAGAAGTATGTTTGTATGTAGGTATGTATGTATATTCTCATATTATTTGTTTTATTTCATTAAGTGAATTGTTTTTGATTTTATGTATTTTATTTTCTCTTTTACTCTTACACACGCTGTCTACATCTCTTAATCTACTATCCTATCGCAGGTATGCTGGAAGAGATTTCATTAGAAATAAGCATCACCTTTGTAGCTATTTTTCTGTTATTTTCTTCTTGTCTGTTTATATAAGTGTGTACATAAATGGTTAAATAAATAAATATTTTCAATTTTCCATTATGGCTGTGTCACATTTGGCCAGACATGACGAATTTATAAGGCTTCAATTTTCACCATTTGGCTACGGAAGAATAAAAACAGTGGCGCGATGACTGTGTACATACAACTCTGCCTACCACACCGAGAAGTTCAGAGGATTTTAGGTTCGTTTTCTAGCTTTATTAGTCTATCATGGACGAGGCACTTGAGAGCACTAAACCAATTAACATCTATAGTACCCGCCACGCGCAGCTAAGCGTGATGCATGAATTTCTTCATCCCTAAACCCTACCATATATGGTCAGTTCTACCTTCAAACCCACCACCATCGTCTAGTCCTTTCTTTATGTTGGGGTCGGCTACCAGACTGACCGGATGCAACTGAATACAAAATTTTACATGGCGCGACTGCCTATCTGACCTCCACAACACAGACTGGGGAATACGATATCCCTTGGTAAGAATGGTTGTCAGACTTTTGGGCTACCGACTACCCGTAACGACTGTCAACTATAAATGACAGCCGGGACCGAACGCTTAACGAGCTTTCCGAGGCACGGAGTTGTCTCGGTTTGAGTCTTAGCCACGACCCCCTCATCAACGAGTACTATTAGAAGCAAATCATTGAAACTAAACAGTCGACAACTGAAAGAAAACGGAAACCGGTCTGATCCGGTCTGATTAAACTGTTCAGATTGATCTTTCCATGTATGGTAGTTTTTAGAGACGTACCCTCTTATTCTTAAAAAAAAACTTTGACAGTTTAAACGTTTTTTTTTAAAGGTAATGAAAAGGGATGGCGAACGTGTAAATGTGGACCGAGGCGAAGCCGAGGCACACATACGTAAGTCCATCAATGCCTAGTTGTGGCCAAGGCTTGTATAAGTAGTATTTTCTCAAATAATGCGCGGAAATACTTTTCAAAATCAATGACGAACAACGAACAACAATAATTTTTCGCGCGTTAAAGTGTTCATTTGTTTTTTTATCAGTTTTTTTATTTTTAATACCAGTCTCCGAAAGGCATTGCTTAAAGCTGTCATGCCATTTAAGTTTCATACAAAACGCATTAGCAAGAAATAAAGCTTACAGTAAAGAAAATGGTTGATAGCCTTATAATATACAATGTGATGACAACAAAACGACAAAAAATTAAAATACTGGCAATACTAATACAACAGAGTATTTTGGAACTACCAATTAGATCCTAGCATCAACATTAAAAAAGTGATTTTTTCAAACAAACTAAATAGTAGGTTTGGGCTGACTATGGGTTTTGTCAATCTTTAACTAGGTATAGTGACTAAACTATTGGATTTAATTGATTGAATTGTGGCAAAATGACAGGACATGACGAAATGACAAAATCTTTTGGAGGCAAACTAGAAAATTAAAAACAAGCTTTGCAAATTGTACCGTGTGACATATCAAATGAAAGGGCTTGTTGTGAGAGTCTCAAATATATATTTTGTATAATTTTTAAATCAACAGTTTTGTGGTTATTTTAAGATAATATTTGTAAATTGCCCAATCCCGCCCCCTTATCTCCGAAACTACAACGATTAAAATGTTGAAAAAAAAATACAGTAATTGGGGCTTTTCCGTCTAGTCTACTATATAAATATTAAGTATTTGACATTTATGACAGTTTATAAAATGTTGCTAGGAAATAAAAAGAATAGTATTTTCTACATTTCTACCAAGCTGTAGTTTGCACGTCATGGTGTTTTAAAAACATGCTCCCGAACTTGTACAACATTAATTTTCAATATTAATGTAAGTATTTAAAAGAAATATATTAGGCTATCATCCACCGACTTTACCCTACTTTTATAAGGTTTCTATCTATATACAGCTTATAAGTAGTAGTTTAAATTACAATCAATTTCAAAGTACTGAACATAACAATGAGGGTGTACTTATCAACATTATGCGTCATGTGTCTGCTGTATATTAGACAATCCTTCTTTTAGGTGGCTATACGCAAACCGCAGCACAGCGCAGCTCATTTTGTGTATGGGTGCAAAAGGCGACATGTCAAAGCATAGATACCTACTTCTGTGCTATATCTAAGTTAAATATTAACTTATTATACAGGTAAACCTGTAGCGGTATCTATCTATTTGTAGTGTACCTGTATACTGACGACACGGAAATCCTGTATCGCGCAAGCAGAGTTTACCGCGCGACTACCATATATACAACGTCCAAAATCAAAATCAAAAGTCATTTATTCAAATTAGGCTGAGAATCAGCACTTTTTGAACGTCAAAATCACATAAGACAGTCCCCCCAAAACGCCCACCCTTCACCACTTCCTAGTGCTTTAGCTGGGAAGAAGAAGTGGCGGAACAAACTCCCCAGCAGCACTGCTGTCTGTTCAGTTAGAAGAACTGGATTCTATACATATAGTAATAAATAAATTAACATTACGAAACACAAAAATATTAAAATTATTTGCCATATGTCAGCTAGCACACGCCAATATTTAAAACTATACTCAAGCATAAATAAATAATAAAAACAATAATAATAATAATAATACCCCGACATCAATCGTCGGGCAGTTGCCCACCAGACACCAGACCTCCCTTTTCTATGCAGGTATGAGTGAACTTAACACCCTGTTCCTCGTCTCTATAAACCTTCCGGAACAAGTGCTCTAAATAATAGTAAAAACCGCAACAATATCCGTTGTGTAGCATAGAAGATCTGAGAGGTCACACAGACACACGAAAAGCGACTTTGTATATTCTATGTGAGGACTTAATTAGCAAAATTCGGCACAGCACAGCTTAATGTCGATAAGTAACTCTGGATATCTAAACATAAATAGTAGCGGTAAAACGGGGCTGATCGGGACGAAGGGGTTAATCGGGACGAAACTTTAAAATTGATTTTAACATTGAAATAATATCGTTTGCTGCCAAAAAGGACTCTTAATATGTTTACTGTACCTTGTTGACAACACACTATATTATTTCAACTTTAAAAAGTTTCGTCCCGATTAACCCCTGCGTCTCGATGAGCTCCGTTTTACGGTATTTAAAACCTTTTGTGTCGTCGTATAAAGGTGCGGGTACACTTGGAAGTTCCATGTCGGTAGATTTTCATGTTTCTTCCTTCGTTCTTCGTTAGCTGCCTTCACTTGCTGTATGTAGTTGAGGTTTAAATTCTTCTTTCGCTGTTTTTTTACGAGGAATTTAATATTGGAAGAAAAATACAGAGGTAATTAGGAACTTAGATGTAAACAAGGCTTCGATCAATAATAGTACTAGGGATTAGGAACAAAAACACATCGCTCACGTGGACGCGATTGCATATAGCTTGATTAGAAACCTTAACACTCAAACATAAAGTATGTTATCGTTTGCAATATATTTACTACTTCGATTGAAATCGATTAAAATTAAAGGTTAATTGCAGCAACTAGGGACCTCCTTTTAAGTACAGGATATACCTGTGGTAGGAGATCCCGCTCTTCAATGATAAATTATGAAATGGTAAAAGAGTGGTGTACAAAAGAAAATAGAAATCAAACAAAAACTTACAAGTAAAATCTCAAACTAAACCAGAAGACTTGAACTATAACTAAAAAAAGTAAAAAGTAAAAAACATGAAGAAATATATTATCGTTCGCAATATAGTTACTGCTTCGATTGAAAAGTAAATGTATTTTTTTAAATAAGAACAAAAATATTTATTGAAATATAGAACGTAACTTTTAAGCAATAAGGCTGAAAACCGACATCTCCTAGAATTCGAAGACATGCGACATCTACCAACCCGCACTGGGCCCGCGTGGTGGAGCACGGCCCACTCCCTGTCACCGAGAGGAGGCCTGTGTCCCAGCAGTGGGAACATTATAGGATCATAATTTGTGTGGTCTTATTTTTCCGGCCGTTTTTGATGTGCTCATCGGATATCTAGTACTTATTATTAATCTAGTACCTTATTGCTTAGAGATTATGTTTTATTTTTCAATAAATATATTTGTTCTTATTTCAAAACTAACGTAGTTACACTTTTCAGTCGAAGTAGTAAATATATCGCACACGATAATAAACCTTATCTTCGCGTATTAGGGTTTATAATCAAGTTATATGCAATCGCGGCCACTTGACTAATGAGTTTTTGTTCCTATCCAGTGCAGACTATACAGGATTATTTTTTTATCTGTCAAATCGAACATATTAAAACAAAAGCTTAATTAATGGCGAGACACAGAGCCACGTTAGTCTCCGGCAAGTCGCTGGCGATTTCAAAATCCTCACACAGATTTAGACAGCCGATTCGTCGCTAGCGATGTCAAAATGTATGTGGAAGTGAGATTTAGAAATTGCCGGCGACTAAAGATGCTCTATGGCTAATATAAAAAAAAAATCTTTCTTTCTTTACAAAATTATCGTCAAAAGTCAAAGTCATCTTACCTTATCTCCATTAACGTGGTACTGATAAGTCTTAAGATAAGTCCCGAGACTGAGGATCTCGCACTGAGGACAGCTCTTGTCTGCTGTCGACTTCAGAAGACTGAGGATGTGCAAGAAGTCTTCTGCTACGTAGTGGTCTTCTTCTAAGAAGAGGACGTAACCTGTAGAGAGAAAAATTGGGTAAAATTATTATGACGGGTTATCGTTTATTCCAGTAACGGGGTTGTGGAGGTCAGGTAGGCAGTCGCTCCATGTAAAATGCAGGTATTCGGCTGCATCGGGTTTGACTCGTGGCCGACTCAAACTCAAACCGTCTTATTACAAAACACGATCTAACTTTAGCCCGAGCCTAACCCTTCGACTCAGTTTTTATAAATGCAACTTTATGCCGACTTTATTAAAGTTCTTAATACAAAATTGACAATCTAAGATCGTACTAAGTTGTCAGTTTTGTAAAAGTAACTGTATTTCGATTTCTGTTAGGTTCTTATTTCAAAAACAGGCTCGATGGTTTAAACCATCTCAAAAGAAAAACCTTGTTTTGTAATAAGACCGAAAGCATTTATTTCAATTAAACCATTTACAGGCACTTTTTAACGGACTTCAAAACGGGAGGAGGTTCTCAATTCGACTGTATGTTTTTTTTTTGTGTTTGTTATGCGATCATTCCGCCAATTATGAATTGATTTTGATTATTCTATTTTTGTTTGGTAGGTCATACTTCAGAGGTGGTCCCATATAAATTTTATCGAAATCGGTCGAGCGATTTGAAAAAAAATCAACAATCATTATTTTTAAATAAAAAATAACCGCCTTCAAACGGACGTGGACGTGTAAGACGATCGTTTTCGAATTGGTGTGGGGTAGGTACCATAACTAAAAAGTGAAAAATAAAAAACTTTTTTGCAACAAAAAAACAACCGACTTCCAAAAAAAAACACTACAAAGTGAAAAATAACTTTAATTTCGGAAGTCGGTGGAAAAAATTGAAACAGATGCAAAGACACCGACTTCCGAAATTAAAGTTATTTTTCACATTGTAGTTTTTTTTTTTTTTTGTAAAATTTTTTTTGAATTGTCAAGGGGTCGGTCAGTCAGAAATATGAAGCTAGTTCCAAAGCGTAGTTGGTACCTATGGAGAAGAACGGGCAAGAAACTCCATGGACTTTAAATTATATTGTTACATCATTAATGTTGAATTTATAATTATATGTGAGAGCGATGTAAATAAGACGTGTCCAGAGTACAGCTAATAGAAATTTAAACAATCCATAAATAAAATAAGCCGTGGCGGCTAAGAGAAGACAGCGCCACTGACAGCGTCCGTTCACGAACCTGACGCTACCTTTGACGTTTACCTGTATCACAGAGAGGAGGCCTGTGTCCCAGCAGAGAGAACGTTACAGTCTTATGTTGACAGTTACTTGTATCACAGAGAGGAGGCCTGTGTCCCAGCAGAGAGAACGTTATAGTCTGATGTTGACAGTTACCTGTATCACAGAGAGGAGGCTTGTGTCCCAGCAGAGAGAACGTTACCGTCTGATGTAGACAGTTACTTGTATCACAGAGAGGAGGCCTGTGTCCCAGCAGAGAGAACGTTACACTCTGATGTTGACATTTACTTGTATCACAGAGAGGAGGCCTGTGTCCCAGCAGAGAGAACGTTATAGTCTGATGTAGACAGTTACTTGTATCACAGAGAGGAGGCCTGTGTCCCAGCAGAGAGAACGTTACAGTCTGATGTTGACATTTACTTGTATCACAGAGAGGAGGCCTGTGTCCCAGCAGAGAGAACGTTATAGTCTGATGTAGACAGTTACTTGTATCACAGAGAGGAGGCCTGTGTCCCAGCAGGGAGAACGTTACCGTCTGATGTAGACAGTTACTTGTATCACAGAGAGGAGGCCTGTGTCCCAGCAGAGAGAACTTTATAGTCTGATGTTGACAGTTACTTGTATCACAGAGAGGAGGCCTGTGTCCCAGCAGAGAGAACGTTATAGTCTGATGTTGACAGTTACTTGTATCACAGAGAGGAGGCCTGTGTCCCAGCAGAGAGAAGTCTGATGTTGACATTTACTTGTATCACAGAGAGGAGGCCTGTGTCCCAGCAGAGAGAACGTTATAGTCTGATGTAGACAGTTACTTGTATCACAGAGAGGAGGCCTGTGTCCCAGCAGAGAGAACGTTACAGTCTGATGTTGACATTTACTTGTATCACAGAGAGGAGGCCTGTGTCCCAGCAGAGAGAACGTTATAGTCTGATGTAGACAGTTACTTGTATCACAGAGAGGAGGCCTGTGTCCCAGCAGAGAGAACGTTATAGTCTGATGTAGACAGTTACTTGTATCACAGAGAGGATGCCTGTGTCCCAGCAGAGAGAACGTTATAGTCTGATGTAGACAGTTACTTGTATCACAGAGAGGAGGCCTGTGTCCCAGGAGAGAGAACGTTATAGTCTGATGTTGACAGTTACTTGTAGCACAGAGAGGAGGCCTGTGTCCCAGCAGAAAGAACGTTACCGTCTGATGTTGACAGTTACTTGTATCACAGAGAGTAGGCCTGTGTCCCAGCAGAGAGAACTTTATAGTCTGATGTTGACAGTTACTTGTATCACAGAGAGGAGGCCTGTGTCCCAGCAGAGAGAACGTTATAGTCTGATGTTGACAGTTACCTGTATCACAGAGAGGAGGCCTGTGTCCCAGCAGAGAGAACTTTATAGTCTGATGTTGACAGTTACTTGTATCACAGAAAGGAGGCCTGTGTCCCAGCAGAGAGAACGTTATAGTCTGATGTTGACAGTTACCTGTATCACAGAGAGGAGGCCTGTGTCCCAGCAGAGAGAACGTTATAGTCTGATGTTGACAGTTACCTGTATCACAGAGAGGAGGCTTGTGTCCCAGCAGAGAGAACGTTACCGTCTGATGTAGACAGTTACTTGTATCACAGAGAGGAGGCCTGTGTCCCAGCAGAGAGAACTTTATAGTCTGATGTTGACAGTTACTTGTATCACAGAGAGGAGGCCTGTGTCCCAGCAGAGAGAACGTTATAGTCTGATGTTGACAGTTACTTGTATCACAGAGAGGAGGCCTGTGTCCCAGCAGAGAGAAGTCTGATGTTGACAGTTACTTGTATCACAGAGAGGAGGCCTGTGTCCCAGCAGAGAGAACGTTCTAGTCTGATGTTGACATTTACTTGTAGCACAGAGAGGAGGCCTGTGTCCCAGCAGAGAGAACGTTATAGTCTGATGTTGACAGTTACTTGTAGCACAGAGAGGAGGCCTGTGTCCCAGCAGAGAGAACGTTACCGTCTGATGTTGACAGTTACTTGTATCACAGAGAGGAGGCCTGTGTCCCAGCAGAGAGAACTTTATAGTCTGATGTTGACAGTTACTTGTATCACAGAGAGGAGGCCTGTGTCCCAGCAGAGAGAAGTCTGATGTTGACAGTTACTTGTATCACAGAGAGGAGGCCTGTGTCCCAGCAGAGAGAACGTTACAGTCTGATGTAGACATTTACTTGTAGCACAGAGAGGAGGCCTGTGTCCCAGCAGAGAGAACGTTATAGTCTGATGTTGACAGTTACTTGTAGCACAGAGAGGAGGCCTGTGTCCCAGCAGAGAGAAGTCTGATGTTGACAGTTACTTGTAGCACAGAGAGGAGGCCTGTGTCCCAGCAGAGAGAACGTTACCGTCTGATGTTGACAGTTACTTGTATCACAGAGAGGAGGCCTGTGTCCCAGCAGAGAGAAGTCTGATGTTGACAGTTACTTGTATCACAGAGAGGAGGCCTGTGTCCCAGCAGAGAGAAAGTTATAGTCTGATGTTGACATTTACTTGTATCACAGAGAGGAGGCCTGTGTCCCAGCAGAGAGAACGTTATAGTCTGATGTTGACAGTTACTTGTAGCACAGAGAGGAGGCCTGTGTCCCAGCAGAGAGAACGTTACCGTCTGATGTTGACAGTTACTTGTATCACAGAGAGGAGGCCTGTGTCCCAGCAGAGAGAAGTCTGATGTTGACAGTTACTTGTATCACAGAGAGGAGGCCTGTGTCCCAGCAGAGAGAACGTTATAGTCTGATGTTGACAGTTACTTGTATCACAGAGAGGAGGCCTGTGTCCCAGCAGAGAGAACGTTACAGTCTGATGTAGACCGTTACCTGTATCACAGAGAGGAGGCCTGTGTCCCAGCAGAGAGAACTTTATAGTCTGATGTCGATATTTACTTGCATCACAGAGAGGAGGCCTGTGTCCCAGCAGAGAGAACTTTATAGTCTGATGTTGATATTTACTTGTATCACAGAGAGGAGGCCTGTGTCCCAGCAGAGAGAACGTTATAGTCTAATGATGATATTTACCTGTATGCCCGACAGTGCACTGCAGCTGGTTGAAGATTCTATTCGCCTTCCACCACCAATGGTGTTTAGTTTGCGTGTACTTCGCCTCCCGGTAGTGACCGTGGAGGTCGGGATAGAGGGCATTGTTGCAATCTTGTTTTACGGCTCTGAAAATGTACGAACGATTGTTGACAGGAGGTGTATTGACTTGGCACAAGAGGAGTTCAAAGGAAGTATCGTAGTTTCTGAAGGAAAATTCCTTGACTGAATAAACTAGATTTAGAATCATTAACATTGATGACTTGGCACATGAGGTTTTAGGAGGCAAATACAGGGATTGAAATAAAATTGTCACTCGAGTTTATTCAAGTTTATCTATCTTTACTTGGCATATACAGGGTTATAGGTAAAACACCATCAACCTCTTAAGGGGTCATTGTACTCATCATTATGAACAACTTTTACTAAGGGACCAAATATGAAAACGCGAAAAAAAAAATCAACTGGTCCCTACATTTTGACGAGTTCTGCAAACATAAATGTAGGGACCAGTAGATTTTTTTTTTGTTTGATTACTGGTTTTCAGCTGCATCCGTTTAGACTGGGAGCCAACCCCAACACAGTTGGGAAAAGGCTAGGCTGATATGATGATTCCTATAGTCCTCAAAGTATATTATCCAGAAATGGCGCTTTTTTTTCAGAATTCCGTCATGATTTATAAATCGTAATAAAAATACTTGAGGAATTAACATTACAATATTTTATGTTGTGTGAAATCTATATCTATAAAAATCAATGCCACTTTCGTTGTAATTTTATAACTCAGAACGGATGCACCAATTTTGATAATTCTTTTTTTAGAATATTCCTTGAAGTACGAGGATGGTTCATAAGGAGAGAAAAAAAAAAAAAAAAAAAAACGTAAGGCGGTACGAAGTTCGCGGGGTCAGCTAGTATTATCATAAAACTAGCTATAGCTATAAATAAAGACTATAGGAGTAATAGTATTCCTATACAGCTATGAGATCTCAATACCATAATCTATTGTGCACGGGCGTAACTAGCTTAATAAAAATAAATGTGATTTGTATGGCTCCTGTAATCTTTAATAAAATACCTGACCGAATTAAAAGTTTACCGTTGCAAAAATTTAAAAAACGTTTCACAGAATTACTTGTAGATAAATGATATTATTCTGTGCAGGATTTCCTAAATGATATTTTTTTGTAATATATTTATTAACCTCTACTTTATATTATATTTGCATGCTATATTAAGACAGAATGTACAAATGATAAATGATTTTATTTCTGTAAGTAGGTTTGTTACAAACACTTTTACACGTCAATCATATTTTTAAAACTAGATGAGGTCGGCGTTTCATAACTGACTACTCTGAGAAGAAAGGCCGAAACAAACTCAGAGGTCACAGTCTCTTTTAAAGTCCAGACATAATCTTGGTCAGATCATGTGAAGACCATGTAGATACATGGATGCTATTATATAATTTAACAACTTATTTTTGGTGTACCTACATTCTAAGCAAATAAAGACCTATTCTAATCTATTCTATAGTCTTCAAAGTGTCAATCCAGGAATGTTGCATTTTTTTTTGTTTTTTGTTTAATTGTATATTTTACTTACTGATCAAACTTTGTGTCTCTAGGACAGTCATTGGGGTCCATCCCAGGAAATTCGTGAGGATGAGTCTGTATTGAGTAAGGATAGAATATCTGCATCACCTGGAAACAAACGTAATTGATCTTGATGAAATGTGTGATTGTTTTTTTTTTAATTTTACTGTACGGCTTAGGAAATACGAATAAAAAAAAATATTTGCTCAGACATCTGTTTAAACCTACATACAGAATTAAAAAACTGTGTAAAAGGTAAGAAATCGTTGCGTTTACAGTTCTATTTATATGCAAATAATACATTGGAAACTTGCAGGGCGTTGTTTTCATTGTAAAATAACTGTAAGCATTACGGTTACTTACTTTCTAAACACTTTCACGTAATTCTAAAAAGTTAATTAAACAGATTTTTAAAATATAGCTCCGATGAAATGATAAAAATTGAAAACCACGAAATATGACACTAAATTGCGACGTTGCCACTCATAAGGTATAAACGCTCTTAACTATACTCAAAGGAAAATAAAATAAGGAAAAAAAAATGTACATTAGGAAAATAACGGTTATATTTATAACCCTTTAGTTATTTGGATATAAACGTATACTGAGTTCCAATATTTAACAACTAGCTTCTGGATTTTTATTTTTTTTATGTTTTTCAATCATCAAATAACTTCTCTCGCTCTGGGCGGAGCGAGAGGGCGTGTCAGACTTACTGACTAAAACCCACCCGTGTTCCTTCAGTTGCCTGTGCCAGGAGCCACGGAAACCCTTTCGGACTTTCCCGCAACCCTAGCAGGCATCGGCCCTAGCGGACCCCATCATTGTTGCTGACATCTCTTTGAGGCGCGCGTGGAACACCACGCGCCGTCGACCCGGGCCTGGTCCTTATCGGCCGGATGATTTTGTTTTTTTTTTTATGATTCTTATACAGATTTTCCTTACCTTGGTAAAGTCGATGCTCCTCACTAGATTATTAATCTCCTCATCGTAGTAATCGTGAGAGAAGATGAGGAGAGTTCTGTCTATCTCCCTCGCTTGGGCTAGCGACACTATAAGGTGCCGGAGATAGGTTAGGCGGGTGTGTACCTGAGAACAAAATATTAGAGTACTTAGTATCATAGGACCAGTGGTGGGGGCCAGTGAAAGGCTCCGACTTTCTAGGTACGTACAGTTAAAACTAGGAGGGCTACTCAGGGATCCAGCAAAATAATGTCTTTCATTGACTTGAATGTGCCCTGGCGGCTGATAGATGTCATGCTCACTCAAATGTGTCGCTGACAATGGCGCGTGTGTTCGATCATTTAGCTCCCTTCAAAATGGTTGAGCTGAATGGTGCTGATCCATGCGTCATATTTGTGAACGGGCGCCATTAACCCTACACCCGATTAATACAATTTTCCGGACGGGCAATAACACATAGGGAGTAATGTAAAAAAATAAAAAAATAACTGTCCAGTGGTGTTGTCACTCATTTTTAGTTCAGGTCTCGAAGTAATCTTGTGTCCGTAGGTGATAGGGCGTAACTTCGGCCGAAACTACGGATTTCGTGCTTAGAGGGTAGACAGACCCCCATGGACTATCAAAAAAAGTCGGCCGGAACTCCACTAAGATAAAACTGAGTCGCGTTTAAGTGTGAGTATTTATGTGGGAGTGTTGCCGTTTGCGCGCGTAATGGCCGACCGTCGGCCGACTTGTGTGAATGTCTGCGTACACAGTTTATATATATTAGTCTATGCGTACAGCGAGCTGGCCGATTTGAGTGACACAGTTTTGTTTTGCGAGAATCTGTCAGAATTTTTGAAGTGAAAACTTCTCTAGGCGCGTTGAGCACTTTTTGGATAAAAAAAAATCATGGAACACGCGTTATCGTCACCGAACGCCTTCCATGAGCTATAATGTATAGGTACTGAGTAATAATGTATACTTTTTGGGTGAACAAAAATCATGGAACTCGCGTCATCGTCACCGCACGCGATTATTTTTAACAGATTATTATTCGATTCGATCGAATTATTTTTGGTTTTTAAAGGAGTGTTTATGATCAAGGATTAAAGTTTAAATTGGTCTTTAACACTTCTAACGATATAATTTACAAGTTACTTAGTTTTCACTTCTATCGGCAGTCTCTAAAGACTGCCCCGCATGTTTTCTTTTGTTCGTCCATGGTTAAATACGGTCTTATTACCAAACAAGGTTTTTCTTTTGACATGGTTTAAACCATCGAGCCTGTTTTTGAAATAAGAACCTAACAGAAATCGAAATACAGTTACTTTTACAAAACTGACAACTTAGTCCGGTCTTAGGTTGTCAATTTTGTATTAAGAACTTTACTAAAGTCGGCATAAAGTTCCAAATACAAAAACTAAATCGAATGTGTAGGTTGGGACTAAAGTTAGATCGTGTTTTGTAATAAGACGGATAGGGTTTACGTTTCGGTAATCTTCGTGTTTCTGAATGAGTAAGAATGTTTGTGCTTTGTGGTACTGCACTTATCTCCTCTAAGCTTGTATGATCGCACCTCGTCATCTACACTTATAAGTTTTGAAAACAAACGAGCGAGGCTTACAGTAGTCGCAATATGATGTGTAACATCTGACATCTCACCTTGGTAATAAGCAAAACATTAACATTATATCCTCAACAAAATGATTCAGGTATTATTTGAAATGATTATTTGAGGTTATGCGCACAGCTGATGCGTTCACCTTCTCTATTTCCCTCTCTCGTCACACACACGCAACTGTTGGCTGACAGTACCAACCTCTCGGAAAATGGGTTGGTACCATCTGACGGCCAACTCTATCACCGCGCGCGCTCATTGGTCAAATCAAATAGCGCGCGCTTCCCCGGCTTCCTGTTACACACTTCCGTCGCATTTCACGAAATTACTCCCACAGATTGCAGGAAAGCGAGAGGAAAGATATTATATCACACATCAAAAATTGTATTGCCGATCAATGTATGAAAGAACAAAATAATTAAATGGCATGTGTCTTTATGCTGTACAAAATTAAATGGTAAATTCACTATACAAAATCGCAGGTCCTGACCTCAGCTTTAATAAAATCAACCGTTTTGGCACGACGACGGTTTTAAACTTTTTGTCAGTCAAAAGAGGTTTCAACCCAACTTTTGACATTGACGTAACACAAGATTTATAAAAAAAACAAATGACAGCTCTGTCAAACCGAATCATAGTGAAAGTTGCGAAGTATTATTTTTTATCCAGAACTCTTTATTATTGTTATTATTTTATCACATAAAGATGTTTGATGAAGACGATGACAGTGATATGGAAGTAGTAAGTGCCTTGTTCTCTAATCGGCAGGAATTATATGAGTAGGTATAGCTCATACACACAAACATAATCAGCCTATAATGTTCCCACTGCTGGGACACAGGCCTCCTCTCTGTGAGAGGGAGTGGGCTGTAATCCACCACGCGGACCCAGTGCGGGTTAGTAGATGTCACATTGTCTTCGAATTACCTAAAGTCTGTTCGCCAAGAATTGATAAATTCAGGGTTTCTTAACTCATTACAAATTGCGGCCCGCTAATTATTTATCACCGATATAACGGACAACAAAACAGTTTACAGTTACAAAACAACTATAATAACAACAATTTTAAACAATAAAATAAATAATAATTTATTGCTTAAACAAGGATCACATTGCACTGCATACATTTAGTTGACATAATTAATTAAAGCGGTAACTTAGGAGTAGATACAATAATTTGAAACTATCACTTAAACGGGTGTGTAATGTTTGGCATAATAACAAATGCTCTAATTTCACTTGAACTAACGTTCATATGACATAATATCAAATGACATAAATTCATATGACCTAATGTTTCATATCATATAATATTCATTTAACATAATAACATTTACTATAACGTTCATTTTATATAATTTTCAATATGTATAATATTCTTTTAATATAATTTAAACGTTCATTTGACCTAAAATTCATGTTTAATGGGCACAGTTCTAGCCTAACTCAAATGGCACTTAACCAAACCTTAAAATATTCTATGCATGGTCGAGGGTGGGCTTGGTCGACGGAGCCCCGCTTGGCGGGGCTCCTACTTCTGGGTGGTTTATAAAAAAATAACCACGAAGGGGATGGCGGGGTCGTGTGAGCGAGCGAAGCGAGCGAATAGACCCCGCCATCCCCTTCGTGGTTATTTCTAACCTAACCTATCCGAGTCGGGGTGCCCTAAAGTCCAGATTGCATCCGGTTTCTCCTGGTAACAATAGTTGAGGGTGGCAGGTGTATAGGGTATAAAGTGAAGAAAAACAAAAAAATAAAGTAAATAAAAATAAATAAAAATCTGTTTATTTCATCTCCACAAATTACATCAAGGTATAAAGTTGACAAGATAAATTGTCGAAAAATTAGTAATTTGTGGGAGATCTGGAGTCTAAACTAAGCCGAGGCCTGTACTATAGATCTCCAGGCCCCCCATTTCATAACATTTGTATGTATTGTCAACAAGTGAAAGACGGAAAGAGTGGGAATGATTGAGAAAAACGTGGAATGATGTGCGTGTGTGTGTGTGTGGTATGATGTGTGTGTGTGTGTGCGTGTGTGTGGGGTAATGTGCGTGGGTGAGTCTATGTGTGGGGGTGTGAGTGTGTGTGTGTGGGTATAAATGAAGGTGTGCTTGGGAGCAGTTGTGTGTATGACTGTGTCAAAGGGCGGGTAGTTTTGTTAAAAATTTGTTTTTGCGTGTTTATATACATTTATTTAGTTTTATGGCGCATTATGTTAAATAACATTTTGGTAAGTGTAGAATAGTGATATATAAATGATTAATGTATATAAAAACGTAAGTAGGTTTGAAGTATATGTAAGGTTTGCTATCATATTATTTTGTTTGTTATTAAAGTATATTAAAAGTTACTTAGAGATTATGAATATTATGGTAAATTAATAATATGCTAAATGAATATTATGTGAAATGTGCATTATAGGAAATGTTCATTATGTCATATGAAATTAGGTAAAATGAAATTATATCAACAATTCATTATGTCAACTGATCGTTATTAAACAAAATTATGTTAACTGAAATTATGTCAAATGAACGTTAGATATTTTGTTATTATGTCAATCTTTACACACCCCACTTAAACTAGGTCTGGCCTGTATAGGAGATAGGGATTATTAATTATTATAAAACAGAAAACAACACGCGAACACCTAAACGGCTCACTCGAAACACATTCCAGAACGGAATGGCAATATGGCCGCCGCGTTCGGTCACCGTTCGGCCACAGAATAAATAATGCAAGTGCATGCCTTGTACCACGAAAACGGCAAAAGCGGGAGATAAGCGACAGCCGCCATACAGTCTGCGATAATTAAGCGACAGTCGCTATACGGAGACGTATCGTAATATTTATCAACTCTCAGCGAACAGACTTTAGCTAATTTGAAAATGGCTTATAATAATAATAATATGCTGATCCATACGTCATGTTCGTGAACGGGCGCCGTCAGTAGGCACTGGTCATTTCTTAGCTGCCACGGCTTATTTTAATTCCATAATTGTTTTTATCTTTTTATTACGGACGCTTTTAGCGTGCACGTCTTTCTACATCGTTCTCACATGTATAATTACAACATGAATGATGTAACCACTCTATTGTAACAATATTTTGATTTAAAAGAGTGTCCATGGAGTTTCTTGCCCATTCTTCTCCATGGGTACCTACTACGCTTTGGAATGGGCAACTAGCTTCATCTTTCTGACTGACCGACCACTTGACAATTCAAAAGTGCCTGTAATTGGTTTATTTGAAATAAATGCTTTGAGTTTGAGTTTGAATACCAGCCTATTAATGTGCCACTGAATACCTCCTAAGATAAGGGGTAATTTGGTTGCAAATGACCTCCCCTACATCCCCTTAATGGTTGCCGACGTATTACCAATAACCCTGTATTCTATCTCTTTTACTGACTACATCTATTGTACATTTCTTGATCCACAAAATAGTCGGAAGCTAGTCGCTTCCTCGTCGGGGGTTATGTCGCTTATTTACCCAAAAAAAATCAATTTAATGTGTATATGTCCGAGAATCCACCCTAAGCCTAGTTGGATAAACGGATTTTTTTGGCTTAAGAGCGTTTATACCTTATGAGTGGCAACGTCGCAATATAGTGTCATATTTCGAGGTTTTCAATTTTTTTCATTTAATCGGAGCTATATTTAAAAAATCTGTTTAATTAACTTTTTAGAATTATGTGAAAACTGTGTAAAAGCTAAGAAATCGTTGCGTTTACAGTTCTATTTATATGCAAATAATACATTGGAAACTTGCAGGGCGTTATTTTCATTGTAAAATAACTGTAAGCATTACGGTTACTTACTTTTTAAACACTTTCACGTAATTCTAAAAAGTTAATTAAACAGATTTTTAAAATATAGCTCCGATAAATGATAAAAATTGAAAACCACGAAATATGACACTAAATTGCGACGTTGCCACTCCTATGGTATAAACGCTCTTAAAGTGAACTCTCCGACATGCGTTTCCGCAAATCGACCTTAGGTTGGATTTTTTGGGATGGATAAACGAGCAAAGTCCTCGTTGGCGGTGGCATATGTGCCTTTCAAGCAGCTTGTCTGACAGTACCTATACGTGCTGGTATTACATTCCTTCCTTTACAGGCCCAGGCAAGAACGGAGGCGAAAAAAAGACGGCCCAGAAAGATTATAATACCACGGCGGGAACCATCTGTGGAGATACCACAACCAAGGGATATCGTCATGACTGCCGGTATTAAGACTAAGCCTATGTGAGTGCCTATTAAAGGTGTAAAAAGTCCGAACTACATATTTTGTACTTCAAACTAAGTGACATTGAGCAAACATTATGACTGGGAAACGACTTTTATTTTTACCCGACTGCGCCAGAAGGAGGGTTGTGTTTTTGGAATGTATGTATGTATAAGCCGATGCATTAAAGAAAGGAATCTTAAATGGCGGCTTGTACTTGCGTTGACAGATACTACAGTTAGCATAAAAAATTACAAGTCAGTTTTTTTTTTTTCAAATTATAAATAATAGAAACAAGAACGGGTCGTATTAATTTCAAACTAGCTTCTACCAGCGGCTTCGCCCGCGTGAATGTTGAAAATTTGAAAGACATGTGGCGTCATCTATTATCATTAGAACGTTATTGTTGTTTTCATCGGAAACAGTACCTACTTTTTTTCGGGATGAAAGGACTCTATGTCCGTTTCTGCACCTGACAACGTATATGTATAACAAAATTTCAGGAGGATCCTTATTATGATGTTGGTTAAAATAAAGAACGAATATTATTTTTAACTCATTTATTAATACTGTCTATGTGACGGTCCTTCACCAGGATCATCAAAGGGTAAGGGTACGCTCCAGATTTTTTTCTTCTTCAAAATATTTGATGACATTATACACAATTTGGCGTGTATCACTATGTATAATCTTTCCTCGCTTTCGAGGAGACATGATTACTGTCTCCGCACAGTCCACACGTCCAAACAACGAAACTTAACAATAAAACAAAACTCAACAACAGTAACACACAGGTAACAACGGAAAAATAACAGAAAACTATAACTAGGAATAATTATTCGTAATAAGGATCACTGAGCGCGTCAAGACAGCGTGGAAGCAAATCAAGACTAATATTTTTTCTGCTTACGGTACGCGCGAGAGTGAGTATAGACGGCACTAGTGTGCGAGCGAGAGAACATGATAAGCGCCGCCATTTTAGATTCCTTTCTTTAATGAACCGGGTTATAGATTTCTTTGTCACGCTCGCACGCCTAAACGGCTTGATCGATTTCAGCCTGAGAGGTGCGGTTAGATTCGTCTTAATTGTGAGAGTGACACTGAGTATATCAAAATATGTAAAAAAAAAACAAAATGGCTGATTATTGGCGCCCTCACGGCCAAAACTCCTTGCAAGAACTAAATTGTCTGCGAAATCTTTCACATTTGTAAACCAAAAAGTGGAAATCAAAGATAATAATTTAAAAAAAATAAAAAAAAACCCGATTTTTATAAATATAAAGAGGGTTGTTTTTAGCTTTTCAGTTTTTTTAACTTAAGTTTTTCATTAATATTTTTGATTTCCAGCTTTTTGTGAAAGATTTCGCAGACGATTTAGTTTTATTTTTGTGTCCAAAATCACTGCTTACGGCAGAGCGATGTAACGCACGCAATCAAGTTTCCTTATGGGTGGGGGCATGCACTGAAGTTTTGGGGGTATTTGAAGTAAGGATATAACATTAAAAACTAAATTTCATGAACTTTGACCTTCAATATCTCCGTAACCAGAAGGTTTCCAGGTATGGAATGGACCAGTACAAAAAAATCACAATGTCCAAAAGAAAAAGTGACTCTTGGCTTCGTTAAGCCTCAAGACGCTTATGCGTGCGACACTTGTGTAGACCCCTCTACAGACTTGTGCTGTTCAACTATTTATACACAATCATCTATCTAGCCTTCTCCCTCCTATGTTGACGTCAGCTTCCAGTCTAACCGGTTGCAACAGCCTACCCGTATTTTATATGGAGCGACTGCTACCTGAAGGGCAATACCCGTGTTTTTAAGAACGTTCGCATTCTAATCTCAAGTCTCAATCTGTCAAAAATTGTATAGCGTCTACATTTTTGACATTTGACTGTCGCTGAGTTGAGATTGGGACTTGATTTTGAACGTTTTGGATTACGGGAATCGGCCTTCTGACGTCCACAACCCAGGTACAGGGAAACGCCTCTCCAATATCTCTTTGTATACCTTTCAGAAAACTACATCAATGCCTGGTTTCTCCCCTGACCCTGTTTGAGATTTCTGCAGCAGTTGTAGATAAGTTGGCTTACCCTGACCCCTTTGAATGGAACGAGGAACAGGTCGCTGATTGGATGGAAAAAGTGGTTGGATTACCTCAATATAAGGCATGAAATTCGGATACTAAAAACATTATTTTAAACATACTAAAATGTTCATATCAAACGCTTCGCTTGAATGAAGTTTTTGTTTCATTCCAGCGACGCCGACAAAATTATACAGGGGAGCAGGGACATCAATGCGCAAATTATGATTCTGGTCCCCCTATGTTGAAGTTTTTCGTAGGTTATTATAAAAACAAATGCTGCTCCACATATTTTGACCGCGTAGGGTATAAAACGGCCGATTTTTTTTAAATAACCGTAGAAAAGTTTCATAGTCTAGAATAATGTACTGAATCCAGGGTAAAAAGTTGCGGGTCCATGTCCAGATGCAACCAGAACACCCAAAGAAAGATATATCATCGAAATATGTCTGCCTACTGAGAACTAAGTCTCATTTTCAAAAAAGAAACAGACGTTAGCAGGTCGGTGACGTGGACCCATAAGTTTTGCACCTGCTGAAAATCGCACAACGCGGCTATAGTAGGTACATTACTGCAGCGGCCGGCAAAAGAGGCATTGATGGACGAACGTGTAAATGTGGGCCGAGGCGAAGCTGAGGCACACATGCGTAAGTCCATCAATGCCTAGGCCAAGGCTTGTATAGTACTTTTCTCAAATAATGCGCAGAAATGAAAATACTTTTAAAAATCAATGAATTTTTCCCGCGTTAAAGTGTTAATTTGGTTTTTTTTCGATACATAGCTTTCTATTTGCAAGCCAGTTCGAAATTTAAATAAAACCTTTGATAAGTTACCTCCTTGGTTGCCATGTTTCGGAGTAAAAGATCGTTCCATTTTTAAATTACACGATACTTAAGAGTTTACTATTGTAATTTATTTGGCCGCTAAACCACGACAGATATGGATTTTCATACAACTTTTGCCGGCCGCTGCTCGCATGTAATTGGCCAGTACAGCAATTTAGATTTATCTCGAAGAAGGTTGTCAAAATAATGCTCTAATTTCCAAGCATGTTTGAGAAAATGAAGTTTTTACTTCAAAAAGTATCGTTATAATAAGAAAAGCTTATATATTTTGATTTCAGGAATGCATCACTGATAACCATATAAATGGAAAAAGACTCCTTCGATTAGAAGACCCGTCAGTTTTACCAGAAATCAACATCCATGACTTTATGCATATTAAAGTAAGTGTCAAGTTAATGTTATGGAAATATTTGTACGGCGATACTTACGGCTAAAACATGTTCTGACTCAAACGATGTAGGTAATATCTTGCATGCTCTTGTATGTATACAATGTTTAAACAAATAAATAAATCTTATCTTATCTAATCTTGTCTAATTACTGACAGTGACAAATGCGCGCACTGACTGGACAGGTCCACACGAATCTGTACGGTTCTTTCCTCAAAAGACTGTAGCGGTATCTACATCGCCACGTGCGAGCTGCGCGTCATACTGACGTCACGCAAATCCTGCATCGCGCAGGCAGAGTTTACCGCGCGACCAGCATATATACAACATCCCGATATCAATCATCGGGTCCCCTGGCTGGAGGCTTTGAGTTCGCTCAAAGGCATCATCGGAAAGACCGGTTAAGCAGTCACGGCCTCTCAAGGCAAACTGCGAGATGCACTTCACAAAAAAAATCATCGGCCCACCGGACACAACACCCGTCTGTTCGAAGGACCCGCCCTTTTCTATAGAGGTATGAGTGAACTTTACAGCTTTACATTTTTATCACGGTTTTTGCTCCCAAACTGTGATAAAAATGTGTGACTCAAGCCTATCACAGTAGGCCGTGCTCGCCCCGCTGAACAGGGGCCGTACTATGACCTGTTAACGCCATCATGATTCCGTTGAGAAAAAGAGATAGTGCTATCGGTCATGTATAGCTCCGTCTCTCTTCCACGCTGGAACAATGATGGAATTAACACGTCATAGTACGGCCTCTGGGCTTATTTGCACTTTTGTCAAATAAATTGGAATAAACTAGTCTTAAGGAAATTTATTAAGGGCTGATTTTGCAACAGTCAGATAACTTTTATATAAACAATAAATATGTCACTTTGACATATTTTCTATAAACAAGCTGTCAAACCGCATTATCTATTCTTAAAATAAAAATTATCGGACCATTCAAAAATCAGCTCTAAATGTCGATTTGTTTCTGTAAATTGGTTCAAAAACAGTTTTACTCGTCAAAATAAAATTATGTTTTAAAACTAGATGAGTTCGGTGTTTCCTAAACGACTACTCTGAGTAGAAAGGCCGAAACAAACTCAAGAGGTCACAGTCTGATTTAAAGCCCAAACAAAATCTTGGTCAGGCCATAATATGAGACAATATAATATGGGACAACATCCACACAAGGTCTTCAGGTCCCGAACTAGGCAGAGCCTGTACTACGGTAACCTGATGACTGATATACATACTTATATACATATACACACCCAGACACAGGTCAAACAGACATGTTCATGCACACAAATGTTTGACTTGTCCGGGGATCGAACCCGGAACCAGCGGCTCAGAAGGCAGGGTCGCTACCAACTGCGCCAACCGGTCAGTCAAATAATATGAGGGACATGCAGGTTAATGTGTGAGGTGGTCTTTTGAGGAAAGAACCATACAGATTCTTTCAAAATAAGCTGCGAACAATACAGTGAAGCATGCAAAACTACACCTTGCTCTGTACACCTCACTAAGTGCACACATAACCGGCTTCACGTCACTGTTGACAGCGCTAAGTCTTGATTCTTTATTTCGTTTGAGAATAAGCCCTATGTACCGTCAACTTTTCTTCAAAGTGAGAGTGAACAGGCTTCTTCTGGGTAAGCTCACTCCACCGTCGACTCTGTCTCTGTCACCACTGACCTAGACTAGTGTCAAGAGCAAACCCATCTTAAGGCGACATTAACTGCCCGCGCCCTTGAGCGAGTAGGAGGAGTTTGCGTCGCGCCCCGCGACAAAAGTCAGACAAAGTCAGCGATACACTGCCGCCCGTCGCCCGCCAGAGCCCCGCTTCAACGCGCACCAAGATTATTCGAAAAAACAACCCACCTTGATTTATCAAACACAATACAAATAAAAGCCGTATACTAAAATATGGGTCATTAAATTGTCTTTTATATGATTAAAGTTTCATGTAAATACGCCCCATAGTTTTTGCGTGATTATCGTTTTTTTGTCCACGTTAGACAATACTTTACAAATTAATTACACTATGTTATTAAAATATAATTTCACATTTTCACATATCAAATTATGAATAAAATTGTCTAGTATAACATATATTTTTTTCAAAGAAATAAGACTAGTAGTTTAGACGTGATGTTCAATATAAAATCATTAAAAGTCGTTTATCTGCGCCTTAAATAAAAATAAACTTTTGACAAAAAACCATTTTTCTTCCAGAAAATAACATCAGAAATTAGAAAAGTATTTATGACAGACTATGTTGTTTTTGCAAGAAGTGTTGCCCTGCCTATTCGGCGGCCTTTGACTCACTGTACGTGGTTCAAATCAAGGACTGGGCCTAGCTGGGGGATTCGGCAGAATTGGACCAGGTAAACATACGAACTTTTATGGCAAAAACTACATCATTCCTACAGTCGCGAATAGAAAGAAAGAAAGACAAAGTGTTTATTGCGACTCGTACAGGAAGTGCACAAACTTAAAGTGTTTATTGCGACTCGTACAGGAAGTGCACAAACTAAATTATAAAATAAAAAACCAAACTATATAAAAACAAAAAGTAACAAAAGAAAAAGGAAACAGAAATTCCTATACGAGGCCAAAAGGCTTCGGCAGAATTGGACCAGGTAAACATACGAACTTTTATGGCAAAAACTACATCATTCCTACAGTCGCGAATAGAAAGAAAGAAAGACAAAGTGTTTATTGCGACTCGTACAGGAAGTGCACAAACTTAAAGTGTTTATTGCGACTCGTACAGGAAGTGCACAAACTAAATTATAAAATAAAAAACCAAACTATATAAAAACAAAAAGTAACAAAAGAAAAAGGAAACAGAAATTCCTATACGAGGCCAAAAGGCTCCTATCTCAGCATGATGCTGCGACATTTAAAAAACAAAAAAATGCCGCAACGCTGGTATTCTGATAGGGCCCGCTGTGAAGTCACGGGCATTTAACAGTAATAAATAAATAATGAAATACATATATGTAAAATAATAAGAAATAAAACATTATAATATTCGCATTTCTATCCGCGCCAGACGTAACCATCACACAAGCAATTGCATTTTGATCAACACATGACGTAAGACACAGCTGCAATTTACAAAAAAAGCAAAGACAATTTGAATTTGGCAGGCTACAACTGAGGATCCACCTTCATTGAAATAAATGCTTTGCGTCTTATTACAAAAAGCGATCTAACTTCAGTCCGAGCCTAAACCTAAACCTAAAGACCGTTTCGGCCTTATTACAAAACAAGGTTTTTCTTTTGACATGGTTTAAACCATCGAGCCTATTTTTGAAATAAGAACCTAACAGAAATCGGAATACAGTTCCTTTTACAAAACTGTCAACTTAGTCCGGTCTTAGATTGTCAATTTTGTATTAAGAACTTTACTAAAGTCGGCATAAAGTTCCAAATACAAAAACTAAATCGAATGTGTAGGTTGGGGCTAAAGTTAGATCGTGTTTTGTAATAAGACGGTTTGAGTTTGAGTTCATCCTCTCAACATGCACAAACCATCTTAAGACCAGGTCAAGATTGAAAATAATTATTTTGGTTAATATTCAGGGCATTCTACCTTTTCCACTGACTACTATTACGCCGTAACCTGGACAGTCAGCTTGGCTGGGCTTGGCTTGGGTGGAGCACACCATGTTATGAGCGAGTCCCACTCTACCCTTCACTTTGGTTTTGACCAAAGGATTGAGTGAGAAGTAATATAGCCAAAGATGGCAAAAAACTCGCCCCCTGTTAATTTAACCTTGGTTAGTGAAAAGACAAAAGTTATTGATGTTCTTACCCAAATTGTGCCCAAATAGACCAACAAAAGTGGAGATGGACAGGGCAAGGGCCGTTCTTTTGCATAATTTGGCAAAATGTGTTGAATTGATCAAAACGTTTTGGCATAATTTTTATTTTTAACTAATGATTGAGTTAATTACGGATCATAAAACCGGCCCTTAGTGGCGCTGAAGACAAGCGGAGAAAAGTTGTGACGGAATGGTACCCAAGAGATGGAGAAAGGAATAGGGGAAGACAATACAAAAGATGAGAAGAAGAACTAAAGCTCACAGGGGGTCGAAACTGGAGAAGAGTTACGGGAGATAGGAATCAGTGGGAGTCGTTAGAGGACTCCTTTGCCAAGAGGCACACTGAACGAAGAGACATTCTGTAAACTATTACTGAAAATACCACAACGCCAAAAATGATCAGAATTGACGGGCTTACACCGGGTCAAATTAAATTAGATAGCGAAACTCTACAGACGTGATGGACATGCATATTTAAACATGATAAAAACTTATTTTTGTTGGGTCAACGACCGCTGGTAGTATTGTCACTTGAATTAGGAGTTGAGAGCATCTGTTTTGTTTTGTTTTATCGTGTTGAGCTTGAGATTTCGATATCTATCACTGTTACGGCCCCGCCGCGCGCCGCCACCAGATGGCACACGGCAGTACATGCTAATGCCGTGTCTGCGGAGCCATACCGCGCCCGCGCCTCACTTCGCGCCGCCAGGGGGCGACTGGTCGTTCAGTTTCCGCCCTCGGCCATCACATCTTGACATCGCGGACGACACTCACTCTTCATTTTAATCTTGTAAAATCAGCATCAGCCTTTCAATAGTTCAAACTTGTGTAATAATTAGAATAAAATACAGATTTTAACCAGTACCTATGGTCCATTATTTATCGAAGCCTAACACAGCGGCAGCAGCCGGAACAATCACGCCTGTGAAATTTATACAAATAAACCGATTTTTTTAAACTGATAATTCACGTGACTACACTAATTACGCCAATGCACTACACTTTCCGTCAGATGTCAATCTTACTTACTTAGCTCGGTCCCGGTCTAAAACCCTCAGTTCGGAAGTGAAATTTCAACTAATAACTGTCATTTTAATTTCAGGAGCGATATACTTCGGTGGATGAAGATTACAAAGCCGAAACCAGTCTATTTGGACCACTGGGATTTAGTATGGTAAGTCAAATATTTTTCCTAGGCCCACGATCGCACGGACGTAAATTTATCGCACACTGGATTTCCAACTCTCGTGGTTGATCCGAGGGTTGGGAATCAAATATCATGCAACACAGCGCGTCGAAAAATCACACTTCGATTTTCAACTCTTTAACGCTAAGCAGAACGTTGAAAATCCAGTGTGCGATAAAATCCTGCCGCAATATTTTTACGGTCGGCTGAGAGAGTACATCAGTCATATTCAATTTGAAGGCGACTTTGTGATATTATATGTTGTCCAGGAGTTGCGACAGTTACAGGCTATTATTTTCTTACTGCGGACAAGACAGTCTTTTTCAATAGTCACTTTGAGCAAGTGCCCAGAGTCACGCAATCCATGGGGCCCCCTAGTCGTAGCTAGAGGCTGTCAAAAGAACAGCTAAGTAAATCCTAGACAGGGTGCTAAAATGTTCGATCTCACTTCGCTCGCTCCGTTTTCTTAGTTCTCAAACTTTTCTGCACAAGTCGACGAAGTTACTCCTATTTCTGTATTCACGGTCAGATGAAAACCTTACCTCTTGCATCCTACATTCTCCATAGGAGCCTCATTATCCTAAAGTGCCTAGGGCCTCAAATAGATTAAAGACGGCGTTGACTGCGGGACAAAGACCTCTTCTCAACACAGAAGGCACGAGCATTGATCGCCACGCTTGCTCAAGACGGGTTGGCGAATTCAGAGTATTCAGACTGATATTAATTACTAGCCTATGCCCGCGGCTTTACTCGCGTGACTGTCGGAGATTATCCCACGGGAGATTCCTACCGGGATAAGGAGTGTCCTATGTCCTAACCTCCAGGTCATGGCCATCCAATTCAGTTCACGGTTAAGGCGTGAAAAGGTAACAGACGGAGTATATTCCCGATCCCTTAAACCGCTTAAAATTAAAAACAAATCAGCTGTTCCCTACATTTTTGTTTGCAGAACTCGTCAAAATGTAGGGAACAGCTGTTTTTTTTTTCGCGATTTCATATTTGGTCTCATAGTAAAAGTTGTTCATAATGATGAGTACAATGACCCCTCAAGAGGTTGATGGTGTTTTACCAATAACCCTGTATACACATCCTAAATAAAAAACGTACATACTAAATTTATAAGCATCGAAAATAAATGAATACTATACATAGATAATTAGAACTAACAAGTAATGTTCCTTATTGTTATACTCAGGTATCAAAAGCCAGACTGGCCAAAAGTGCTAACAGCGAGAGCACCAAAAGCAAAGCTGCTGGATCCACTGACCTATATACCGCATTACCAGCCTCCAGAGGAGGAGCACTTCGTTGTATATAAGGTAAGAACATTCAATCAATCGGCCTAGCCTGTTCCCAACTGAGTCGGCTTCCAGTCTCAACGGATGCAGCTGAATACCAGTATTTTACTTGGAGCAATGCCTATGTGACCCCCACACCCCACTTTTTAAGTAACACGATATCCCTTGGTAAGACTGGTTGTCAGACTTTTGGGCTTCTGACTTCCATATGGAGGGTAAAGGTAAGGAGAACTATCTCTTAAGGGGTGAAAGTTGAAAAGTGTCCAGCATAAACAGTAAATAATAGTTCAAAAACCCTCCAAAATGTAGCAGTTGTTAACGGACTGAAGTATGCAGAGTTAGAAAATTTTATATTTTTAGTGACTAGAGTAGTTTGTGACAGTCCAGTATACCATACCTCAACAATTCACGTAGTCCAACATTATTTTGTAAACATAACCTAAAATTATTGCTTTTAAAGTTTACCCGGTGGCTACTGTGGCGCCACCCTTATGTAGCACATTTTAACGGACACTTTTTTATACACAGAGATAGTTCTCTTTACCTCTACCCTCCATAGACTACCAGTAACGACTGTCAAAGATCTACGAATGACAGCTGGGACCAACGGGTTAACGTGCTTTCCGAGGCACGGAGGAGTCACCCATCCACGAACCGACTGCGGCGAGCTTAGCTAAACTTTTGATTCAGCCGTGCGGCTGTTATCATTTAGCCACGAGCCCCTTATATGGTAAGAATTCTCATAATGGCACGCGATTCGAGTATTTTCGGCTAGTAGATTCGGCTTGGGAAGCCGTCACCTCCTTCTGCGAAGCAGTAATGCTCGCGAAGGAAGAGCGGAACTCTTGAGGGAGAGGCAAAATTCGCGTCCTCACGCCCCTAGCCGCCGTAGGAGACGCCCTGGGCGTCGGGAATCCCAAGACGATTCCCGGCCACCGAAGGCGCGGGCTTGCGGACAGCGAGCAATGGGTAGCTCACCGTCCGATAAGGACCAGGCCCGGGTCGACGGCGCGTTGTGTTCCACGCGCACCTCAAAGAGAAGCACCAATGACGGGGTCCGCTAGGGCCGATGCCTGCCAGGGTTGCGGGAAAGTCCGAAAGTGTTACCGTGGCTCCTAGCACAGGCGACTGCAGGAACACGGGTGGGTTTTAGTCAGTAAGAGTCTGACACGCCCTCCCGCTCCGCCCAGAGCGGGAGAAGTAATGTGATGAATTCCCACCCTCAAAAAAAAAAGACCCGAAAAGAAGTTCATATTATGTATGGATTACGGTTTAGAGCAGTGGTGGCCCAGTGGTAACGGCAGCGACTTATGAGTTGTAGGTCCTGGGTGAGCCCAAACAGGCGCTTTACGTTGTATAAATTATTTCATCACCACTGCTCTCAAAACGGCGAAGGAAAACATCGTGAGGAAACCGGCATGTCCTAGAACCAAAAATTCGAAGACATGTGACATCTACCAACCCGCACTGGGCCCGCATGGTTGGAGTACGGCTCACTCCCTCTCACAGAGAGGAGGCCTGTGTCCCAGCAGTGGGAACATTATAGAACTCTGACGAGATCAGCTTTAATTAAACCTTCTTTTTTTACATTTCAGGCGCCTAGAAAATTCCGGCTTCACGCCGACATAGCAGAAGAAGATCAGTTCATCTGGATGGAACGTCTACCAGCATCCCCTTCCATAGAACAAGCAAAAAAAAATGAAGAGATAGTTAAAGAATCCAATAAGAAAAAAGTTATAAAGACGGGACTTTTTCCTAAAGCAGTGTCTATGCCTGGATTGGCTGGCAAAGATTTGGTCCTGGCGAGGAGGAAAATGGCTAAACCCAAGTTTTTAGTGTAAAAAACCCGTAACGAAGCCGAGAGTCTGTTTTTCCCTTTAGTATGACAATTTTTTTGTACTGGACCATACCTGGGAACCTTCTGGTTATGGAGTTATTGGAGGTCAAAGTTACAAAAAAATTTGTGTAATTTTTACGAAAAAAAATTATTTTTTTACGAACAATTTTTTTTGTACCTGATTCTAAAAAAACTGATTCTTACCTTTTACACAGTTTTCACATAATTCTAAAAATTTAATTAAACAGATTTTTAAAATATAGCTCCGATTAAATGCTAAAAATTGAAAACCACGAAATATGACACTAAATTGCGACGTTGCCACTTGCCACTCATAAGGTATAAACGCTCGTAATAAAAGAAAATAATTATGGCACAATCAAAAACCAAATAATCAGTTTTTTTTAAAGAAATAAATTGTTCTTTATTTGAAATATAGCGTGGCGACGCGCCACGTGCGGCTATAGATGTTTCACATCAAAAACAATGTTTTTCCTATTGAACGCTACTTTAACGGTAAATTAATTCTTTTTTATGAGCCTGTTTTAATATGAATCTGGTGTCGTAATCGTAACCGATAAATAGCTTGATTTCAGTCCATAACTATTTATTTATCGGTTACGATTACGACACCAGATTCATATTAAAACAGGCTCATAAAAAAGAATTAATTTACCGTTAAAGTAGCGTTCAATAGGAAAAACATTGTTTTTGATGTGAAACATCTATAGCCGCACGTGGTATCCCGCTCCCGGTTAATTCAGAAGTCAATTAAATAGCTTGATTTCAGTCCATAACTATTTATTTAATTGACTTCTGAATTAACCGGGAGCGGGATAAATAGTACTCGTATCTTGTAACACACAGTGGTGGGAATGGTTTTCATTTTGACAATTCAACAAAATTCATTGCGTTATTTACGTTGTTGAGCAGACAGACTTTTCGAACATATGAAGCAATGGATTAGCAATATCCTTCAAAATGATTCAGATTGTGATTCGATAGGTTGATTCCTCTCCATATTAGATCGATCGCTCTCTATCCTATTTTTCTCTATGTTAGGTTGATTGCTCTCTATATTAGGTTTATTTTTCTCTATATTAGGTTGATTGCTCTCTATCTTAGATCGATCGCTCTCTATTTTAGGTTGATTGCTCTCTATATTAGGTTGATTGCTCTCTATATTAGATCGATCGCTCTCTATCCTATTTTTCTCTATGTTAGGTTGATTGCTCTCTATATTAGGTTTATTTTTCTCTATATTAGGTTGAGTGCTCTCTATATTAGGTTGATTGGTGTCTATATTAGGTTGATTGCTCTCTATATTATATCGTGTATGTATGATCTTGCTCACCTGTATCGCTATAACAACAGTGTCGTTTTGTACTGCTCCGAAGATGTCCTCGTTGTATATTGTCTGTGCGTCATTGGACCTTTTGATTGCTCTTTTGATTTCTGTTATATTCTTAACTGTTATGCGTTCTGTGGAGTTCGCTGAAAAATTAAAGGAGAATATTATAATTGAGAACGTAGAAATGGATAGTGTTTGGTCTGGATGCAGAAAATCTCAATAAATAAAAATTAAATGCAGTTCGTTAGTGAGCGCATCGCTTGAGAACGGCTGGATCCATTTGGTAAATTATTATTTTTTGATTGTCGTTACAGTCCGGACTTCGAATAAGGTTTTAGGAGAAGTTTAAAACTGGATAAACTGGAATTGATTTTTTATGAGATTTTGGAATCAATTATTGAAATTTGGATGGAACAACGTTTGTCACATTGGCAGGTAATGTCAAGAGGTTTAGAGGCACAGCCAGAATAGAAGACAAAAGACGAAGGTATGAGGCCCAAAATGGTGGTCAAGCCTCAGACTGTACCAAGTGAAGTCAAAATGCTCAACGGCGCGGCGGCGAGGGACAGACTAAACCCACGGTTTCCTAGGAAAGCGGTTCCGTCATATTGTAATGGCCGTCATAAGAATCTGTCATTTTGACAAAGTAGATTTGACAAAGCAGTTTTGGTAAAAGTTAGCTATAATACCGGATGATCCTAAACATAGTTCACTTGAACCATTTTTTTCATTCTTCAAGCAGTCGGTCGAAAGATGCCACTGTTGCAGTAACATCCCTTTGGCTGTACTGTTACAGTTTGTATTGATACAGTTAAAAAAGATGAACATAAAAAATAAAGTAAAAACGATTTCCCGCCATTTTTCAACTGTTTTTCTGTCCGCCAAAATGTGTGAATCTAACAAGGAAATTCGATACATTTTGATGTTATAAATTACAAAATAGGGAAAATGCGACACAACGCACGTTTATGGATTTAACGCAGTTTCAGTAAAAGTAGCACAAACCATCGATCTACAACTCGTAAGTCGAGGCCGTTACCACTGGGCCACCAAAGCTCTATTAAATGCCACCGATCAGGCTTAAAAGGTAACACAAATAATCTCAGACCCACCTGTATAATTCTTAGGATGTACGGTCAAGTACTTATGTAACTCAGGAGGCACCAGCGCCAGGACCTGCTCCGAAGTGTCGTTAGCATTCATCAGCTCTTCTGAAAACAATCGTATTCCTTCAATAATAGAGTTCAGATTACATTGTGCTGTAGCTAGTAGTTGTAGCGTTTCGGAAGAAGTGACGAAGATGGCTAAGAGATAAGGTGAAAACGATCTTAAAACTAAAAGGATTGAGTTGAAATTTGATTGTCCTGTAAGCTAGCACTTTTAAAGTTGTAGCACTGACATTGTCAAAATGTATGGAACAGTTAATTTTTTTTTTAAACTTACTAAAATTTCAACGCAGTGTTCAGCATCATGTACTGAATGTTGCAGTTTGCGGTTCTGTCACCCTGTATATTTTTTACATGGGTGACGAGGTATTGTAAAACAACTTTAATGTCTATCGAATAGAGCTTAAATTAGATTAGCTGTAGTAAACACTTCTAGCTAGGTAATGTTTTGGAATTGATGACGAAGTATCCTTAGCTACTGAAACAATCATAACGCGATAATAATAGAGTTCAAATTAGATTTTTGTAAGATAAGCAAGATTTTTATTCGATCTAAAAGTCGACACATAATGCTGTCCCAACAAATCTACTTCACAATTCTTTCAACAGATGGCGCTACGTGTACTCAAACATTCTGAAGAACTATAATATTGAGTTACATATTGGAAATGATGCCTCCTGTATCATTCATATTTGTGGGAAATGTGTTTCAAGTACTCTAAAATAACGAAAACTGGGCTTAGTGCCAGTATTTCTGATAATTAATGTACAGTCACCGGCAGATCAGGTTACACGAAACTTGTCAAATTTGTCCAAATGATTTTAAACCTTAAAATGTTGAAGGTTAAGTGCAAAATCGAATGAGAAAATTTGACAGTTTGTGATAACTTGACCTGCTGCTGTGTGTACCTATGAACTGCACATGACTAATTTCGTAATAAGCAATCAGTATTTCGTGGGAATTTAATTTAATTCTTAGATGGCAATAACGCTTACTTATTTGCTGCCATTACAGATAAAACCTTTAGTCGATCACGTATTTACGATAAATATTATGCTTGGCCCAGGTACCGTGTGCCATATTAATACAATATGTCTGCGAGGCTATCTATGTACTATGTTCATTAGTGGGTATGAGAACCTAAAAAAGCGTGCGTTTTGTTTTTTTATTCCTTAGGATATGACCAGAAAGTTTTACTTTCGTTCCAACTAGGCCAGTATCATGTTTCGTGCTTTGCTGACGTATTAATACAATAAATTCATCATAAAAACCACATCAATCTAAAATTGGGAAATAGCGCCATCTATGGCTAGTTTACGCAAACTGCTAGCAGCACAAACAAATTATTATCCTAATACACAAAAACACATGTACCATGGAAAAAAAGGATCCAGATAAAACAAAAAAGTTACATTTAAAAAAACCCTCGACGCAAACAAAAAGCTCTAAAAACGGCTGAACAGATTTTCTTCTCTTTTTTTGCTAAGAATACTCAATGAAGTCACCTTAAAAAAAAAACAAATTCCGTTCAGCCGTTAGGAAGGTACGATTCCGCAGACAGATACACACGTTGAACTTATAACACCCCTCTTCTTCGGCTTTGTGGATCGCCGTCTCTGTCACGTATACCTTTGTGACAGTATCTTCCTAAACCTCGATGTGTTATATTCACTCCCGAGTACAGCTCGACCCAACTTAGATGTAGCATCGGCAAAATTCGTAAAACCGATCACATCCGAACTGACTGCGGCTTCAAAATCACCAAACTTTGTTACTGCTGTAGGCGAAAATGATCTTTACGATACGCCAGTGAGCGATTTATATTGGGTATGTAAATCTGAAGTGATCGGTTTTACGAATTTTGTCGATGCTACATCTAAGTTGTGTCGTCCTGTAGTGTGCTTCAATTTTAGCAAGATTATTAAAATGTTGATTAAGCTACGGTCTTGAAGAGCTATGATGACAGCCGTTACAGCGGACCGCCACATAACGGCCACAGTGGCGGCTGTCGTAAAAATAATGGAAGTGGAGTTTTGACTTTACGGTGTCACAAAACGCTGTCTAGGAAAACACACCTGCGTTCATAAATAACGTTTCAGTGACGTCATTCACCGGTAAATTGCGGACGCTATGTGGCGGCCATCGCTCTTCAAGGAAACCGTACCTGTAGTAGCAAATACATTTATATTTCTGTAGGAACTTATGAAGATTTGTATATCTAGGACCTTTATATTTCATGGATTTAAAAACATACAAAAGCATATTTATTAGCGTCACCGAAAACTTAGACAGAACAGGGAGACCATTCCCGTATTTTTAAGAAAGTTCGCATCTGAGTTTCAATCTGCCAAAAATTGTAAGTATAACGTTTACTTACATTTTTGACATTTGACTGTCGCTGAGATGAGTTGAGACTTGATTTTGAACGTTTTTAATTACGGGAATTGGTCTTCTGAAATGGCAATATAAGACAGTATCATGATAGGAGTTATTTACAAGATTATACAGAGTGTTCAGTTAAACGAGGGATATACTTGAAGGGAATGTAGTACCCATGAAAATTAAAAAAAATTACCATGGGACCAACTGGCAAGGCACAGTCATGGCAGGGGGAGTAGGGCAGTGACTGAGTGACGTCCAAGGACTGGGAGACGAAGTTTCGGTCGTCTGGCGGTGAGTTAGGCGGACGACATTGACTACCATCACGGGTAGAACCCGAATAAGGCTGGCACGACAGCGTGGGGATAGGCACAAGAAAAGAGGTGCCTATGTTCAACAGTGGGTGACATTGGCCTGTGATAATGGAACCAACTTTTGAATACATAATCAGCCTATGATGTTCCCACTGCTGGGACACAGACCTCCTCTCCTCCAGAGGGAGTGGGCTGTAATCCACCACGCGGGCCCAGTGCGGGTTGGTGGATATCACATGTCTTCGAATTTTTGGTTCTAGAAGATGCCGTTTTCCTCACGATGTTTTCCTTCACCGTTTTGAGAGCAGTGATGATGAAATAATTTACACAAAGTCAAGCGCCTGTCTGGGTTCGAACCACGACCTACAACTCGTAAGTCAGGCCCGTTACTACTGGGCCACCACTGCTCTCTTTTGAATAATGAACCAAAAAAAAATCTGCTGTTTCCTACATTTTGATGGCGTAGGTATGTTTTGTAGCAAGCAGGTTCTTTTTCCTATTTCGCTGTCGGTCCCTTAATAAAAGTTGTTCATTTTCATGAGTAGTACACTCTGTTTTATAACACAACATGACATCACGCCTCTACTCTACGAAGAGCAATGCAGAGGTGTACCTATTCCACATTTCGCCACTGATGTTTAAGTCCTAAGTAACAGGCGAGCCTCTTGCCACCAACCGGGCACAAATCTAGACTCCGGCCTGCTACTGAGATATTCCAGGTGGAAAAACCCAATAACCTGGGAATCGTACCAATCGACCTTGTGCTCAGCCGTAGCGCGCGTAGCGACCATTAGACCAACGAGGCTTATTATGACCCTCGTTAACTTGACACCCTGTAACCAGTATTATGTTTATTATTTTTTGACGACACGTTTGGTGTAGTGGCTACAGTGGCTAAGTGTAGTCAGCGAAACCAAATGGTCCTGGGTTCGAATCCCGGTAGGGGCAAATGTTTGTATGATGAATATGGACATTTGTACCCGGGTCATGGATGTATATTTATAATATGTATGTATTTACGAAAAAAAAAATGTATTTAAGTAGTGTATCAACCATCTGGTATCCATAACACAAGCCTTAATTAAGTGCTTAACTTGGAACTAGATGGTGCTGTGTGCAATGTCAGTCGATATTTATTTATTTATTTATTGGCAGTAATATGTTGATTTAAACACATTACCGGCACTGCGAAAGTCAAATTTTCTTACGTTTTTGCATATTGCAACTCTTTATTCAGTATGAAGGGGGAAAAATGCGCAATTTTTGGCAATCAACTATGACATCTGGCAACACCGAGCAGCTTATGGCGATTCTCAGGAAATTGCCAAGAATTGCTCAATATGTTGGTGAAAATGTGATTCATGACAGAAATGATACATGTATACAAAACATACGTATAGAAAAATAAAGAGGACATTTCTTTAAAATAGAAGATATGTACAAACATTTAGCAGTATATGGTTTAGCTCATTTTTCACAATATTTAGAGACAAAATACGGAAAAAAAAACATATTTCTTGCAATCACTTTTGATAGCGTCACATATTGTACAATTTAGAAACGACAAACACAGAAAATAATAAAATAATAAAAAAAAAACCTTGATATGGCAACATTAGTAGAACTGAATCCATTATGGGGTTAGTATCGGAAACGGTATCGGAATCGGTTTTGGAATCGTTATCTGAAAAGTTGTAAAATTATGCTTAGCCAAGAACTCGGTGACATACAATAAAACTGAAGCAACAAATGACTACTGAAACACCGATTAGACGATGCAACTTTTAATGCATTTATAATTTTTTGCATTACTTTATGGTTCTAGTTATAGTATACCACAAAAAGCAATAAAATCGCACCGTGTCAAATCAGGCTTAAAGACTTATTATACCAAAGCCAGATAACTTTAACCGAGGAATAATTTTATTTTGAATCTTTGACAGTTTTTCCATACAATAAATGTCAAAGGTCAATTTTATTCCATTGCAAAAAGTTGTAGCTGACGCTGGGAAAATCAGCCCTAAGGGCGGATTTCAGCAATGAAAATGAACGCGATCAGCATATTAAGCTGACATTGTCATCATTTCTAAAGAATCTTGACAGTGACCGCGTTCAGATTCATTGATGAAATTGGCACTTAAGAGCGTTTATACCTTATGAGTGGCAACGTCGCAATTAAGCATCATATTTCGTAGTTTTCAATTTTTATCATTTAATCGGAGCTGTATTTAAAAAATATGTTTAACTAACTTTTTAGAATTACGTGAAAACTGTGTAAAAGGTAAGAAATCGTTGCGTTTACAGTTCTATTTATATGCAAATAATACATTGGAAACTTGTAGTTGTAGGGCGTTATTTTCATAGTAAAATATTACGGTTATTTACTTTTTAAACGCTTTCACGTAATTCTAAAATGTTATTTGAACATATATTTTAAATATAGCACAGATTAAATTTAAAAAAATGAAAACCACGAAATGTGACACCAATGAAATGCGAATTTCACCAATGAAAATGAACGCGATCAGCACATTGAGCTGACAGTGTCATCATTGCTAAGGAATTTTGAGTGACAGTTCTGGTTCACTGTTTAGATGTGATGATCGCGTTCAGATTCATTAATGAAATTGGCACTTAATCTTACTTCTACGTCCTCTTTCATGTACATAGTTACTTATACATTGAGCTCAAGTGAAGCATGTAAAATAAACAGAAATAAATATTTCGAACAATGGGGAAGCTCGGTCAAAGCAAATCGTAGATGGCGTGACCATAGCTAGGTCCCTACGGCCTACAATAATTTTGACATTTCGTTAATTCATTCCATTTCGTGTTCATTCAAAAGTTTGGTTTTATTCCACTATTTCGTTATTTTCGATATTTTAATTCAATATTTATTCGACATGGAAAGTGTCAGAGCTAAAAACAATATTGTTCATTATCCTCGTAATCACTTTATTCGAAATGTTTCCGACATAACCTTGAAAACTAAAGTTTTCTACGAACAGCTTTAATCCACAATCTTCTAAATTTAGATTCTTTCTGAAAATGGTAAACTCCAATTTCCGAGCTTTTAGGAACACAACAACGAGTACTTTCACAAAAATAAATAAAATCCACCTCACACCTTGCATTAGTAGCTTGTTTTGGGAACTAGCTACGACAGCGCCATTTTGACAGTTGCCTTCCCCATGGTAAAGCTATGGATTTTCCGCATAGATTGTTATAGAAACATAATTCAAAGTAACTGAATAATAAATGCCAAGAACTATTCAAAGCCAAAGTTCCCGCTTTAACAAGTTTTTGAAACTCGTAATAAATAGTAAAATAGGTTAACAAAATCGAAACCAGAAAATTTATTCAAGAAACAAGAAACCAGGAGCGAGTGTAAAAAACAACAGAATAAAGGTGACTATGGAAAACGGATTCCCAGTAAATATTTAAAATGAGACCCAGTATTACTAATTGAAACAAAACATTTAAAAACCTTTTATATTATTTTTCGATAAATGTTTAATCAACAGGCCTCGTAATTTTATAGCGTGCTTATTTATATCTGAAATAAAAAATAAACTCGTAAGAAAAGACTTCACAAAATAAGCATTTTGCTAATTAGTTGGGCTATTTTGTGCTACTGCCTAATTGTACTGTAGTGTATCTATATAAAAGATATTTATGTAAACACTATCTCATGCACACCAGTAGTGAGGTAGCTGTCACTTATGTCAACTGTCAGTTCACCACGAATGGCGGGAAACAGTTGTAAGAAGAAGCATGCCTGCACGAGAGACTCGGTGAGATCATGAGCCAGTGTAGTGATCTAATCAGCTAAAATATCGGAGCAACAGGATTTTACAAGTACCTTTGACAATTGGCTATTTGATTAGTCTCCTAAGAATATTGGTTGTCAGAATCACTCGTTGATTTCGTTCTCTTAAATAGATAACATCACGCGTGTTCTCCATGTAACTGAAGGGTTGGGTAGAGGTGTACCTAGTAGGTATAGTACACCCACTTTTCACCTCTTAAATACTAGGCATATGGAAACTTTAGTAATGTGGGTGTATCCGCTACCTGCGCCTAACCTGTCGGGGACAACAGGCGTGATTTTATGTAATTTTATAAAGATTATTTCGTTGCATCCAATCACTGCATGCTTAAGTTGCTTTCGCGCCCTGTATAAAATGAATCCTTTATTATAAAAAAAGTTAATTCAATATTCATACCTCCATCTCTATACATGCCCCCGCTAGACGCCGAGAGCATAATCTGTAGCCACAGACAAAAGAGCCCGAGTATAACAACAACTCTGGCAACCGACGCATATTTTAAGCGTGGCATCTCGTTTAGCACTCAACAGATGGCGCTAGTTGCATCTTACGTAGTCCGCCCATCGGCCGCTAGATGGCGCTGTTTCATATTTCGTTCAGGTCATCGTTTTTTGGCGGTTGTTCTGAGGAAAAAAGAAAAAAAACAACGTTAAAACACATATTTTCAGTACAAGAAAGAGTGGTCTTGATAAGCGGTTTCTGTCAGAAATTCAATTAGTCATTATAGGTTTATGATCAATGTAAGCTTCACCGCTTGATGGCGCAATTAAAGTAGATAAGAAAAACAATTTAGATAGGTATTTGAAGTGCGATTATGAAGTGGCTAGAAAACCCCATACCTCGCACGGTATAGCGACTTGATAAATCATAAATATTTCATTATTATAATGTCAGTTTAATACTAACGTATTATCTAAATAAGCCTTCCGGAGCAATGATCCAAATGGTGGTGAAACCCGCTTCAATATCCGTTGCGTAGCTTAAAAGAACAACTGACAGACACAAAAAGCGACTTTAACCATTAAAGTCGCTTTTCGTTTGATATCAAGGACAAACGATAGAATAAGAAAATACGGATTTTGAATTGAGAATAATAAAAAATTGGTGGTTAATACAGAGTCCATATTTCAACAGCCGCACGAGTAAATCTTCAAGGTTAAGCAACACTTGTCGAGGTCGGTCTGTGGATGGGTGACCATCGATTACATCCGTGCCTCGGTCCTCGTGCCAAGCATATAATGAGAAATATTAGTTGTGGTTGGCCTGCCTCGTTGATCTAGTGGTGGCTAGTGCGACTGGCTGAGCATGGGGTACTGGGATCAATTTCTAAGTCGGATGTAATTGTGTTTTGCCATAGGGGCTAAGTAATAACAGCCAGACGGGTTGATCGATCAGGTTAAGCTACGCTTGCCGCGGTTGGTCCGTGGATGGGTGGCCATCTTTAGATACCGAGAACCCTTCGTGCCTCGGAAAGCACGTTAAGCCGTTGGTCCCGGCTGTCATTCGTGGATCTTTGACAGTCGTTACGGGTCGTCAGAAGCCCGAATGTCTGACAACCAGTCTTCTTACCAAGGGGTATCGCATTACCCAGTAACTGAGTTGTAGAGGTCAGATAGGCAGTCGCTCTATGTAAAGTACTGGTATTCAGCTGCATCCGGTTAGACTGGAAGCCGACCCCATGATAGTTGGGAAGAGATTAGGCAGATGATGACGACACAGTCCATATTTTGTATGTTTATATAAGTTCTTATTTTGGTAAAATTAAAATAACAAGACACACTAAAATAAAACTATAAAATATGTTCTAATATCAATGGTAAAATAACCTTAATATAAACATTTTCATTAAGAGGGCTATCACATTTTTTCTTGTATTTGAGTGTTTAAAGAGTCTCACACTCAAATACAACAATACAATTTGATAGTCCTCTTAACCTATTTTATACGCAAAATTGCCAATATAATAAATAGAGCGCCCGACTCCACGTCACGTCACACCAGGTTGTCACACCAGTGTGACGACGAGTTTTGTTTTTCCTCGTCGTCACAACCTGCGGGGCGAGCACGGCCTACTGTGATAGGCTTGAGTCACACACTTTTATCACAGTTTGGGAGCAAAAACCGTGATAAAATGCGCGACTCTAGCCTATCACAGAGGCCGTGCTGGTGTGACGTGGAGTCGAGAACTCGAGAATGATAAATAGCCAACAAATCAATCAATGTTGCATAAATTCTTGTAATGAACAAAAACGATTTTCTATTAATTTTAACTCTAAAATATTTAAATGGGAGTTCTCATATATTCTTTGATAATGTATTACATATCTCTAATTCTCAAGGGTGATAACGTGCTAAGCGACATGGACTAAGCTAAGTTAGCTTATATGTGTTCTGCGTTTTTAACTTAATCCTATACGAATTAAATGTACCTCAATGTAGAATGCAATTATAATAATAATAATAATATGGGACAACATCCACACAAGGTCTTCAGGTCCCGAACTAGGTAGAACCTGTACTACGGTAACCTGATGACTGATATACATACTTATATACACACCCAGACACAGGTCAAACAGACGTGTTCATGCACACAAATGTTTGACTTGACCGGGGATCGAAACCGGGACCAGCGGCTCAGAAGACAGGGTCGCTACCAACTGCACCAACCGGTCAGTCATATTTAGGAAGAATGTTTATATTAATGCAATCCAGGTGTACAACAAGTTGTCTAACCCATTTAGGGAGCTCCTATCCCCATGTCCAAGAAAAAGCTGACGAGTTGGTTATTGGATAATTGCTTTTATGACGTTGCCGAATATAAGGAACATTGTAAAAATCCAAAATGACATGTACTTAATTTTGACTAACGATTACCTAATTATAATTATATTGATTCATATTGGACTTATGTATTGTTAATCGCAAATCTTTAAATGTATCATGTTGTACTTAAATAGTTAAGAATGACATTGAAAATTTGTACTTACACCATTTATGTTGTGGTAGAATGTATAGAACGTAAAAAATATTAACAATAAATAAAATTCTAATTCTGTACTTACTACATAAATAAAAAAAATGCTGTTCGTGCTTGCCATTTTACATGCATTTGTCAAGTTAACATAACCTTTAATAGGCCGTTTAATACACTTAAGCAACAAAGATGGCGTTTATTTTGTCAGCTGTTTTTAGACGTCTTATTGCTTTTAATACAAATTCGCAAAAATTGCGAGCGTACGTAGAATAGTCGACATGGGAAATGTTTTTTATTCGACAACGTTGAAATTATTTATTTGTTTTAATTAAAACGGTTGAAAACCAATTACGAATTACATGCTGTCTACATCTCTAAATCTACTATCCTATAACAGGTATGCTGGAAGAGATTTCATTAGAAATAAGCATCACCTTTGTACCTATTTATCTGTTCTTTTCTTCTTGTCTGTTTATACACGGTGACATTTGAATCACAGTTTTGCTAGAACAAACGTTGTTCAGACCATGATCTACAACCATTCTATAGCATCCAATAGAAAAAAAAAACGTCATTGGTTTTCTAAAAAAACACAAAAAAGGCAATGTTAAAAATGTCGGGATTATCGTTACGCCCTACAACACAGACACTGCCGCTGCGACGCGCGGCGCTCGCGTCTTGAATGCAATATCACTACCGTGATGAGTACTTTGATGTTACGGTTAATGTTTCAAACACTATTACACGTTTGAGCAACATAAGACTAATTTGAGAACTCCTAGTTTAGATTGTTTTAATAACATATTTGATGCTGCAGAATGGTAGTAGACCATGGTCTAAACAACGTTTGTTCTAGCAAAACTGTGATTCAAATGTCACCGTGTATAAGTGTGTACATAAATGGTTAAATAAATAAATACAGTAATTTTTTTGGTTGCAAATGACCTCCACTAGATACCCATAATGGATGGCCGACATCTTACCAATAACCCTGTAGAATATGACGCTAAAACGGCTGAAAGGATTTGGCAGGTTGCAGGGCAGATTGGCAGGAAGATTTCTCCCCCAAGAAAAGAATCAAATAAGTACAGAAAGAAAGAAAAATGCAAGAAGAAAGAGAAAGAAAGCAAAAGGGAAAAAGGAAAGAAAAAAAGAAAAAGGGAGAATATCCCTCCCAATCTCCCTATCGCTGTCGGTTACGTTTTCATTGCTAAAATGCTGAACCGGCTTTGGTATAGAGACAGCGAGAACCGCAAGGACGCCTATTTAGCTTGCTTGTTTCCTACAAGCAAGCTAAATAGGCGTCCAAACAAATCAAGGAAATTTTTAAATTCAAGTGGACGTAGTTCCGGCCAGAATGCCAGTTAATAATAAAAATAGGGTGACCATGAGCGGTATAACTGAGAAGGGGCAACATTAAGTTTTTAAAAGGAGGTCATTTTAAAATGGGGTAAACGCACGCACAGTAGGACGTAAGTGTTAAATAGAAAGGGTCAAGTGACATTAACTTAGAATTACTTAACGTTTTTTATTTGTTAATTTCAAAAGTTTAACTCTTAAGGCAAAAAAAAATACCGGAATTTTATTCAAAATGACAACTTCATAAGATATCAATCAACAGGATTATATGAACCTAGAGGGTTGTATTGATGATGTGAATTATTATAATTCTGTAATAAATTCATACTTGTTACGGTCGCGAATCATATTTTGTTCAACATACAACTTGACACTGACCGGCAAATTGCAAAAAAAAACGTAAGAAAATTTGAATTTCGCGGACTACGTGGCATTCATCATCGCTCCTGCCATTATACCAATTCATTAAGGGTCGGCACAGCATGAATTCTCCTTCCATACAACTCTATCAGCTGTCGACATTTATAGGGTAGCAGGAACATCGACCCGCAAACTGACATAGACCCCCTTGTTTTTTTTTTATTTGAGGGTGGGAAATCATCAAATAACTTCTCCCGCTCTGAGCAGAGTGGGAGGGCGTGTCAGACTTTTACTGATTAAAACCCACCCGTGTTCCTTCAGTTGCCTGTGCCAGGGGCCACGGTATCCCTCTCGGACTTTCCCGCAACCCTGTCCCCCTGCCACCATGTAATGGTTGTTGCTATTTTAATCAACCAACCACAACAGACTACGTTTTTCAGCAATTTTACTGATCAGTGTTCTTGATCAAGCTTTTAATCGGGGGGCTAGTGGCAAAATTGGCAGATGGCCAGTATCCACCTAAGTGGTGACCTCTGCCTGATTCTGCGGTGTACAGATGGCCAATATGCACGTAAGTGGTGACCTCTGTTCTGTCTGCTACTGCAAATAATTTTACTTTTGACGACGTAAACAGTCCACTATCAATGGTCACGGATTGGTTTACCACATCAAACCTAGTTCTCAATGCCAAGAAAACGAAATGTGTAAAGTTCGCCTTACCGAATGTTAGAAATCTAGGACCCAACATCGTCTTAGATAAAGAGGCGCTTGGAACTGTAGACTCGGCAGTTTTTCTGGGCATAACAGTTGACGCCAAACATCAGTGGGGATCACATATATCGAGCCTAGCGGGAAGGTTCAGTTCGGCTGCCTACGCCGACAGGAAATTAAGACAATACACTAACGTTGATACAGCTCGGCTAGTCTATTTTAGTTATTTTCATAGCGTTATGTCCTACCCCTACGGCTCTCTGCTGTGACGCAAAGCCGCTGATATTAAAAATATGTTTGTTCTTCAAATTCAAAATATTTATTTGCCAGAAAATACATTGTTCATCAAGGAAAGATCTTAAAGCCTAAAAGTTATTGTATTCTGCCTGCAAGCAAGCGTGCAAATTACATTACATACAAAACCATTATAATTTAATTAAAACTTATCATTATATTCAATTATCCGTCCAATTACTCATAAACAATAACTAATTCATCGCTTAACGTCTATGTTCTATAAATTCCTTAAGGTTATAGAAGCAACTATTTTGTAGCCACTCTGTCAATTTGATTTTAAACAACATTACCCTGCAATAATTTTAGTTCATTTGGTATGTTATTATAAACTAAAACACATATTACAAGTCAAACATTTGTGTGCATGAACATGTCTGTTTGACCTGTGTCTGGGTGTTTATTATGTATATAAGTCATCAGGTTACCGTAGTACAGGCTCTGCCTAGTTCGGGACCTGAAGACCTTGTGTGGATGTTGTCTCATATTATTATTATTATTATATTAAACGCATTTTTCTTGTAAATATCTTTATGACTAGATGGATGATATAATAAATTGCGAAACTTAGCCCTTTTTTGTCTTGGCACAACTTCACTATGTTGCCTAAAATAATGCATGTGTTCAAAAACGAGCTGTTCGAGCAATTTACCAGCTAGGTGCTAGAGTTACTCTGGGAGATTTTTTTAAAGATATTGGTATTCCCACGGCGGCATCATAATTCTTCTTCGCCAACATCTTAAATATTAGACAAAATATACACGTATACACAAAAAACAGTGATGTTCATAATATTAACACTGGAAATAAGGACAAACTACGTGCTCCCTTCCACCGGCTTCATAAGGTTCATAACTTATTTGTTGGGCTTGATATAAACTTTTATAACAAGCTTTCCTCTTCTTTGTTAGATTTGCCTTTTAATGCGTTTAAAGCTAAAGTAAAATCTAACCTTTGTTCAAAGGCATACACATTCTATCAACGATTACTTAAACGATGAGAAATTGTTGGTCTCTATAATTAAATCACGACAATGTTTGTTCTTTCTCCAGCATTAGCATACCTACTGATAAGTTATATGAGCTCATATAATTGTTTATTTTATTCGAATATAATAGTCAATTTAGTTTAATTTTATTTTCATTTATTATTGATATAATCTACTCATTTCTTTTTTTCCTTCAATGAGGTGTATTGCAATATGTGGTTAGCTAGCGACCTTGAGAATTTATCATATTATTCTTTTGAGCAACCGGCAGCAAGTTCGTCAAGCTCCCTTAGATGTCACTGCTTGCGGTAGCGTCGGGGGTCGGGTTGCCTCCTTCCCTCAAATTTGGCGAGGGTGTAATGGCTGCTCTTTGCATCATGCTCGTAAACGGGTGCTACTTGTGCTGACAGGTCATCTTGCTGACTATGGTTTTAGCAATTAACTGTTTCTTTATTTTACTTTGAAGGTTCTAGTTTATCATTTGTGACTTCAAGTTACAGCTATCTAAACATAAGCAGCATTGCAATTGTAAGCGGGCACTCCCTATATGCCTGGAGGCTTTTAGTTAGGTATTCAGTTCTGTTTACGTTTTTATTATTTATTTCTGCTTGAGTATATTTTTCAATGTTTTTGTTGGTAGGTATATTGGCGTGTGCTAGCTGACATAATGGCAAATAATTTAATTTAATGTTTTGTGTTTCGTAATGGTAATTACTTACTACTGTATAGATTCCAACTAACACAACACACACTCACACATCTAACTGAACAGACAGCTGTGCTGCTGGGGAGTTTGTTACGCAATTTCTTCTTCCCAGCTAAATCACTAGGAAGTGGTGAAGAACGGGCGTGCCGGGGGCCTGTCTTATGTAATTACGACGTCCAAAAAGTGCTGATTCTCAGCGTAGTTTGAATAAATGACTTTTGATTCGATTTTGATTGCACAACACATCCGACTACGCCTTTGCGCAACACAACTGTGAAGTTATTATGATGTCTACTAATTAAACCTGTCGTTTATTGCACTCATTTAAAACATTGACGGACAAAATGCTATCACTAACGAACAAATAATGATTTAACTTCAATTACCATAATTGCATTGTTTATTTATCTTAACTTTACCATGCACAGTTATCCGTTCCTGTCATGGCGGCGCCACTTGCAACTAGAAGATGTCAAACAACTGTCAAATCTAGTACATCCCACTTTAGTTCTCAATTTTGCCACACGCATTTATAAGTTTGTCGGTGTGTCCTCTACATGGCTATCTTTACTGTTTTAGAACTTGTGTAGTATTCGAATTATGTTTTTATTGTACTTCGTATCTAATCGTTTGGTAATTATGGTATATTATGACTTGACATCACGGCCTGAAAGTGACAAAAAAATGCTATCAATCACATCCAAATAATGGTTTTTAACTTCAATTACAAGATTATTGGATCATCATCTTTCTCCTCCCATATCCCAATAAATTTGCGGTTGGCGTAACATGTCTTTTCCTTCGATACTTGTCCATTAGTCGTCGTCGGTAGTCACCCCCTGTCTATCCATATCATCTTTCACACAGTCCATCTATCGCTTCTTTGGTCTTCCACTACTCTTATAGCTATCCAGATTCATGCTCAACAATTTCCTCACGCTCTTTTTGTCACTCCTCAGTATCACATGCCCATACCAAGATAACCGACTTAAGGCTCCTACACATAAACACGATACGACGCGGCATCGTTTCACGATGCGACGTCGTTTCGTGGGAATCTACGACGAGCACTTTCCGGGATCCATTTTCAAGACGTTATATTTCTTCTTAAAATGACACTCATTATTCATATTTGTAAGAAATGGATGCATCCAGTATCTTCTGTGTATCTGTTTCTTCTTTTTTCGTCTTCTTAATATCAGCACGAGGAGAACACGTCAAGTGCGGTCCATTTTTCGAGATTTACTGCGACGACCTCACGACGAAATTGTGGCACGTTGCGACGATACGACGTCGCATCATGAACCGATGCCGTGTCGTAGCACGATGCGACGTCGTATCGTGTTTATGTGTGGCAGCCCTTACACACGACTTTTCAATCACAGATAAATTTTAGTTTAGTCCTGTCAAATTAATCAGCGCCTGACACTACGCCATACAAGTTTAGACGTGATTAAAAAGTTGACTACTAAAATTACATCAAATTACGTCAGGTGCTGACTAATTTGACAGGACTAAACTAATATTTATCTTCTGTCCTTTTCATAAAGAAATAGAAAGAAAAAGATGCACTCAACTTCAATTTAGTTTAGTTTGTGAACAAGGGAATCGGCACCATTATTTTGTAAACATAATCTAAAATTATTGCGTTTAAAATTTACCCGGTGGCTACTATAGCGCCACCCACAGAGTACTTTTTGCGCCACCCTTATATACCACATTTTGACGGACACTTTTCATACACAGATATAGTTCTCCTTACCTCTACCCTCCATACTTTTGTGGTCCAACATGCAAGATTATTGTATGAATTACCTCAAATTCACTATATTTAGTTTACCATACACGAAAACCGGTCATGGCGGCGCCACTTGCAACGGGAAGATGTCAAACAGCTGTCAAATCGAATACATTCCACTTTAGTTCCCAATTTCGCCACACGCACGTATAAGTTGGTTGGATCTTTACTGTCCTAGAACGAAGTTTTTATTCTACTTCGTATGTAATCGTTAGTTAATTATGCTTTGTCAATTTTATTACTTTCATTGCTATTTGTAACTAAATGCCATCATGGCGTGAAGTGTTTTTTTCAACACTTTGGGCGCGGGACCCTATTACTAAGACGGCTGTCCATCTGTCACAGGGCTGTATCTTTTGAACCGTAATAGGTACACTCTTGAAATTGTTACAGAGTGTGTAACTATGGCCGCTTAAACAACAAATAAAAAAAAAACTTGTGAGGTGTTAAGGGGCACCCGGATGGAACGAAGTTCCTTTCGATTAATTAGTGAAGGAATTGTAATAAAATTTTATTTTTTTTGTTATAATATTTTTTTTTTATCATTAACAATATATAATATATATATATATATATAGCTTACTATAGCAAAAAGTGTCGTGACAACTTTTCGTAAGATTTTTTTCCGTCTAGCCCCCTTTCACAACGCGCGATAAGGTACTTCGTTCCAATAAAAATATATCTAATGAACTCATAAATTGTATCTACAAGTTAAAGCGCAACCAACGAATCAATCATACTTTCGCATTTGTGATATTAGTTAGGATTAGGATGCGAAAGTGAGTTTGTTTATTAAAATACATTTTATCCCGATATTCCCACTGGATTTCGAGTTAAGGCGCAGTTACACTTGGTCGTCAGCCCGTATTCGGGTGCTCGAAAGACTTTGACTTCATTCGAATCCGGGCACGGGGCACCCGATGCATTAATTACACTTGTCATCGTTCTGGAAGACGGAGCTGGCCTAGATTGTCCGAAGACGGGCGTACTCGACACAATTCATTAGCACTTGCTTGTTTGCCCGAATCCCAGAGGCAATCGAATTCGGAAGAACGACCGACGAAGGGTAATTGCACCCTAATGCGAGTGAAACCACGGAGCGCAGCTAGTTACAAATATTTATTCAGTATTATAGTGTCGGACTCATGTCAGCGTGGTATTCAAACACTTAGCTCCTCAGCCAATCGGGTCGCGGTACTTGAATACTTGGCTCTTCGCCACTCTCATCTTTCAACAACCGACCAGGGTGTACCTACCAAGGTACGTTGAAATAACATCACGCTTGTAATCCCCGTAGGCGACAGAGGTGTACGGGCGAACGTCGGCTAGCTGTCAAAATGTGGGCGTAGATAGGTACAGCAGTTGGTCAAGTTACCATAAACTGTCAAATTTTCTCATTCGATTTTGAACTTACCTAACCTTCAATAATTTTAAGGCTTACAATGAAATCGTTTGGAGAAAGGAGATGTTCCAAAAATGTATGGAGCCTGGGCCAGCACTATGTACACTATATGTAAATATCACTATGTATTACTGTAACCGTTTTTTATTGTTAATTTTCTTTAATTTCACTTCGTTTCAAAGTATACTCAAATTAACTTGGCCAAGGAGAGCAACACAACATAAAATTAAACATGGTGGATCAGATTAGCAGCATGCGAAAAATGTCATTATGACAATGACATTTGATTGACGTGTATTAGCTGCCATAAAACGAAACAATACGAACTTCGAAAATCTTGGGTTTCGGTTTCGATAAAATAAGACTACAGGGTATTCTACTCGACCGCGGCAGCACATCTTCTATCACCTATTCGAGCAGTTAGAGATTGGTTATATCGGTGTCAAGAGGAACAAGAAACGTAACTAAAGCTTGAACGTTTTGTTTATTAACAGTCCTACTGCTTCATTCTTTAGTGCCTATCAATATACCCTGGACTTCGATAATTCATAGGAGAGGAGTGAGCTGTGCTTTAAACTGTCAAACGTCATGTCTAACACAACTGTCATGGCTGCCCTAAAATTAGGGTTATCTTATTAAAAAAAACTTTGTAAATTATCATTTTTGTACCACTGTGCCTAGGGCTTGCAATCCGGATATCCGGATATTCGTATTATCCGGATATCCTCTGATTTTCAAATCCGGATTTTACTTGCATCACCATCCGGATTTTTCGGATGTTACGGATAGTTGTATTTCTCTTTTAAATATTAAATAAAAAGCAGTCATCTGTAAAGTACATAACCGTTATTACGTTATTTATTATTTTAATATCAAATAAATGTACAAGAAATTGAAGACTCCGATGGTGAAGAAGGTTTTATTGTAGCTACAAGTAATGTACATGCAACTGGTCGTAGAACTGAAGTTTGTTTACAAGATTATAACGAAATAATAAAAAGAGCTAAGAAAAGTAGTCAAGAATTCAAGATGTCTAAAAAATCACCGACCAAGTCTGCGGCGCTTTATAAATACACCGCAGAAGGAAAACAAAAGAATATATGTAACCATTTAGGAACTTCCATGAAAGAAGATTCATTAGATTGTTTAAGCTTTTTAAGATCATATTTCCAGAATTTGGATAAACAATCATTAAAGAATTTCGTAATTTATATTTTATAGGGCAATTTGATTATTTTGTTCATTTTTGTTTTATTATATTTGATTTATACTATTGTTGTTTAATAATTGAGCTGATTTGCCAGGGAAAGAGATATTGTTATTTAATTATTATGTTTTCAATAGGTTGATTTGATCGGGATGTTGTGTTAAGTGATAAATGTAAGATCTAATTTATAATTACAACTGTTTTTATAGAAGAAAAGATACAAATGATTTTTGCGGTTACGTTGTTTTATTGTATAATTTTAGATCTTTTTTATGTGATTGTTACTTGAAATATTGGTATAGTTTATTATTTCTTTGTCATTTTGCTTGAGAGACTGAAAAACGTGTCACAAAAGCTTATCAGTATTATTTATAATAAAAACTAAAAAAATATCCGTATTATCCGCATTATCCGGATAATCCGGATACTAAAATATTAATATCCGCATTATCCGGATAGTAAAAATGAACGGATATTGCAAGCCCTGTCTGTGCCCTATTTCAAATGATTTTTTTAGTATTTTTATGAAATTCCCCTATTTTTTTCCTATTTATCTATGTAGTGTACATAGTGGTGGCCCAAAATCAAACATCTCCTTTGACAGGTTCTTATAACCTGAAGTGCTGGCGACTGTACTATACAGGGTGGTAAGGACATAGATGCACAAACTGGAACCATGAATTCAGAACACGATTCTGAACGCACCTACGTTTAAATTTTTTGTCGCTTATAAGAAAGAAATTGCTGTTCCATTTATTTTGAACGCACAGGTATTGCACTTCTCTATGCGTGCTCAACAATTTGTTAAAACTAGTAACTAAAAAACGTTTTGATTTGATCAACACATTTTGCCAAAATTTTACAATGGTAACAATTTTTAACTAAATTTTGTACTAGATTAGTCCATTCAGTTATTTTACCTCTAACAGCAGCAACCCAACAGCAATCTTATTATAACTGTTATAAAGATCATTGTGAATTTGACAGACTTGTCAATGGCAGCAACCCAATAGCAACCTTATTGCAACGGCAATAAAGATCACTGTGACTTAGATAGTGATGCAAACTCAGAGTTCAAATAACTGAACGAAGTGTAACTTTTACCTACATTTTTGTCATTTGACTGTCGCTGACAAAATCAAAATCAAAAGTCATTTATTCAAATTAGGCTGAGAATCAGCACTTTTTGAACGTCAAAATCACATAAGACAGTCCCCCCAAAACGCCCACCCTTCACCACTTCCTAGTGCTTTAGCTGGGAAGAAGAAGTGGCGGAACAAACTCCCCAGCAGCACTGCTGCACGGCTGTGACATGTGATGGCGGCAAATATTTTACTGTTTAATTTTGGAATCACATATCAGTTCCATACTGCATTTGTTTTTAACCGTATACTTAAACAGTGGGATATTGACGTGCGATCCTTGTGGACGGTCACACAGAGTCAAGGTATGAACGAGGCCAACATAACAAGTCCCTTCAATGACCTCCATCCCTACTATGACAGCTCAATCGCCTGTCATTGCGAACACGCGTTGGTTATGCCCACGTCATTGCATCATCAACAAATTGTATACGAGCGCAATGGACCATAATGCGGTGCTAACGAACCTCATAACTTTCACTTTAAGCCATCAAAATACGCATTAATTGTGTTTATAAACCATTTTTGTGGTTTTAGTATTAAGATAGTGACGTTAGAAAACTGGAAATCTTTAATCTATACAAGGTGTTATTGAAATAACGGAAAAGGTCATTGTACGCATCACTATGAACAACTTTTACTTTGCGATTAAACCTGAACCAGGGAGCAACCTGAACCCTCAACGAGGATACGGGCCCGCCCGAAAATAGTTCCGATACTTTTTTTTTTTGTATTGCCTGTCCCAAATAAAATAAAAAATATTTTATTTGGGACAGGCAATAGGCTTTCTTTCTTGCTTTTAAAAGTAAACCCTACTCCCGATTAATTAACAACTGTCTAAACGTTTTGTAATTAATTTTTAGTTCGGGCCCCGGCTTAATCTTATGTCCGTAACTGATACGGAGAAGGAAACGTCCGTAATTTCAGCTGATAGTGTTTAGGGAGTAGCCCCCCTGGTGTATGAACGAGGAGGCGGAACGCGTGAGGGAGAGGCAAAATTCGCGCCCTCACGCCCCTAGCCGCCGCAGGAGACGCCTTTGGCGTCGTCAATCACAAGCCGATTCCCGGCCACCGTAGGCGCGGGTTAGCGGACGGCGAGCAATGGGTAACTCGCCGCCCGATAAGGGCCAGGCCCGGGTCGACGGCGCTTTGTGTTCCACGCGCGCCTCAAAGAGATTTCAGCACCAATGACGGGATCCGCTAGGGCCGATGCCTGCTAGGGTTGCGGGAAAGTCCGAGAGGGATACCGTGGTCCCTGGCACAGGCAACTGAAGGAACGCGGGTGGGTTTTAGTCAGTAAGAGTCTGACACGCCCTCCCGCTCCGCCCAGAGCGGGAGAAGTTATTAGACGATATTCCACCGTCAAAAAAAAAAAAAAAGGCGTATGAACGTAAATTAAGCAAAGTTAATCTGTAAGGATCATAGCAGGTGGATTTTTGTAGTTTCTGCCTACCCCCTTAGGAAGAAGGCGCGCGTTTATGGATGTGTGTATTAAAGCTATCGGAATCGTATCAGCAGTTGCGAAAATTACCACCTACATAAAAACTCACAAATTTTACCTTTATAATATTATACAGGGTTACTTTTAATTAATAATAATAACATGAGACAACATCCACACAAGGTCTTCAGGTCCCGAACTAGGTAGAGCCTTTACTACGGTAACCTGATGACTGATATTCATATTATTATACACACCCAGTACAGGTCAAACAGACATGTTCAAGCAAACAAATGTTTGACTTGTCTAGGGATCGAACCCGGGACCAGCGGCTCAGAAGGCAGGGTCGCTACCAACTGCACCAACCGGTCAGTCAAAATATTCGATATATTGTGTATTCGACGTATATCATCCGTCAGGAGCTGATAGGAGCCAAAATGCAACAAATTAAACCCCCCATAAGTATAACGAGTTTTTTTTTTTTCATATGAAGATAACGTTTTTGGCGCTTGTAATGAATATGTTGGTAAGATATTATTCTTAAATCGCTCATCACTTAAGTACTTAACTTTTTTTTTCCTCTATATTCTTAGTTTCCCCAGTGCAGTGTGATCACTATTTGATAAAATTTGTTATGCGTTCTCAATCTTGGATCGTCAGTACTTTTAATTATGTTCATAGCTTAATTGAAGTGCCAGCTAATTATAATTTTTAAAATGGTACCCATCAATATGTGTTTTTTTATTTATTCGGAATTGTCAAAATTTTGGGTGAATATCAAAAAACCCTAATCTTGAAAACTAGTGAATTTCGGCCATACATATGGGGGTTCAACCTGTTGCATTTTGGCCCCCCTATCAGCTCCTGACAGATATACATCGAATTACAAGTAACCCTGTATAGTATAGAGGTGAGACTAGCATAATGCTAGCCTATAATGTCCCACTGCTGGGACACAGGCCTCCTCTCTGTGAGAGAGAGCTGGTTGTAAACCACCACGCGATACCAGTGCCGGTTGGTGGATGAGACCTTGACGATAGAAACTTGTGGACTGCTCATCACCAGTTATCTAATTATCTTGCTAATAAATATTAATGTATGCAACATTGTCTAAGTGCGTTTTTCCACCGCAGTCGTCACCGGGAGATCAGCGAGGACGAAATGGCGGCCCCTAAGTAGCGTTACATACATTTACTATGGCCGCGTTTCCGTCACGCTTCCGTCACCTGAGCGCCGTCATCTCGGCCACCGAAGTTAATAAACAAAATAAAAATAAAAACGTTTATTTTGGAACAATTTAGGTATACACAGATTACAAAAGAAACGATGATAGCTACAAATGTATAAAACTGTGGCGCAGCTATCAAAGCCCAACTCAATAAACAATGAAGAATATTTGTTCCAGACTATCTTATGGGAAATTATTTACATTAAGTTTACTGCACTAGCTACTAGCAAGTATGTGTGTGTGTATGTGTGTGTGGGGGAGTAGTTCGACGCGACCGCTAGAACTCGGCCCGAGATTGTGACGGGCTGATGTGCCGTCAATACAAAACACGTTCGATCTTGTCCACATACAGCCCTCGCACCGGTGCCGTTTATCTATCATAATTCATAACATACTGAACCACCGATTTCGGTTGCGGTGGACAAACGTCATGTTCGTGAACGGGCGCCGTCAGTAGGCACTGGTAATTTCTTAGCTGCCACGGCTTATTTTCATTCCATATTTGTTTTTATATTTTTATTACGGACGCTTTTAACGTGCACGTCTTTCTACATCGTTCTCACATGAATGATGTAACCACTTTTTTGTAACAATATTTTGATTTAAAAGAGTGTCCGTGGAGTTTCTAGGCCGTTCTTCTCCATAGGTACCTACTACGCTTTGGAATGGGCAACTAGCTTCATCTTTCTGACTGACCGGCCCCTTGACAATTCAAAAGTGCCTGTAATTGGTTTATTTGAAATAAATGCTTTGAGTTTGAAAAACGATCGCCGTCACCGGGTCGTTACGTTAGGTTTGAACAATCTCGTTTCTCGGTGAGGTCCCGGTGACGGCTGCGGTGGACAAACGCCCTAAAAGTAATGTGCAATAAAAAAGGAAGGTCTCAATGTCACAGCAGTTAGAGCAATTTGTAGTACTTAGAATATTACAATGTATGACCCTATTGTGTTTGTGTCGTAAATTATGTCATCTTGACGTGAGAAATTACATTGTTTACTGGTTACTATCGAGGTTAGTGAGAGCATTAAAGTCACGAATCATAAGTAACATCGTTTTATAATAAATTGTCATGATTTCCAAATATTAATAAGATTTGATCCTTTATCTATAAAAATCAATCGTTGTAATTTTATAACTCAAGAACGGATGGACCGATTTTGCTAATTCTTTTTTTAGAATATTCCTTGAAGTACGAGGATGGTTCAAACTAAGAGAAAAAAAAAAAAAAAAAATGTTATGCGATACGAAGTTCGCGGGGTCAGCTAGTTTTAAATACTAAATATAAAATTTAAAGTATGCGATTTTCCGCAAATGATTTTTATATACCAGTGTAGTCATGAAGTTTAAAAGTATATCGTAATCGTATATATATATAGTAAATCGTAAGTATATATAAAAGTATAGAAATATGGTATAATTTTATTATAGTGTTTGGAGCAGCGCCTAGTTTTCTAAGCTAGTTCTCTTCGAGCTTCGAAATCAAAATGTTGTCTTCAAGAAGTCTATTACGGCACGGTTGGCGCAGTGGTTAAGCGATTGACTGCTGCGCTGCGTGTCACGGGTTCGATTCCCGCACGGAACAAATTTTTGTATGACCTGCAGATAGTTGTTCCGGGTCTGGCTGTTTGTGTATGTGAGTTTAAATGTTTGTAAACGCACCAAGATACAGATGAAAATTGGAAATTAACGGAAAAAGTACTGGTTTTGAACAAAACGGAATGGAAATATGATGTTTGGAGCTTCGCCTTGTTTTCTAAGTTAGTTCTCTTAGAGCTTCGAAATCAAAATGTTGTCTTCAAGAACTCTATATTGATATTATGTTTGAGTACAATATTGCTACATTTCAGGTTTGTATGTGGGAAAGAACTGAAATACCGAAATGTTTATCCTGGAAAAGGTGTTTTCATTTCATTACATAATAAAGATGTAATTTTCCCGCTGCGACATCTCAGGCCTACTATCTGTGAGTGTTACGGCGCGCGGCGCCACCCCGGGCAACACATTGCTATAATACGTTATTCAAGGCTATACATTCATTCATTAAAATAAATAAACTACAAATCAAAAAGCACAATAATAATGTTCGAAATCCTATCATTACATTGGACGTTCTCATTTGTTTTTATGTAGATAGATAAACCATTTATTCAGTGCACACAAAAGTCGTAGTACAACACACAAAAGCACAATTAAATTATAGCAAATGACATAAATATAAAAACAAGGTGCCAACATACAAAAAATAAAACATAAATATATAAATTAATTGACACTATGACATACTACGGATGAAAATAGCGAATATACACAGTGTGTCTTATAAATACATTTAAAATCTCCTCGTAAAAAAAATACTAAAATTATTGATTGATAATGGTGAGGTTCTATTCATTTGGGGATTAAACTAATGGATAGGTAAGCAATTTTATTTCAAAAGATAGCTCTTGTTTTTTTGTTAAAATTATTCGAAAAATTGTGTGAATGCTATGATAAAGGGGCGCGCGTGCGGAGGGAGCGGCATAGAACGTCAGATCGGAGGGCGGGACAGAGAAGGACCGAACACTCAAGGTCGTTCGTTCACGGAAGCGCCTATAGGGAATAGATATAGATCTATTCTCCGATTAAAAAAGTAAAGTACCCACTGCGGGGACTTAGGCCACCTGAACGTGAGTGTCGAAGATAGGGGTCTCTCTCTTGAGACTCCGAAACATGGAAGGGTTTAGATACACACAATGCCTTGTTCAGGCTGAGGAAGTAGTGGTGGCGGACAATGGCACTATCTGACATTATGTCAGATAGTACAATTACTGTCATCGCCACCGCTTCTATCTGAACAACGCATCCTGCATCCACGGATCTCACAAATCGATTCGAGTGGTTATTTTATTATGCAGAGTAATCCAAACAGAGACGTCAATTAAAAAAATTTGATTCCTCATACCTCTAGGTGTAAGTATCCGAAAATACCCTATGTATATTCCGCGATGTTTTTTTTTATAAATGAAAGGGTATTTCATGATAAATCCAAAGTAAAAAAAAAAACATAAAAAGAGCTTGTCTAAAAAAAGCTATAAATTTTTAAAGATGTCCCCGAAGAAGTTCTCCAAAAATTTAAAAACATATTCATAACTCCTAAACTATCAAAAATCGCGGAACATACATGGGGTATTTTCGGATACCCCTAGGTATGAGGAATCTATTTTTTTTTATTGACGTCACTATTTGGACCACCCTGTATGAGTAGATAGTCGATGTTTCAACGAGCCTTATTACCCGAAGGATGCGCCTTTACATCATGAGTTAAGAACACACAGCCAGTTATAAAGACCCATGTAAAGGACGTTGAGTCAACTATCAACTGGGCACAAATCCAGACTTCTAGATGCGAAATTAAAAAAAAAAAAAAGTTTGATGAATATTATCACGGTTTATGCACCATCTCTTCCCGCCAATTTGTACGCCACGCTATGCGGCTGAACATGTTTGAACTTTCTGTGTCCCATTACTATCCTGCATGCAATGTATCATGTACACCATGTTTAAACAAATAAAATTTACTTAATTACTTAAATTGCCTAATGGAAAAACGTGCCCGATTTGGAAATTCTTGGGATCGAACTGACGAACCACCGCTCAGCAACATTCGATATAAAATCCTGCTATTATGAGCAGCACAATGATCTCATATACCTAACAGCAACCTTTTTACGCTGACGCATACAATAACTGATACAAATAACGATAATTTGGGTAGGGTCACCACATAATAGCAAAATACAGGGTTATTGGTAATATGTCGGCAATCCATTTAGGGGATGTAGGGGAGGTCATTTGCAACCAAATTACCCTTTATGACCCGTATGCAAATGTCAACCATTTCCGAGTAATTTGGATTTTTTCTTGCGGTATACAAGTTTGAAAATTTATAAAAAAAACTACGATAGAAAATGAGATAACACATTAGTGCGAATTGGTGGAATAGCAACTAGGTAAGGATGGTAACTCGCAGTGCGTCTAGATGACCGATGGAAGAAAGGGGGCCGGTGGAATGAGGTCGTGGAGTTCATTTATTTTGTGTATGAGAAAAAAGCTTCCCTGACATCCACTACCTCCCTGTCTTTATTCCAATGTATTTGTGGTCTGCACAACATGTCTTTTTCTTCCCTAAATCTCTATCAGCCGTCCTCTCGGTAGACACCCCATTTCTAGCCACAACATCTTTCACACTGTCCGTGTCCATTCATCGTTTATTTATTTTATTAGTCACAAAAACCACAGTTCTTTTTCAAATTTTATCTTAATATACAGGGTCAAATTGAATTCGTGGGCATGATTTTAAAGGGTCATTATACATCATTATGAACAACCTTTACTATGCGACCAAACCTGAAATCACAAAAAAAAACAGCTGTTCCCTACATTTATGTTTGAATAACCCTTCAAAATGTAGGGAACAACAGATTGTTTTGTGATTTCATGTTTGGTCCCATAGTAAAAGTTGTTCACAATGATGAGTACAATGACCCTTTAAAATAATGCCCATGAATTCAATTCCACCCTGTATATAAACTAGTCTTACAGCCAATTACGGATTTACAATTCATTTGCTATACAATACATGCAGCAGAAACAAACATACAGAATGAAGTGAACTGCTAGCACCATCTAAGCATTGCTAAGTGTACAGTGTGGATGAGTGTGTAGGAGTGTGCATGAGGAGTTGCGAATGGGTGTGTGTGAGTGGTATGTGGTGACTGTCTGTATACATATTGTTCTATTCAATTCAATTTAATTTAGATCCATTTGTCAGTTCGTCACATACTGACGTTTCTTTGGTCTTTTTCTACTCTTTCATTCCACAGCCATTTATATTCATACTCAAAACGTTCCTCGCGATGTGTTGGACATTTCTCCACATCAAACGGTCGGCCACCGCTAGTCCTTGCTATCCATACTAATACCCTGCCCGGCCGTAAATGTGTCCCGAACCGTAAAAACGAATTTGTTAACAAACGATACCTATTCTTTGTGATTTTTAAATGAAAATAGGTGCCAATGAGCTGCTCTAGTTGGTTTGAGTGAAAAATTTCATAAAAAAAAGTTTAAAATTGACATATTATTATATGTAAAAAATATGCCAAATCTGTTTTTAAAGTCTCATTTGTTTTTTATTTAGTTAACCATTTTTGCACACAAATTTAAATAGACAACAAGAAAAGAACAGAAAAATAGGTACAAAGGTGATGCTTATTTCTAATGAAATCTCTTCCAGCATACCTGCGATAGGATATTAGATTTAGAGATGTAGACAGCGTGTGTAAGAGTAAAAGAGAAAATAAAACACATAAAATCAAAAACAATTCACTTAATAAAACAAATAATTTAAGAATATACATACTTACATACAAAAATACATACATACATACTTCTGCAACCATGACGAAGTGGAAATGTAGTGTTCTTTTACCCTTCTTTTAAAACCTGAACAGTTTGGCAGTCCCTAATGTCACATATATACATACTTTTCACCCTGGGTATTTGTATAAAACTTAGATATCCGTGGTATAAAATACAAAAATTAATTCCTGAATTGTTTTTTTCTTTTTATTACGGACGATTTTAACGTGCACGTCTTTCTACATCGTTCTCACATGTGTAATTTCAACATGAATGATGTAACCACTTTTTTGCAACAATATTTTGATTTTAAAGAGTGTCCATGGAGTTTCTTGCCCGTTCTTCTCCATAGGTACCTACTACGCTTTGGAAAGGGCAACTAGCTTCATCATTCTGACTGACCGACCGCTTGACAATTCAAAAGTGCCTGTAATAGGTTTATTTGAAATAAATGCTTTGAGTTTGAGTTGAGTTTTAAAGATGCAATATGAAACACACGCAGACGAAGTCCCGGTCACCAGCTACTTTGCAATAAACGCTGTCAATCACAACATACAACACAAACAACATTCTTTTTGTGTCCGGGAGTGTCCGAAAAATACACAAACTCGTGGTAATCGTACCGCACAGTGAATCATTTTAAAATTAGGTACGCATTAAATTATTACGTCCGTTTGGGTAGGTATGCTGACCGAGCGAATTTGATACTTTTGATGGTGTAAATTAGATGGCATCATTTCAATTAAGAACCTCGTAATAAAATACTCGTTATTGTAAAAACGGTTTGTAAAGCAGGTCATCATCATCTGCCTGGATTTTCCCAACTACTTTTGGGGTCGGCTTCCAGTCTAACCGGATGCAGCTGAATACCAGTATTTCACGTGAGGCGACTGCCTATCTGACCTCCACAACCCAGTCTCTAAGTAACCGTTCCTTGAGGTGGCGGCCAGCCCGCCGGTTGAACACGTCCCAATGGGTCATGGCAACTCGGCTGGTCCGGCGATACCGTACGGTCTCCGGTGAGGCAGCGAGCCTCACGCCCCTAGTCGCCGCAGGAGACGCCCTGGGCGTCGGGAGTCCCGGGCCGATTCCCGGCCAACGTTGGCGCGGACGACGAGCAACGGGTAACTCGCCGTCCGATAAGGACCAGGCCCGGGTCGACGGCGCGTTGTGTTCCACGCGCGCTTCAAAGAGATGTCAGCACCAATGACGGTGTCCGCTAGGGCCGATGCCTGCCAGGGTTGGGGGAAAGTCCGAAAGGGTTACCGTGGCCCCTGGCACAGGCAACTGAAGGAACACGGGTGGGTTCGCCCTCCCGCTCCGCCCAGAGCGGGAGAAGTTATTTGATGATTTCCAACTAAAAAGTCACTAAGTAACACGATATCCGTTAGTAAGACTGGTCATCAGACCGGGCGTTCACCCGTATTCGGATACTCGAAGGTCTTTACTCGACTTCGGGCACCCGATGCATTAACTAAACTGACCATCGCACTGGAAGACGGAGCTGGACTAGATTGCCCGAAGACTCGACACAATTCATTTAAACTTGGTTGTTTGCCGGAACTCCATAGGCAATCGAATTCGGGAGAACGACCACGTGTAATTGCGCCCTAACGTGCTTTATTAATTATTATGAGAGCCACACGGGTCTTTCGATCAGGTTAAGCTACGCTTGCCGCGGTTGGTCCGTGGATGGGTAACCATCTTTACATATAAAGACCCCGCCGTGCCTCGGAAAGCAGGTTAAGCCTTTGGTCCCGGCTGTCAGTCGTGGATCATTGAGTCATTACGGGTCGTCAGAAGCCCGAAAGTCTGACAACCAGTCTTACCAAAGGGTATTAGTATTTTACCAGTATTACCCAGTAACCGGGTTGTGGAGGTCAGATATGCAGTTGCTCCTTGTAAAATAGATACTGGAATTCAGCTACATTCGGTTAGACTAGAAACCGCCTCCAAAATAGTCGTAGAAAGGTGTTAGCAGGGGTGTCTGCTCAGAAATATTTTCTGTACAAAAAAAACTTGAAGATACGAACCTTCACGGTAACTACATTGCATGTAACAATTTTCTTCATTTCATATGCAAATACCTGAGACAAAGGTCACGGTTACACAACACCGTCTACAAATTACCATTACAATGGCTGTCTTAGGTTTGTTATACACCTCGCGTCGCTGTAACAGTGGCGCGAGGAGGTGCGGACGCGGGGCGGTGGACTGATGCAGCGAGAGATCGAGCTGCGTCAGTCGCAGCTCCGCGACGTCCTGGTGACGGAGTGGCGGGACGGCTGCTGCGCCGTACGCCTCGCTACCGTCGGAGCTGGCTGGGGAGGAGGCACGGCACCTTTTCGTTTCGGGCGACGCAAGTGCTCTCGGGGCATGATTGCTTCGGGAAGTACCTGTGTCGCATAAACAGGGAGCCGCCCGCTCCGTGTCATCACTGCGTCAACTGTCGGGAGGACACGGCGTGGCATACGCTGGCAGTGTGCTGCATGGGAGGAGCCGCGCCGTGCCCTCGTATCAGAAGTCGGACCCGACTTGTCGCTGCCGGCCGTCCTCCGTTCGATGGTCGGGAGCGCCGAGTCGTGGGATGCGGTGATCTCCTTCTGTGAAACCGTAATTTCAGAGAAGGAGGTTGAGAGAGGTCGAGACCACTCTCCCGACCCGCAGCAAACGTGCGTCGGAGGGCAGTTTTTTTTGTCGCTGAGAAATGCTTTATGCATCCCCGCTCGTGGGGGACGAGACGGGGTATGTGGGACTCCTGTCGAAATCCGCAATCGACAGTATACCCACTAAAACTCAGCGGTGTTCCCACAACGCCGTGATGGGAGGGCTATGGGAAATCGGCTCAGCCTCTACTTCCACAGCCCTCCCGGCGCATGCCCGCCTAGTTGGCGGGCCCCGCATACCCCCCATTTCACTGGGGGGCTACGGGAATGGCCGGGAATACCCGGCCACTCCCGTCCGACACTGGTGGAGGCCCGTGCAATACAGGCAAAGGGCGCCCCCGCGCCCTCCGCCTGCTGGCCTCCACCCGGGAGGAGCCGGAGGTGACTACCAGACCGGCGTCTTCCTCGACCCCTCCCCTCTCCGGAGCGGCGCCACGCGAGAGAATCATCCCCCCGCGCGGGCGCCGCTGCCTCCCTCCGGGACACGACCGCCTATTCCGCAGCGGCGGCCGTGCCCAGTCTACGCCCACTCACCTCCCTCTGTAAGCAGAGGAGGAGTGGGCGTATCTGCCCTCTGTAGCCCGGTTCCCTTCACCGACCATCAAGCATGATCGGCGATTGGAACCGTGACCTTTCCCCGCCTGTTGTTAAGTCCGCCTCTGTACATTTGTGTGCTTAAAGTGTTAAATAAATAAATAAATAAATAAATAATAAATTAGCCGCCAGCCCCAATTGTCCCCCAAAACCGCACTGGGAGAAATTGGAGCCGACGTTGCCCAGGGTGCGCCACGAGGAGGCTCTTCAACATGCACCCCAGGGCAGACAACGCCCTGTGTTAGCCCCCACAACCACGGGCCCCATAAACGGCGGACTTGGGGATGTCCGCCGCCGCTCCATGTAACAGGTCCCGAGGCGCCGGAGCGTAGTGTTACACGCGAGCCCCTATTGGACGTCGCAGGGGGGATCTTACACTTTACCCCCGGCGGACTTGGGCTCTCACTAGCCGGGGATCGTGGAAGGCGCACAAGTCACCATAATCCCCGGTGCAAGTGTGGTAAGGGAACACCGGGATGGTTTTTAGTCTGTAAGTCTGACAGACCCCTCTGGCCGCCCCAGGGCGGAGGACATCCATGAGGATTTTCCACCCAGGAACCAAAAAAAAGGCTTGTTAAACACAACACTTTTTATGTTTTTGGATGGTTAACTGAAGCTCGTGGTTAAATAACAAAAGCCGCACGGGGCGATTGTCAACGTTAAGCAACGCTTGCCGACGTCGATCCGTGGAAGGGTGACCATCTATTACATATCGAGACCTCTCCGTATCTCGGAAAGCACGTAATGATGTTGGTTCCAACTGTCATTTAAAGATCTCTGGCAGTCATTACGGGTAGTCGAAAGTCTGACAACCAGTCTTACCAAGGAGTATCGTGTTACCCAGTAACTGAGTTGTGGAGGTCAGATAGGCAGTCGCTCAATGTTGAACACTGATTTTTTTGCTGCATCCGGTCAGACTGGAAACCGACCCTAACAAAGCTAGGTAGATTACGATGATTGCACTAGGGGATGAAGTTCACAGAATTGCAAGTTAATATGGCAGTGGGCCACGTATTTTGCACAAACAACGATCAGGGTTGTTTTCAGCGGTAGTGAGTCATGCTAACACGAAGTTTGGTCGAGGTCAAGCGTTGCATGCTAGGTTTATGCAAATAAGTAGTTATTTAGTTGTAACGGCCACGAACGTGATATATATACATAATCAGCCTATAATGTTCCCCTTCTGGGACACAGGCTTCCTCTCTGTGAGAGGGAGTGGGCCGTAATCCACCACGCGGGCCCAGTGCTGGTCGGTGTCTTCGAATTTTTGGTTCTAGGACATGCCGATTTCCTCACGATGTTTTCCTTCACTGTTTTGAGAGCAGTGGCGATGAAATAATTTACACAAAGTAAAGTGCCTGCTTGAGATCGAACCTACGACTCACAATGTATGTCCCACCTTCCAACATGTTTTTTTTTTTACTAAAAAGGACGCATAACTAGCTGTACGTAATAGGTCGGAGAAAAAGTTTCTTCGTATTTTATTTTATAAAAAAGGTAAGAAATCGTTGCGTTTACAGTTCTATTTATTTGCAAATAATACAACTGGAAACTTGCAGGGCGTTATTTTCATTGTAAAATAACTGTAAGCATTACGGTTACTTACTTTTTAAACACTTTCACGTAATTCTAAAAAGTTAATTAAACAGATTTTTAAAATATAGCTCCGATTAAATGATAAAAATTGAAAACCACGAAATATGACACTAAATTACGACGTTGCCACTCATAAGGTATAAACGCTCTTAAATATAGTTGGAGCCATGCAGCTATATTTTGCGCACGAGTGCAGTTTTAGCAGGATATACGCGAATTATGGTCATATGTATACCGTCTAGTTCGAGATGATGATGATACTGGTACCTAATGAGATGAGTTTCTTAGAAACATAGCTGTTTCAAAAGTAGCTGACGTGAATGTAAACGAAAGGATCAGAATACATACCAATGCAAGCCAATTCATAAAGTCACTTACAAATTAAATACTTTGATTTGATTATTAGACGCACTTTTTATTTAATTTTTTTATTTCTAGTCATTTTTGTTTCATGTTTTAGTCTGTGCTAAATATGTATTTAGCACAGACTAAAACATGAAACAAAAATTAGTAAGTATTTTCTTTCTTTTCTTTCAAATTCTTTTTTCAAGTCACCTAGAAGTATTTCATATATTTATGTTGAGTTTAAAGTTTACTTACTAAATAACCAAAATTTTTGTAAATGACTTTTAAATTACAATATATAGAATAGTTCGGTAAAAAAAAGAGACAGATATTGGCCACACAAATGCTTTGTCTCTCTCTAGAGAGTGGACACTTTTGTGAGGAGCGCTCAGTTCTATGCATGTCTATGGTGTGACAAAATAATGTTATTTAAGGGGCTGACAACAGCTAAAGCGCGGTCACTGTCGGACTGCATAGAAAAGAAAGAGAAGCGCGATAACACAAAGCTGGTAATTTATTGCAAAATATGAAGCAATTCTCTATTTACAAAAAATCTATTCATCATCATCATCATCTTCCTGCCCTTATCCCATTTTACTTGGGGTCGGCGCAACACGTTTTCTTCTTCCATTCTCCCCTGTTAGACGTCAAGGCATCATCTACTCCCTTTTCACTCATATCATTTCTCACACAATCCATCCATCTTTTCTTTGGCCGTCCTCTTCCTCTCCCTCCATCAACATTCATACCCATCACTCTCTTAGTCACATGAGTGTCATCCCTCCTCATCACATGTCCATACCAAGACAGTCGATTCCCTTTCACTTTTTCTGTCACAGGCGCTACTTTCAAACTTCCTCTTATATACTCATTCCTTACTTTATCCATTCTTGTCACTCCACACATCAAATCACAAAAAATCTATTGATCGGACTAAAAAATTAAAACACTGGCGCCGATTCCCTTGTTCACAAACTAAACTAAATTTAAGTTCATTGCATCTTTTTCTTTCTATTTCATTTAGAAAAGGACAGAAGATAAATTTTAGTTTAGTCCTGTCAAATTAATCAGCGCCTGACACTACTCCATACAAGTTTAGACGTGATTAAAATGTTGACAACTAAAATTACATCAAATTACGTCAGGCACTGATTAATTTGACAGGACTAAACTAAAATTTATCTTCTGTCCTTTTCTAAATGAAATAGAAAGAAAAAGATGCAATGAACTTAAATTTAGTTTAGTTTGTGAACAAGGGAATCGGCACCACTATCACGTTAAGTATGTTGCTTGAAGAACAATCTGAAAAAAGAAACGGAATGATTGCATGTATATTAGTATGGTTTTAATCGTTAAAATAATTTTTTTGAGGTATCTTCGTGACTTTATTCTACCGTACCTGTATACCGTATATTGTATTTTTTTCGTAATCACCCGATAGTGACGATAACAATCCCGCAGGAGAGTGAAGAAGAGATACAGAAGAAGAATGAGATTACTATCAAGGAAAATGGTGAGAATTACTAATATTTATTACATCTCATATGCTTTTTTTGGAGCAGTGGTGGCCGATTGGTAACGACCGCGACTTACGAGTTGTAGATCGTAGGTTCGAACACAGACAGGCACTTCACTACACTGCTCTCAAAACGGTGAAGGAAAACATCGTGGGGAAACCGGCATGTCCTAGAACAAAAAATTCGAAGACATGTGACATCTACCAACCCGCACTGGGCTCGCGTGGTGGAGCACGGCCCGCTCCCTCTTACCAAGAGGAGGCCTGTGTCCCAGCAGTGGGAACGTTGTAGACTGATTATGCTGTTATACTCATCGTGATGCGAACAGGAAGTTCATTAATTTTAATGTGTATAACGCTAGGCACTTTGTGGTTGACGGCCATTACGGGAATTAACTATGAATTACGGTTGACGAGCGGATATCAGGATGGCGGGCTAACGAGAATGACAGAATACATAGTGATGATATAAATGCTTTATAATGTCAGTCACTTAGCCTGTAATTTTCTAACTGCAGTGCACAAGCGTTTTCTATGTTGCAAGCCGTGTGACCGATGAGATTTTCTATCGACAAAAAGTACGAATCCCCATAGAATAATAATAATATAATATAATATAATATGAGACAACACCCACACAAGGTCTTCAGGTCCCGAACTAGGTAGAACCTGTACTACGGTAAACTGGTGACTGATATACATACTTATATACATATACACACCCAGACTCAGGTCAAACAGACATGTTCATGCACACAAATGTTTGACTTGTCCGGGGATCGAGCCCGGGACCAGCGGCTCAGAAGGCAGAGTCGCTACCAACTGCTGCCGCTGCTTTATTTTGGAAATATGGGCCACCTTATCACAATAGGTGATAAGACACATTCAAGTTTAGCCATATTTCACCATTTGGCATGCAAACATTTTTTTATCATTTACGTACTTAAAATAAACCAAAAGGCCAGATCCATCAAATTCAGAACAATTCAGCCAACTTTTTTCTTTGATAAAAACTCAGTCACACTGTAGTATGTTTTATTCATTAAAGGGACTACGTGACCTAAACGCAAGTTTTATAATGCCTAAAAGTATATGATCCACTGCAGTAAACAAAATCAGAAAAATATATTATATTCTTCAGGATATAAATGCTAGTTAGATAGTGTGATTATTATAAATAAATAAATGTAACTAACATTAGGTATAGTAGTTATGGTCTTTAGTAGTAATTGTGGACCTTTATTATAAATAAATGAATGTCTATTAAAAGTAATATAAATCTTTATTATGATGATTGTAATCTGGAATATTGGACAAGGAAAATAAATAATAATAATTGGATAATGTAAATACAATGAATAATAATAGATATAGATAATATGTATAAGTATATTAGTTAAAAATCATTAATTCAGTATTAATATTTGTACAAATATATTTGCACGCCATGAGAAATGGCAGACATGTCGTGAGCCACTTATTTTTTCGAAGATCTTGCATGCATGTATTGATTTTAAATCTGTATGTATACACATGTTTGAGCAAATAAAATTTCTCTCTTTCTTTCTTTCTTGTGTTGAAAACATAATACAACTAATTTGGTACAATAAAAAAAAAGTCACGAAGATCCCTCAAAAAATTCTTTTAACGATTAAAAACCATACTAATATACATGCAATCATTCTGTTATTTTTTTCAGATTGTTCTTCAAGCAACATATTAACGTGATAGTGTTTTCATTTTTTAGTCCAAACAATAGATTTTTTGTAAATAGAGAAATGCTTCAAATTTTGAAATAAATTACCAGCTTTGTGTCATCGCGCTTCTCTTTCTTTTCTATGCAGTCCGACCGTGACCGCGCTTTAGCTGTTGTCAGCCCATTAAAAACTTACGTGGTCAACTCTTAAACAGCTGTTGTCAACTCTTTCCAACCACCTGGGGCCGTACTATGACATGTTAACACCATCATGATTCCGTTCCGAAAAAGAGATAGTGATATCAATCACGTACAGCTCTGTCTCTCTTCCACGCTGGAACAATGATGGAATTAACACGTCATAGTACGGCCCCAGGTGATTTATTGTAAATAATTCTTACGTAGTCTACTCTTAAACAGCACTATTGTCAACTCTTTCCAAACACCTGGCAATTTATTGTAAATAATTGGGGCCATACCATAAACACTTCTGCGCACCAAACTTTCATCCCCTATTTAACCACTAAAAGGGAGTGAATTAAAAATAAACCTTCCTTTGTGCTCACTTTCGTATTCCACGAGGAATTTCTCAGAAAGAAGCCCTGTCCCCCATGGAATTACCCATCGGCTAAAATTATGAATTTCCATACAAACTTTCTCATAGATAATCAATAAAAGTGGGTGAATTAAAATTAAAATCGACTCTCGTCTCTGTCACCACTGACCTAGACTAGAGTGAAGAGCAAAAACATCTTTAAAAAAAAAACTTGAGAGGTGTCAAGGGACACCCGGATGGAACGAAGTTCCTTTCGATTAATTAGTGAAGGAATTGTAATTTTTTTTTTTTAAGTTATAATAATATTTTTTTTATTATTAACAAATATAATGTAATATAAACTTAATCAGTAGGCTCAAATATATATATATATATATAATGAAAATATCTGGCTTGCTTTCTATAAGAGAGAGAGAGAGAGACAGACAGAAAAGCATGCGCACGCCGCACAGCTTACAATAGCTTACTATAGCAAAAAGTGTCGTGACAACTTTTCGTATGAATTTTTTCCGTCTAGCCCCCTTTCACAACGCGCGATAAGGAACTTCGTTCCAAAAATTATCCTTCCTTGCAGCTCACTTTCGGATTCCAAGGAATTTCTCAGAAAGAAGCCCTGTCCCCCATGGAATTACCCATCGGCTAAAATTTTGAATATCCATACAAACTTTGTTCCCCATTTAACCCCTTTAGAGGGAATTGTTCCTTAGTGCTCACTTTCGTCAGTGTGAGTCGTTTTAATGTGCACATATCGAAATGAGTGAATCTATGCTTGATTTTATCGACGGAAAAATTATTTAAAAAATCGTAAATATTCCCGACATAGGCCTCGCCCAGGCTGCACCACAACACCCTGTTCGTCGCCTTCCCCATCCAGTCTGTCCCAGACATATTTTTAATATCATCGTTGATCTACATTTGGGAGCAAATAAATCGAGCCACTTCCTTTTTTCACGTTTAATGGTTATTAATTTATTATATTTGGTATTATGGAAGTAATCAATTCAAAACATACATCGTCTAAGAGGTTATTTAATAACCTTTACAATGAGGGTAAATTATTGAATGATAAAGTATTGGCTCTGAAAGAAAAACGGTAATTTTGATAGAAAATTATACGGTTAAAACAGTCCAGCAAAAAAGAATTAAAAACAAAACAAAAATAAATAAATAATAATAAAAAAAAAACAAAACCCCTAATTAACCTTTTCTTACTGGAGCACAATCAAAATGTTATAAGCAAATTAAATACGATAATTTTAGTGTACCCTTTAAACTATAATTTAAAATGAAAAGTTGACAACAAACTACCCTAATTATAAAGGTTAATAAATAACCTTTAAGGCGGTATGTGTTTCGAATTGATACGTTCCATAATACCAGAAATATTAACCATTATACCTACGTGAAAAAAGGAAGTGGGTCGATTTATTTTCTCCAAGTGTAGTTGGGAGGCGTTCCAGACTACGGTAGCCGATACGCGGTCTCCACTCCAGAACTCGTCTGCTCCACCGGCCATCGGTCCTTCGACAAACATGGCCAACCCGTTCAATTCAGCTTGCATAAAAGATTTTCGCCCTCTTGCTTGCTCTTATACATAAATAAATAATAATAGTTTTATTCATTCAGATAACTTTGATCCATACATGAGACATAAACCATCACAAAATAGTAAGCAGCATACAAGGTTGATATCTCAGAACAATAACTAAAGCATAGAAGGAAGCTAAATTTAACTAATATAGTCGTCACTGTTTTCTTACACACTCATAACAGCATTAGAAAGAGACAGATGTAGGTTGCTCAAAATGCAAATCGTCACAAAGCAAACGTCAATTTGGCTACCTTGGCTACCTTTATGATACTAAGTTTAAAAGCTACTTAACGTCTCAGGTTTTTGTCTATGACTTTGTTCATCGCATTTTTTCGTATAATGCTTATGGGCGCATGAGAGTTGAAGTGCTTCGTTGATTTTACGTGTTTTTGTAAAAATAGTACAAAATTAATAGTGATTTAGTGTATATCGCAAAGCTTAAAGATTAAATAATGTCCTGCATTATAGTGGGATGTAAATCACATTCATCCTGCAAAGAAAATTATGCGGAAATCATAAGCTTCCATCGGTAAGTAATCAAATATGGTCATTTTATCGGTTTTGTATTCTCACTGTATATCAATATTTTATGCAATTAAATAATTCGATTCTAGGGAAAATATAAATTTTTAATCGGCATATAAATATTTTGCAATAGTGCTTGCAAAAATAAACTATCGATAGAATATCGATAGAACTAGCGTCATCTAAATTATTACATTATTTTTCTTTACACGTAGTTTTGGGAAGGATTAAATATTTAAGAGTGAAATAAATACGTATCAACAAATCGTACGTATGAGTAATGAAATGACAGTGGTCAAAAATCCGTGTGGCTCATGGTATAATAATTTAAACTCACGTATGGCTATGATTTTTTTTGTCATTTTCAGATTTCCCTGCGATATTGATATGAGGCAAAAATGGATCAACGCTATTGCACGTAACTACTGGGAATGGAAAAAACAACATCGTATTTGTTCCAAACATTTCAGCGATGACTGCTTTATTAAAATATTGGTACCAACGTCAATTTTTGATGATTTACTCGAACATTCATTCGATAATGATGTATTGGATGATCATAGAAATTTGTTGATTAAATTGATAAGCAAAGAATATTTAACAGTTAGAATTCATTATATCGCAAAATAATTATCTTCTCCTGTAGAAAAAGTAAGGACATTTCTAACAAAAACTATAATTTTTAAAAGACAGTGATTTAATTTTTTTGTTACTTGTACCGTGGCCAATCGCTCTTTAAAAATTATTTAAGCGTTTTCTTGGTAATTTCAATTTGTTAATAATTTATCCTGTGTTTATAAATAAATAAGTTGATCAGACAGATGTGAGTTCTTTATTTCACCTTAGCATATTTTAGATTTAAGAGCGTTTATACCTTATGAGTGGCAACGTCGCAATTTAGTGTCATATTTCGTGGTTTTCAATTTTTATCATTTAATCGGAGCTGTATTTTAAAAATCTGTTTAATTAACTTTTTAGAATTATGTGAAAACTGTGTAAAAGGTAAGAAATCGTTGCGTTTACTGTTCTATGTATATGCAAATAATACATTGGAAACTTGCAGGGCGTTATTTTCATTGTAAAATAACTGTAAGCATTACGATTACTTACTTTTTAAACACATTCACGTAATTCTAAAAAGTTAATTAAACAGATTTTTTAAATATAGCTCCGATTAAATGATAAAAATTGAAAACCACGAAATATGACACTAAATTGCGACGTTGCCACACTTAAGGTATAAACGCTCTTAATGCCAAGGAGCGATACCATAAACTAAGAAGTCGATATCGGTATTTATTTTATGCATAGTCACATCACTAGCTAATACTCTTTTGTCTATGACAGCGTACACTTCAAATGTCCTAAAGCGCCTTCTATGCTTTAGTTATTGTTCTGAGGTTGATATCTAAATTCGCGTGCAAAGCACTATCAGTAGCACACAGCAGCAGGTCAAATTTTCTCATTCGATTTTGAACTTAACCTTCAACTTTTTAAAGTTTTAAATAATTTGGAGAAGTTTGACAGTTTCGATGTGCTGGCGACTGTAATGTGAGGCCTTTTGAACACGGCACGGTTTATTTAAGGTACGGCGCGCTAGCAGCAACGGAAATTAATTGTGTGAGCTTGTGTATGAGGGTCTACTCTCTAAGTCCGTCAACGAGGATACGGCCAGTGCGAAAGTAGTCAATTTTTTTTTGTTTATCTAAGTTTGGTTTGCTCTTAAGTCTAGTCTGGGTCAGTGGTGACAGAGACAGAGTCGACGATGGAGTGAGCTTACCCAGAAGAAGCCTGTTCACTCTCACTTTGAAGAGATTAGGGTTGTATGCGTTCGGAAACACAGACGCAGGTAGAGAGTTCCACTCTTTTGCTGTGCGCATTACAAAAGGGAAACGCTTAGTGCGAATTGGTGGAATAGCAATAATAAAGATACTTAAAAGTGAACCCTACTCCCGATTAATTAATTTTCCGGACGGGAAAAAACACATCGAGAGTAAGGACAACTGTCTAAACGTTTTGTTATTAATTTTTAGTTCGGGTTCGGGTGTCGTAAGTGACACGGAGTAGGAAACGTCCGTAACTTCGGCCGAAACGACGGACTTCGTGCTGAGGGAGTAGGCCCACTGTAACGAACAATTTAAACCATAAACTTTACATTATATCGTATAATTAAGCGCATCAGTTACAACTCCAACCTTGTAACCAATTGGCATCAATGAATAAGGACGTAAAACAAACAAAAAAAACTATTGATTTGTACGAAAAACGCAGTTACGCCTCCATTCATCTGTGTCAAGGACTGAACGGGATTCAGATTAGATTTCTAGCTTATTTAATGAATATAGGACTAGAGGAAGACCCAAGGGGTACCGTTGTTACCCAGTAACTGTGACCTCCACGCAACCCGGTTACTAAGTAACCCACGATATTATTTAAATAATATAAGACTAGAGGAAGACCCAAGGGGTACCGTTGTTACCCAGTAACTGTGACCTCCACGCAACCCGGTTACTAAGTAACCCACGATATTATTTAAATAATATAAGACTAGAGGAAGACCCAAGGGGTACCGTTGTTACCCAGTAACTGTGACCTCCACGCAACCCGGTTACTAAGTAACCCACGATATTATTTAAATAATATAAGACTAGAGGAAGACCCAAGGGGTACCGTTGTTACCCAGTAACTGTGACCTCCACGCAACCCGGTTACTAAGTAACCCACGATATTATTTAAATAATATAAGACTAGAGGAAGACCCAAGGGGTACCGTTGTTACCCAGTAACTGTGACCTCCACGCAACCCGATTACTAAGTAACCCACGATATTATTTAAATAATATAAGACTAGAGGAAGACCCAAGGGGTACCGTTGTTACCCAGTAACTGTGACCTCCACGCAACCCGGTTACTAAGTAACCCACGATATTATTTAAATAATATAAGACTAGAGGAAGACCCAAGGGGTACCGTTGTTACCCAGTAACTGTGACCTCCACGCAACCCGGTTACTAAGTAACCCACGATATAATTTTTTAAAGAATATAAGAATAGAGGAAGACCCAAGGGGTACCGTTGTTACCCAGTAACTGTGACCTCCACGCAACCCGGTTACTAAGTAACCCAAGATATTATTATTTAAAGAATATAAGAATAGAGGAAGACCCAAGGGGTACCGTTGTTACCCAGTAACTGTGACCTCCACGCAAAGGGTTACTGAGTAACCGACAATACTATTTAAAGAATATAAGAATAGAGGAAGGCTCAAGGGGTACCGTTGTTACCCAGTAACTGTGACCTCCACGCAACTCGGTTACTGAGTAACCCACGACACCAATTTCCGATTCTCTTTATTTCTTCTTTTTTATAACCCTTGGTAAGACTGATCGTCGAACTATTAGACTTCTCGACTACCCGTAACGACTGTCAAAGATCTACGAATGACAGCCGGAACCAACGTCTTAACGTGCCTTCCGACACATCGAAGGTTCCCAGTATGAAATGAATACTCCCATCAACGGATTGACCGCGGCAAGCAAAGTTTAAGGGGTGCTTGCTATACAAGTTCGGGTCGGCATGATTATACACCGTGACTTTTTAGTCGTCTTACAACGGCAGCCCACTTCATGTATACAATGATTATTAAACGTTCATAAAAGTAAAAATAGGTATTTATGAAATTTGAATAATTTAAAAAGAAAAATATTATTCATTATGACGCATGACGTCGTTAGAAACACCCTGTTGCGAGCGCGGCGGAATGATCTAAGTACTCGACTCGTGCGCTGGGTAGGTATTTTCTACCGTTTGATACGTAAACATTATTAACAGGATGTTTCATATTTCTAATGTATTATTTATTTTTCTTTGTACCTATTATTTTAATTAATGGTAAAAAATAATAATCGCGCCTAGAGGTATTTAATGTCGGATACATTGAGTGGACCACCTTTGTAAGACGACTAAAAAGTCACGGAGTATAGGTACAGGCGTCCCACGGATATGCCACATGAAGGGAAAGTACCTTGAATATTGTAGATGGAACATTCTACTGAAAGAAGACATTATTTGAATTTAAAAATCAATTTAAAATGCATTCATAGATAATTAAATAATTACATAGTTGAACCGGAAATAGAACACGTTACATGAGAAAAATAATCACCCTGTAGCTTTATCATACCAATCGAAAGGCTTCATCATAAGGATTATTTTTGGCTAAATAACATAGTGTCACAAATAAAAGGAAGACCATGAATTTTGTATTTGTATTATACAAACACTTTTACACGTCAAACATATCTTTTTTTAAACTAGATGAGGTCGGCGTTTCCTATCTGACTACTCTGAGAAGAAAGGCCGAAACAAACTCAGAGGTCACAGTCTCTTTTAAAGTCCAGACAAAATCTTGGTCAGATCATAAGGCTATGTAAATCGGTATCTAAAATGGTCTTTTGAGGAAAGAACCACACAGTTTGAGTGGACCTGTCCAGTCAGTGCACGCAATTGTCAGCAATCGTGCAATTGACTGACCAGTTGGCGCAGTTGGTAGCGACCCTGCCTTCTGAGCCGCTGGTCCCGGGTTCGATCCCCGGACAAGTCAAACATTTGTGTGCAGGAACATTTGTCTGTTTGACCTGTGTCTGGTGTGTATATGTATATAAGTATATATATCAGTCATCAGGTTACCCCTCTACCTAGCTCTACCTAGCTCGGGACCTGAAGACCTTGTGTGGATGTTGTCTCATATTATTATTATATATTATTATTATTATTTTGACACCCGGCTGTGCCGAGTCATGCCGACCCGAATTAGTGTGTAGCACGCCTAACCTAGATCAATCGACCCGCACTCATGATACTTAGCCATGAACCCCTCGCAAGGGTACTTGCACAAAGATGCGGGTTCTCGGTGAAGACAATTCGGTACCAATCGGCGTGTGTAAGATAGCCCTGTAAGTAAATTATCTTATGCGATCTCACAAAACCGCCGACTTCCAGAAAAATACACTACAAAGTAAAAAATAATGTTGATTTTGGAAGTCTGTGTCTTTGGTTTTGTATTTGTTTTTTGCCACTGACTTCCGAAATGAACATTATTTTTCACTTCGTAAGTAGTGTTTTTTTGAAAGCCGGTGGTTTTTGTTTGGGAATAGTTACACTTATCACTTTCAGTTACAAGCTCTACAGTTTTCATTTTTTGTTGTGGTACCTACCCCAAACAAAGTCGTATACACTACTTGCAATGTAAATAACAGTGACAGGAAGTTATTACAACATCATCAACATACACTAAGTGAAAAAAATACGTATTATTGAAGCTGACTCAAAAACCACTCATCAGAACTTGACCGAATTTATATGGGACCAATCTGGAAGTATATCCTTTCAAACAAAAGAAGAATTTTTCAAATCAGTTTATAAATGACGGAGTAACAAACATAAAAAGCAGAGAGAGAGAGAGAGAAAGGATAGCAGTGATGACCCAGTGGTAATAGCCGCGACTTACGAGTCGTAGGTCGTAGGATCGAACCCAGGCAGGCGCTTTACTTTGTGTAAATTATTTCATCCCCACTGCTCTCAAAACGGCGAAGGAAAACATCGTGATGAAACCGGCATGTCCTAGAACCAAAAATTCGAAAGACATGTGACATCTACCAACCCGCACTGGGCCCGCGTGGTGGATTACGGCCCACTCCCTCTCACAGAGAGGAGGCCTGTGTCCCAGCAGTGGGAACATTATAGGCTGAAGATGATGACACATAAAAATAAAAATACAGCCGAATTGAGAACCTCCTCCTTTTTTGGAAGTCGCTTAATAAAGAAACATGTAAGTAAAATACTGTAACCTTTTCATTTCGTAGATAAGCCTGCAGCGATCTATACCGGAAAACCCGCTGCTTCATATAACTACCCTAAGTCATCTAAACGCACTGCAAGTTACCATCCTTACCTAGTTGCTATTCCACCAATTCGCACTAAGCGTTTCCAAATGTCTTTTGTTATGCGCACAGCAAAAGAGTGGAACTCTCTACCTGCGTCTGTGTTTCCGAACGCATGCAACCCTAATCTCTTCAAAGTGAGAGTGACCAGGCTTCTTCTGGGTAAGCTCACTCCATCGTCGACTCTGTCTATGTCACCACTGACCTAGACTAGAGTCAAGAGCAAACCCACCATTAAAAAAGTGCGTTTGTCCACCGCAGCCTTCACCGAGACGTCCGTCACTGAGACCGAGATGACGGCGCCGAAGCAGCGACACGTACATATATGTACTATCACCGTCACGTTCGGTTCGAATCATCACGTTTCGCGGTGACTGCGGCAAAGTCAAAGTATTTATTTCAAATAGGCACATAAAAGGCACTTTGGAACGTCAACATTTACATTAAAATAGAATTGATTCTAGTCGCCCCTTCCAAAAGGTAGTTTCATATGGAGAAGAATGGGCAAGAAACTAGACCCTTACTCTTTTAAAATGTGTTAAATATTTTGAATACATTAATTATATAATTATAATTATATGTGAAGACGATGCGATGATGATGCGTGATTCAGACACAAATCTACATGGTCCTCAAAGATTATTATAATATTATTCTAATTATTGTGAATGTGAGAACTATGTCGGTCATTGATTTATTTATATTTATTTTTGTATTTTTCTTAACGTAATCATGATCTGGCAGTTTGAGTAATTTATGCGGCCTACTCAAATGTCCTTTCTTTGGTATTGTTCGTCGAATCGTTGAGCTCCTTGAGTCTAAGTTGCGCTGCACGATTACTGACAATTGCGTGCACTGACTGGACAGGTCCACTCAATCTGTGTGGTTCTTTCCTCAAAAGACCATTGCAGACACCGATCTACATAGCTTTCACATGACCTGACCAAGATTTTGTCTGGACTTTAAAAGAGACTGTGACCTCTGAGTTTGTTTCGGCCTTTCTTCTCAGAGTAGTCAGATAGGAAACGCCGACCCCATCTAGTTTAAAAAAAAAATATGATTGACGTGTAAAAGTGTTTGTTCAAACCTACTTACAGAAATAAAATCATTTATCATTTGATGCACCTATAATAAAATTACCCTACCACAATAGGTAAAAATAATTCGAAAAATTTGCAATGACAAATACGTTATTTATGTGATAGATACATGATGCTCACATATTTACAAACATTCTAAAAGTATTCGATTTTCCAAATTATTTTAACAAATAATATGTCAGTGTGTGAGTCTGTGAGTTAAAGTAATCACAGAATGTAAATCAACGTCATAAAGATAATAAACTATACAATTAATAAAACTTTCGGGTATTTTGTTTTTAACTTTGTGGCCATATCTATACCATAATCACACAACTAAACTGGGAGTTTTGATGTGTGATTATGGTTTAGTTAAGGCCACAAAATTAAAAAAAAAATATGCCCGAGAAAGTTTGATTATTTCTCTCGGGAGTGTTCTAAATAAATATCTATAATTTTTTTTTCTTGTATTTGAATGTGAGACTCTTCAAACACTCAAATACAAGAAAAACTGTGATAGCCCTCTTAAAGTAGCAACAAGTTTGATTTTGTCTAGACTCTAGATTGTCCTATGGAGCTGGACCAGCATGTTTCCAAGCATTCTTATCTTTGATAATTACAATCCTCTAATTTGTAATATGCTTGTTTAACTAAGTGAACTTTTTATATGAGTTTTAAATTTTCTTTCAAATAATTGCAATATTATGACAAGGTATTTGTTGTAACATTTAACACAGTACTCCCTAAAAGATGTATGTACTTTAGCTAATCTGAAAAATGGTTGATCTATTTTTATCTTTATTTCTAGTATTAAAATTATGTCTATTTTTTTAAAAGATGCAGTTTTTTTCTTACATATATATATAATATTTTCATAAATGAATTGGCAAGGTACCGTCTTATTAATCTTTTTAAATTTAATTTAATATTTAGAGATTCCCGGTGACGTAGATTATAAATGGCTCTGACAGCTCTCTTTTGCAAAATAAAGATGGATTCAATGTCAGCAGCCCGACCCCACAGTAAAATGCCATACGACATAATGCTGTGGAAGTAGCTAAAATAGACCAAACGCGCGGTTTCTTTCTAACAGCATAAGCGGCCGAGCTTAGCGGCGGTGGACAAACGCCGTATGCCTCTTGGCCGGATTCTGAAGTCTGTATCTTACTCTCGCTAACGTCAGTTACGAGATCAACTGTTCTCAACACGTCTTGAGGGTTACTGATTCAAGTGACGGTTCCCCTGTGATTTTCCTGTACTATTTGATTGAGTGTGTATAAATTACTTGTATTAAAATCAATGCTGGCGGTGGTGGGATGTGCTTTGTATCCTGTTTTAGTTATCTAGTCAACCTATTGTACAATCTGCCTGCGATAGATCGCAGGCAGATTGTCATTGCACAATTCGTCATTATATGACGCCGTCCGTTTGCATACCCTCAGCGTTATGTAAAATGCCTAAGCATAAATGATTTTATTTCTGTAAGTAGGTTTGTACAAACACTTTTACACGTCAATCGTATTTTAAAAACTAGATGAGGTCGGCGTTTCCTATCGGAATACTCTGAGAAGAAAGGCTGAAACAAACTCAGAGGTCAGTCTCTTTTAAAGTCTAGTTAAAATCTTGGTCAGATCATGTGAAGGCTATGTAGAGCGGTGTCTGAGATGGTCTTTTGAGGAAAGAACCACACAGATTGAGTGGACCTGTCCAGTCAGTGCACGCAATTGTCAGCAATCGTAACGCATTTGCATAATTAGCCTATACTGTTCCCACTGCTGGGACACGGGCCGTAATCCACCACGCGGGCCCAGTGCGGGTTGGTAGACGTCACATATCTTCGAATTTTTGGTTCTAGGACATGCCGGTTTCCTCACGATGTTTTCCTTCACCGTTTTGAGAGCAGTGCAGTAAAGCGCCTGTCTAGGTTCGAACCTACGACCTTCAACTTGTCGCGACCGTTACCACAGGGCCACCACTGCTATCAAAATGTAAGAATTCTAGGATTTCTATAGAAGCCCTTGAAACCCAATTGATGATTCGAACGCCTTAAGCATAATGCCTATGCAAAGCAAATTGATACAACTAGTTCTATTTTCTACCACTCGTGGCGCTGCTAAACAAAACACGCTTCCCCGGCTTCCTGTTACACACTTCCGTCGCATTTCACGAAATCACTCCCACAGATTGCAGGAAAACGAGAGGAAAGATTACACGTCAAAGAAAATTCAAGCACCGGAGGATTCAAGGATCCTGTCCTTTTAGCATACGTATTTTTAAGTATTTTAAGCTCAAGTTACGAGAATGGTTGTTAGAGAAATGTTATTATTTATAACTTAAATCATTTTTTTAATGACAAGAATTACTAAATAAAAATATTTAAATGATGAAATGCAAAATTATATTATCTATTGAATTATGAATTTTTTTAAATACGAATGTTTTTTTTTAAAATAATTAAGAGTGTATAATGTGTAATAATTAATGTACATGATCTTTAGCATTATCAGTGATGCTCCATTTATTTCGATGTGAAATAAATGGAGCATCACATCTAATATTTGTATACCAATTAATGGTGAAACATGTTGAACTATTGTTTATTGTATGTAACATCCTCAATACCATGTTTTTGACAAATACAATTACTTTGACTTTGACTTTAAATTACTTTTAAGTTGTTTTATTATAAAGTGGCGTCTATCTTTCGCAAGAGCATTCAACACTTTTGCTATATCCTTCGGTGTAAATCAACCTGTGAAATGGATCGATAATAAAGATTTAGAAGTTTTGTTAACGCGATAGATGGTCTGTTTTAATACCAGGGAGACATTGACCTAAATGACGTCTGTCTCACAAAAGCCTCTTTGTGAAGAGTTGATGTTGAAGTGTTGTTATTGAAAACCACTTGCTGTAAGGACCTTTGTACACATCCATTTTTCTTGCCGTAAAATACTACGGTTTATTCGCCGTGTGTGGGCACGGTCGTCGGTGTTGTATGGATCACTATGGAAGCTTGTTGACGGACACGTTTTTTCTACGGCGCGGTTTATACGCCATACCGTATAGCGTGTGCTAGCTGACATATTATAGCAAATAATTTAATTTAATGTTTTGTGTTTCGTAATGTTAATTACTTACTACTGTATAGAATCCAGTTCTTCTAACTGAACTGACAGCAGTGCTGCTGGGGAGTTTGTTCCGCCACTTCTTCTTCCCAGCTACAACACTAGGAAGTGGTGAAGGGTAGGAGTTTTGGGAGAATGTTTTGTGTAATTTTGACGTTCAAAAAGTGCTGATTCTCAGTCTAGTTTGAATAAATGACTTTTGATTTTGATTTCGAAACCCGTGCCGTGTACAAAGGGCCTAAATCTTATAGTTTATCTCGGCTAGATAAAATATTATCTGCACTTATTATTGAAGCCAACCGTTAGTGGGTAGGGTATGAAGGGCGTTTTCGTTCGTATCGGCAAGAACTATACAGAGTGACATTAAATTAGCTAGTGACACTCCGCAGACGTAATGGGAATAGTTATCTAAACATGATAAAACAACCAACAATTTCTTTTAATGATGTGTTTTGTATAATTACTGTAGTTCCACAAGCTGCCATTCCTTACGTATTTTTGCACCTATCGGGACTGGAAAAACACTTTATCAGGTGTACTTCTGATAGTGTTTCTGCATTCAGGCACAATGCAATACTTATAAATTAGCTTTTGAGCTTTTTTCATGGTGAAATAAGTTGATAACGAGAACACCTGTAGTCAACCATGGACTGGACTGTCACTGGACATAGTATTTGACGTCATCAACAGAGCGCGCGAAAATGGCGGCGTTTAAACAGCTCGAAGTTGTTCTCTATTTTAAATATTTTTTTAAACCTAATTACAGCATTTTTAAACAGTATTTATACTTTTTACTGTGTTATAATAACGGTGTAAACAATGAGTTAAAAATATAAAATAAATACATGCATATTGGGTATTGCAAAACGTATTTTGCGATTTGCCATTTCTTTTTTAATTCGGTCATTTTAATACTAAGCGAGCGCTGTGTGGTATTTCATCTGACGTCGACTTGGATACGGATGGGCTGCCAGCCCAGACGTCTTGCTATGCGAAACCAACGTTTTATATAAAAAAGTTGTCGTTTCTCTTTATTTAGAGACTAGCTCCTTGTCGGTAAGTAGATGTTTTCTTATTGAAAATAGACGAGCTTTGGAAGTGTAGAATGTTCGGTCTCCGGTATCATTCTGGCTAAACGTAAATTAGTTTGGATACCTACTATTGTATCGAATCAAGTTTTTCTAACTGAACAGACAGCTGTGCTGCTGGGGAGTTTGTTCCGCCACTTCTTCTTCCCAGCTAAAGCACTAGGAAGTGGTGAAGGGCGACCGTTTTGGGGGACTGTCTTATATACCTAATGTTGACCTTCCAAAAGTGCTGATTCTCAAACTAATTTGAATAAATCTTCTTATCTTCATAAATGATAAATAATTTTATTTTTGTAAGTAGGTTTGTACAAACACTTTTACACGTCAATCGTATTTTAAAAACTACATGAGGTCGGCGTTTCCTATCTAACTACTCTGAGAAGAAAGGCCGAAACAAACTCAGAGGTCAGTCTCATTTAAAGTCCAGACAATACCTTGGTCAGATCATGTTGAAGGCTATGTAGATCGGTGTCTGAAGTGGACTTTTGAGGAAAGAACCACACAGATTGAGTGGACCTGTCCAGTCAGTGCACGCAATTATCAGCAATCGTGCAGCTCAACTCAGAACTTATGGAGCTCAACGATTCGACGAACAATACCAAAGAAAGGACATTTGAGTAGGCCGCATAAATTACTCAAACTGCCAGATCATGATTAAACTAACTGAGAAAAATACAAAAAAAAAGCAATTGTTTATTGTTAAATAAAACGGGAACACTGTATTTAATTGAACAAAATAATTAAGAGCGTTTATACCTTATGAGTGGCAACGTCGCAATTTAGTGTCATATTTTGTGGTTTTCAATGTTTATCATTTAATCGGAGCTATATTTAAAAATCTGTTTAATTAACTTTTTAGAATTACGTGAAAGTGTTTAAAAAGTAAGTAACCGTAATGCTTACAGTTATTTTACAATGAAAATAACGCCCTGCAAGTTTCCAATGTATTATTTGCATATAAATAGAACTGTAAACGCAACGATTTCTTACCTTTTACACAGTTTTCACATAATTCTAAAAAGTTTATTAAACAGATTTTTAAATCAAATTGTCAAATTTTGGGTAAATATAAAAAAGGGGTTTTTTAAAATTCAAATATCTCGAAAACTATTGAATATCGGGCATACATATGATGGGTTCAATTTGTTGCATTCTGGCCCCCTTATCAACTCCTAACGGACATTCGTCGAATTACAAGTAACCCTGTATACAAGATACAGATAAAGTTTATTTCAAAAGAGACCGTTTCGCCCTACGTGCTTCCAAAAGAACAATCAGCTGTTATTTTGTTTTTAAATCAGCATTCTTTATAAGCACATAGACATATAAGTAGTACCGTCGCACGTGACAAAAGGCACATTTTACAACACCTCTCTTGAATTTTAATTACAAGTGTCTTCACTGTGATCAATCAGCAGTAATTGGTAATCAATGGCTATAGGACATCGAAGTGTTGGGAGTGAGAGAGATAAGAATAACATCACGACTGCATTCTCCGAAGGAGGCAGAGGTGTTTTAGTACAGCCATATTTCGTCAGTGCCTCGGAAAGCACGTTAAGCCGTTGTGCCCGGCTGTCATTCGTAGATCTAGGACGTTAAGCCGTTTACCCCGGCTGCCATTCGTAGATCTAGCACGTCAAGCCGTTGGTCCCGGCTGTCATTCGTAGATCTAGCACGTCAAGCCGTTGGTCCCGGGTGTCATTCGTAGATCTAGCACGTCAAGCCGTTGGTCCCGGCTGTCATTCGTAGCTCTACCACGTCAAGCCATTGGTCCTGGCTGTCATTCGTAGATCTACCACGTCAAGCCGTTGGTCCCGGCAGTCATTCGTAGATCTAGCACGTCAAGCCGTTGGTCCCGGCTGTCATTCGTAGATCTTTGATATCATTTATATGAAATCACATGGAACACCTCCGTTAGTCATAGAGAAGGACGGGGGGTTGAACTATCGGGTCGCAGGCGCACACCGCGACCTTCTCTTCCCAGCGTGACGTCATGAGGCTGCCTGCATGGCTCCCGTAGCTACCTACCTTTTAGAAACCAAGAAATCTGACAACCAGTCTTACCAAGAGGTATCGTGTTACCCAGTAACTGGGTTGTGGAGGTCAGATATGCAGTCGCTCCAAGTAAAATAGTGTTTTTTAGCTGTAACCGTTTTGATGAAAGAAATATAAATAAATAAACACAGTTGGGAAAAGGTAAAAGGATGAGTAAGCAACATGAGCCATGCAGGCAGCCTCATGACGTCACGCTGGGAAGAGAAGGTCGCGGTGTGCGCCTGCGACCCGATAGTTCAACCCCCCGTCCTTCTCTATGACTGACGGAGGTGTTCCATGTGATTTGTAGTATTTGTAATTAAACGTGTCGATTTTATAGACTATTTCATTAGTAACATGTGTTTAAATAAAGCTATTATTTAATAGCGTAATATTTTATAGTGTAATATTTGTTTCTAGTTTCGGGACACCAGTTAAGTACTTTTAATATTAATGTTATTAATACATAAACTAATTGAATTCGTTTTATTTTTAATACTTATTATAATTTTTTATTAACAATAAAAATCGTGCATACTCTTTTTTTTTAAACAGAAACAGGAAATTAATTCCATATTTGTTTTACTTTATTAACTTTTGTTGTACCTACTTAAGAAATGTTCCGAAACCTGGGACATTAGTACCGAAAAAAATATGTTGTCATAAGGCGTCTCCACTTTGTCTCTGTTCTTTTTCAAACTTTAGGTAGTTTAGCTCTACCTATTCCGATCACTGCTAATTATACAGGGTTAATTAATTAAATACAACAAAAATTATAAAATGTCAATTTGTGTTCCTAGTATTTAGTGTGGTACGTAATTACCGCGCTGGATTAGGATATAGGATACTTTTATCCCGGTATTCCCTTACTAGACTTATGCGGGTGAGACCACGGGGCTGATAGATGTCATGCTCACTCAAATGTCTCGCTTACGGTGGCGCGTGTGTTGAATCATTTAGCTCCTTTAAAAATGGTTGATCTGAATGGTGCTGATCCATGCGTTATGTTCGTAAACGGGCGCCGTCAGTTGGGACTGGGCATTTCTTAGCTGCCACGGCTTATTTTAATTATTTTATTTGTGGATTGTTTTGTTTAAATTTCTATTTGATGTACTCTGGACACTCAACGTGTACGTCTTATTTACATCGTTCTCACATATAATTATACCTTTATTCATCATTAATGATGTAACTAATATTTATGTAACAATATAATTTAAAAGAGTGCCCATGGAGTTTCTTGTCCGTTCTTCTCCATAGGCCTACTACGCTTTGGAATGGGCAACTAGCTTCATATTTCTGACTGACCGACCACTTGACAATTCAAAAGTGCCTGTAAATGGTTTAATTGAAATAAATGCTTTGAGTTTGAGTGTGAGGGCGCAGCTAGTGTATCATGTTCGATGACGTGCCATGGTATACGTGACCAACAATACATAGAACTTGACACATGTATTGAATATAAAGTTCCAGTTTCCTTACACCATTATCCTGTACCTCTTTGTATTGACTTTATAATAAGTTACATAAATAATAAATTACAAGTTATAATTAACGCATATACAACGTGTAACATAATTAACGCAAGACCTCATACACCCCAATTAGAGTATTGAGTTAAAAGCATACATAATACAATGACCAAAACAATTTTATTTAAAGCTAACTATTATTATTAAGAAAATCGTGTTGACCCTAGCATTACTTTACGCATATAAAATTGAGTCTTGTTGCTTTGACGTAAGATTTAATTTTCTTTGTCTCGATTTGCGGTCTGTATTGCAAAATACATAAAATTTGAAAAAAAATACCTATATTAATAGTTACTGAAATAGATTCAGTAGTCAATTATGAACTAACAACTTTCAAGACTTGCGTTTATTCTGTTACACGTTGTATATCCCGTTCCGTTGTTCCGTGCCGTTGGTCCCGGCTGTCATTCGTGGATCATAGACAGTCGTTACGGGTCGTCAGAAGCCCGACAATCTGACTACCAGCCTTACCAAGGGGTATTGTATTACCCAGTAACCGAGTTGTGATGGAGGTCAGATAGGCAGTCGCTCCATGCGAAATACTGGTATTCAGCTGCATCCGGTTAGACTGGAAGCTGACCCAAGGGATAAAGCTAGGCAAATGATAAAATAGAATAATATAAAATAATATATTCTCTCCTACTCAAATAATAACAAAAGAACTAAAATTATTAAATAATGCTAACTCATTTAAAAATAAACTATATTTATAAATGGCTGAATAGACATAACTTTTTGACATTCATGATTTCTTTAAGTTGAAAACATAAAATACAATGACAACTTTTGTGACTGAATGACTTTTATTGTATTGCCAATTTATCTACGGCATGGCCCATCTTGAAATAATCAGTCTATAATGTTCCCACAGCTGGGACACAGGCCTCCTCTCTGTGAGAGGGAGTGGGCCGTAATCCACCACGCGGACCCAGTGCGGGTTGGTAGATGTCACATGTCTTCGAATTTTAGGTTCTAGGACATGCCGGTTTCCTCACGATATTTTCCTTCACCGTTTTGAGAGCAGTGGTGATGAAATAATTTACACAAAGTAAAGCGCCTGTCTGGGTTCCAATCTACGACCTGCAACTCGTAAGTCTCGGCCGTTACCACTGGACCACCACTGCCGGTCCTTTTAGCGGACGAGTACTAGCTTGTTACATTAAAAAATTAAACTGTAAAACGAAAAGAAACCCTGCATATTTTTTTATTAAGTATGTTATGAAGAACAAAAATAAAAACGTAAATAATTAATGTGAAAAAAGCGGCGCGGTACGCCATTTGGTGACTTCTGGCGTAGAACAAGATTTAAGAACTGTTGTAGTGAGAAATTGGCGAGAAAAATCGGGAAATTGGAGGAATATAATCGACCAGGCCAAGGTCCACGCGCGGCTGTGAAAGCCTCAGATGATGATGATGGTCTTCATTACAACATAACTAGTTTTATGCCGCCGCTACGCCCGCTTGGAGGTCGAAAACTCGAAACGGTGTCGGAGTTCACTCACTGACTAAAAAATCTGTGAATGCTGATCAAAATTTCTCATAAAGTTATGGGCCGTCTCCTTAGACCGTTTTCCCGTAGCTACATTGATTAAGGTACCTATCCTTACTGCCCTATCTCAAAAATCCACAATGTATATAGATTACCTACAGGATGTATGGTGTTTAATCGCGATAAAATGCTAACGTTTAAATAACCTGGTGATCAGTTGCATCAGCCGGTCGATTCTGTAAAAATCTCACCGTGAAGTGAACACTTAGGTGAAGTGAGCGTGGAGTGCGCCGTCAGTGTCATCCCACTGATGCTAGGGATTGACCAAGCATTACATTTACAATCGTAACCGAGATTTAAATTATGTTTTTTTAATGTTAGTTCTGTTGATCATTTTATATTATTTCAAATCTAGTATTTAAGTGGCCTCCTCGGGTCTGGGGGAGGAGTGAGGTGTTTGAACTTTGACTCCCCCCGCGACGTCTAAGAGGGGCGCGCGTGGAATACTATGCGCCGCCACCTCGGGTCCTGATGTGTGGGGAGCGACGGACGTCCCCGAGCCCGTCGCCCCTGGGCCAATTAGGGGGGCTGGAAAGTGTTGTCCGCCCTCTGCCGAAGCCCGGTGCGCCTGCTGCGGTCCGGGTGAGTGGATGAGATCTCCCTCTCCCTTTCCGCAGCCTCCCTCTGCGAGACGACTGTTTCGCAGAAGGAAACCACCGCGTCCCAGGACTCTTCGCTGCCGACCATCGACTCGACTATGTATGCCGTCGCTGTTCTATCGCTGTTCTAACCTAACCTTTTTGTGAGTACAGATATTATAATAGAAAAAAAAAATGTCAGATGGGAACAAACAGTCCCGAAAAGTGATACAAGTATTTTAAAAGATACTTAGGTACCACACTATTATTTATAAAAGGTGTTGTAATACCAACGGTGTGACGACGAGGCAACAAAATACTCGTCGTCACACTGGTGTGACGTGGAGTGGGGGGCTATCCCAACATAGGAATAGGCTACTAGATGACGACTCGTGAAGGCTGTTTTATTAATCCCACGGGCTCAATGAAACCCAAAATAAATAGCCACGCTAATAATCCCACATTACTAAGTCCCAAGCCAACAAAATGTACCAAAACCCAATGATAAGAGATTTTATCTCATTCAACATTTACCGCTGATAACAATGATAACAGACTGCGAAAATTGCGCAATTTTTTAGATATTTTTTGATAGAGAGAGTTTTTTAGTTAACCAGGTTCAATATTACTGTAGATTTATCTGGATTTTTTAAACCAGAATAATTTTTTTCGGGTCAAATTCAAAGTGAAAAGCATTTCTTTCAAATAGGCACTTTTGAACGTCAACATTTACATTTAAATAGAATTGATTCTAGTCGCCCCTTCCAAAAGGTAGTTTCGTATGGAGAAGAATGGGCAAGAAACTCCATCGTTACTCTTTTAAAATGTGTTACAATATTTTGTATACTAAATTAAATGACTAATTAACTATACAAATAAATACAAAAACAAAAGGCACACAAGCGTCGAAGCATTCGTCCGCATCGCTGTCATCCGGAAACGTGCCCAGAAGACTGGCAGCATTGCCACATTGAATGGCAATTCTAATTCTTTGGCCAAAGAACAACCCAGCCCTCTGGTCACGTAAAGTTTCGAAGTTTTAATAATATAATTAAATGTAACGACGATGCACCTATAATAAAATTACTATACCACAATAGGTATAAAGAATACCACTGAAAACCAGCGCTGTGCTGTGGGTCCCTCGTAGCACAGCATCACGCTGAGTGGAATTATAATGTCTCCGAATAATCTAGCCGATTTTTTTTAATTGAATATTTTTTTCTTTTTCCTGACACTAATATTAAATTTATATGAATATGGAATTTTTGACATTATAACATAAAAATTATTTATTAAGCAATTTTTCGTTTTAAAACATAAAATATTTGTATGCCGATACTTATGGCTAAACATAAACATGATTGGAATCAAACGAAGTAATATATTGCATGCTCTTTGTATACAATGTTTAAACAAATAAAGAAATCTTATCTTATCTTGAACTTCTAGCCTTCTTGTCACAGTCATGACGTGCAGCTGTCGACTATTTCTGTTTTGTGCTCGTGATTAAAATCTATTTTGTTTTATTTTTCTTAATTATTAGAGCTAATTACCTTTTTGTATGATGCACGTGTTTCTGTAACAATGAAACCTATATTTCTTTCTTTCTTATCACGGGGTATGAAGGTCAGGCTGTCGCTCCATGTAAAGTAGTCACGGCCGTTGAAAACCTATTGTAGACTCTGGGCACTTGAGGATACTGGGGCCCCTAAAGAATCTAGGATGCAAGAGCGAGGGAGGGTGCTCGCAATTTTTAGCACCCTGCCTCTGATAGCCACTAGCTATAACGCTGGCTGGCAATATGGGGCCCCATGAATCGCGGGGCCCTGGGCACTTGCTCAGAGTGGCCAATGGAAAAGACGGCCCTGAAAGTAGTGATATTAGACTGGATGCCAACCACAACATAGATGGGAAGTGATGTACAAGATTACAAGATGATTCTTTGGAATTATATTTGAGTAGAAGGGAACGTATGCAGAGGTGCGTGTGAAAGGCGTTCCGCGTTAGCACTGGGCCACCACTGCTTTATGTGTTTATATAAACAATATTTAAGCATATTAATATAAAATAATAAGCATATTACAAATTAGAGGATTATATCCAAGATAAGAATGCTTGGAAACATGCTGGTCCAGCTCCATAGGACAATCTAGGGTCTAGACAAAATTAAACTTGTTGCTACTTTAATTTTATAGTTTATACATTATGTGATTACTTTAACTCACACACTGACATATTACTTGTTTACATAATTTGGGAAATCGTATACTTTTACAATGTTTGTAAATATGTGAACACCATGTATCTATCACTTAATTAACTTATTTATCATTGCTACATTTATTAAATTCTTTTTACCTATTGTGGTAGGGTAATTTTTATTATAGGTGCATCGTCTTCACATATAATTAATGTATACAAAATATTGTAATACATTTTAAAAGAGTAATGATGGAGTTTCTTGCCCATTCTTCTCCATACGAAACTACCTTTTGAAAGGGGCGACTAGAATTAATTATATTTAAATGTAAATGATGACGTTCAAAAGTGCCTTTTATGTGCCTATTTGAAATTAATGCTTAGACTTTGATTTATAAAATGGTATTATTCCGGGCAACGACTCACGCGCCGCCGGCCTTTTATAATCTGTGCGCGCACCTGTCATAAAACTATAGCTTGACGTTTTGACATACTGATTGATTACTGATTATGTATTTATATTTTGATTACATTACAGCGTACGGATGACCATTCCTCCGTAACCATCTTTAATAACTGTAACGCTATTTACAAAACATCCACGCGTAGTAAGATCAACCACACGACACTTGAACTACGACAACCGACCGTATAGCTACGACTTAAACGTGCTGCCAACGTCAAACCGTCAATATGTACGTGCGGTTGACTGTTCTAGCAAGCTGCAGCGCATGCGCGAGAAATGCGTGAATGCAGAATAATATTTGGAATTTATGGGGCTTGTGGCTAAGTAATTACGGTCGCACGGGTCGATCGATCAGGTTAAGCTACGCTTGCCGCGGTTGGTCCGTGGATGGGTGACCAAATTTACATACCAAGACCCCTCCGAGTCTCGCAAAGCACGTTAAAGCGCTGGTTCCAGCTGTCATTTGTAGATCTTTGACAGCCGTTTTGGGTCGTCAGAAGCCCGAAAATCTGACAACCAGTCTTACCAAGGGGTACCCTAATACCCAATAGCAGGGTTGTGGAGGTCAGATAGGCAGTCGCTCCATGTAAAATACCGGTATTCAGCTGCATCCGGTTAGACTGGAAGCCGACCCCAACATACTTGGGAAAAGGCAGGTAGATGATGTTGCATTTAGTAAAAAGCTTTTATTCTGACATCACATACAGACACTTCAATTTTATTTATTTATATATAGATTAAATGAATAATAATAAGCCCCCTAAACAACCACACGTCCCGATCGACCATCTCATCACGTGGGGGGCGAACACACGACTGAGAAATTACTGGCGTGGCTCTGGAAACCCATTTAACATGGAGACTAGATCGAAGAAAATATATAAAGGACCGCTACCCGAGGGCAATCGTCGGGGCACTATCACCGAAAAAACAAGGAAATATACAGAACTACAAGAAGAAATTACAAGAGTTTGGAAAATGAACAGAGTAACCATAAGTAGTCCCCAATAGTGGTATCAACGACAGGTATCATCCCAAAACAACTATTTATCAGTTTAAATGCAATCAATCTTTCAAAATATACATAGCTTACACTACAGAAAGCAGCTATATTAAACACCATGTCGCAGAGTTCGGAAATTCCTACAATTAGATTTAGATAATAATTTAAATGCAGTACAAAACACCTGATTTACTCAAACTTTAAATCACACCTGGGTCATCACCCGCGAGATTAAAAAAAAAACAAAAGTTTTTTTTTTTTTTAATACTCGAATTGCCCCTCTGGTATCAGAGGGGCAATTCCCGTATTTTTAAGAATGATCGCATTCTAATCTCAGTGTCAATCTGTCAAAAATTGTTTAGCGTTTACCCTCAGAACAATAACTAAAGCATAGAAGGAAGCTAAATTTAACTAATATAGTGGTCTCTGTTTTCTTACACACTCATAACAGCATTAGAAAGAGACAGATGTAGGTTGCTCAAAATGCAAATCGTCACAAAGCAAACGTCAATTTGGCTACCTTGGCTACCTTTATGATACTAAGTTTAAAAGCTACTTAACTTCTCAGGTTTTTGTCTATGACTTTGTTCATCGCATTTTTTCGTATAATGCTTATGGGCGCATGGGAGTTGAAGTGCTTAGTTGATTTTACGTGTTTTTGTAAAAATAGTACAAAATTAATAGTGATTTAGTGTAAATCGCAAAGTTTAAAGATTAAATAATGTCCTGCATTATAGTGGGATGTAAATCACATTCATCCCGCAAAGAAAATGATGCGGAAATCATAAGCTTCCATCGGTAAGTAATCAAATATGGTAATTTTATCGGTTTTGTATTCTCACTGTAGGTTATTTTGGCATTTTTTCAAATTATTTGAGCTTAGTGTATACGGTAGTGTTTTGAAATCAATATTTAATGCAATTAAATAATTCGATTCTAGGGAAAATATAAATTTTAAATCGGCATATAAATATTTTGCAATAGTGCTTGCAAAAATAAACTATCGATAGAATATCGATAGAACTAGCGTCATCTAAATTATTACATTATTTTTCTTTACACGTAGTTTTGGGAAGGATTAAATATTTAAGAGTGAAATAAATACCTAAATACCTACGGTCTTGCCAGCAAATCGTACGTATGAGTAATGAAATGACAGTGGTCAAAAATCCGTGTGGCTCATGGTATAATAATTTAAACTCACGTGTGGCTATGTTTTTTTTTTGTCATTTTCAGATTTCCCTCCGATATTGATATGAGGCAAAAATCGATCAACGTTATTGCACGTAACTACTGGGAATGGAAAAAACAACATCGTATTTGTTCAAACATTTCAGCGATGACTGCTTTATTAAAATATTGCTACCAACGTCAATTTTTGATGATTTACTCGAACATTCATTCGATAATGATGTATTGGATGATCATAGAAATTTGTTGATTAAATTGATAAGCAAAGAATATTTAACAATTAGAATTCATTATATCGCAAAATAATTATCTTCTCCTGTAGAAAAAGTAAGGACATTTCTAACAAAAACTATATGTTTTTGTTAGAAATGTCCTTACTTTTTTTTAAAGGACAGTGATTTAAATTTTTTGTTACTTGTTCCGTGGCCAATCGCTCTTTAAAGTGTTTATAAATAAATAAGTTGATCAGACAGAAGTGAGTTCTTTATTTCACCTAGATTTAGTATGTTAGTTTTAATGCCAAGGAGCGATACCATAAACTAAAGTCAAAGTCAAAGTCAAAGCATTTATTTCAAATAGGCACATAAAAGGCACTTTTGAACGTCAACATTTACATTTAAATAGAATTGATTCTAGTCGCCCCTTCCAAAAGGTAGTTTCGTATGGAGAAGAATGGGCAAGAAACTCCATCGTTACTCTTTTAAAATGTGTTACAATACTTTGTATACATTAATTATATAATTATATGTGAAGACGATGCACCTATAATAAAAATTACCCTACCAAAATAGGTAAAAAGAATTTAATAAACGTAGCAATGACAAATAAGTTAATTAAATGATAGATACATGGTGTTCACATATTTACAAACATTGTAAAAGTATACGATTTCCCAAATTATGTAACCAATTAATATGTCAGTGTGTGAGTTAAAGTAGTCACAGAATGTAAACCAATGTCATAAAAATAACAAACCATACAATTAAAGTAGCAACAAGTTTTAATTTTGTCAAGATCCTAGATTGTCCCGTGGAGCTGGACCAGCATGTTTCCAAGCATTCTTATCTTGGATATAATCCTCTAATTTGTAATATGCTTGTTTACACAGTGAACTTTTTATATGAGTTTTAAATTTTCTTTCATTTAATTGCAATATATTACAAGGTATTTTGTTGTAGCATTTAACACAGTACCCCATAAAAGATGTATGTATTTTAGCTAATCTGAAAAATGGTTGCTCAATTTTATCTTTATTTCTTGTATTAAAATTATGTCTATCACTTATTTTATTAAAAAGATGTAGATTTTTTCTTACGTACATAATATTTTCATAGATGAATTGGCAAGGTACCGTCATAATATTAATCCTTTTAAATAGTTCCCTGAGAGATTCGCGTTGACGTAGATTATAAATGGCTCTGACAGCTCTCTTTTGCAAAATAAAGATGGATTCAATGTCAGCAGCCCGACCCCACAGTAAAATGCCATACGACATAATGCTGTGGAAGTAGCTAAAATAGACCAAACGCGCGGTTTCTACATCTGTTAACTGTCTTATCTTTCTAACAGCATAAGCGGCCGAGCTTAGCCGCCCCGCAAGAGATGTTATATGAGGTCCCCATTGTAATTTCTCGTCTAGCGTGATTCCCAGAAAAACTGTGTGATTAATTAATTCCAGTTTTTCTCCATTCAACATGATGTCACACTCGCTACTTCTTACATTCGGTAATTTAAATTTAATGCATTTGGTTTTTTTACCATTTAGTACCAAATTATTTACCGTAAACCAATCATGGACCTGAAGAATAGAGCTATTCACGTCGTCAAGATTTTGTGACCGTCGGTCTATCTTAAATATCAATGATGTGTCATCTGCAAATAACACCATCTTCGGTTGATTTTGAAGTAATTGGGGTAAATCATTTATATAAACTAAAAAGAGGAATGGACCCAATATCGAACCTTGAGGAACGCCCATTGCCATTTCAGACCCTAATGAGTTTACGCCGTTTACTTGAACTGTAACTTTTCTATCTTTCAGGTATGATCTGAGTAAATCAAGAGCTGTATTTCTAATCCCATAGTGCTCTAGTTTCAGCAGAAGTGTCTGATGGTTTACGCAATCGAACGCCTTAGAGAGGTCGCAAAAGATTCCAATGGCATCTTGTGCTTCTTCCCAGGCGTTAAAAATGTTCTTTATTAGGGTGACACCAGCGTCAGTGGTACAACGCCCTTTGGTGAAACCGTACTGTTGTTCATGAAAGATGGAATTTTTATTAAAGTGACGTAACATTTGATTGAGCATCAACTTTTCAAACACCTTACTGAGAACGGGCAGAATTGACACAGGCCTATAATTGTTGGGTTCTTTACTATCACCGGATTTGAACAAAGGAACTATTTTACTATGTTTCATGAGATCCGGAAAGACTCCTTGGTCTACACTGGTGTTAAATATAAATGCTAAATAGGGCGCTATGGTTTCAATGATAGGTCTACAGACTTTTACAGACATTCCCCAGAGATCTTCAGTGGATTTAATTTTTAGATCTTTAAAGGCTTTTATAACAGCCTGGGGGTTTGTATGCTGAAACCTAAACTCCAAAGGGCATGCCTTTACATTCGTTCTAAGTAACGCAGCAGAAAGCGCGGGCGAGGATTTTAAAGCTTTAGTTGTTTTGAGGGGAATACTACTAAAAAAGTTTTCAAATTCCTGAGCTATTTCTACATCTGAGCTGATGAGGCCATGTGCAGTCTCTAAATTAATTTCCGTATTACGGTGTTTTTTCCTACCTGTTTCATTATTTATTATTTGCCAGGTAGTTTTTATTTTATCATCAGCTGATTTTATTTTATTGCTAATATAAAGAGCTTTAGCTATTCGGCACACACTTTTAAAAGTTTTTGAATATTTTGCAACATACTGTTCAAAGCTTTTATTATTCATGTGTTGCTTTAGGCCATACAGTTCAAAAAGTTTCCCCCTGCTTTTACGAATACCTGGAGTCGCCCAATCACTAAATAAGAACTTTGTATAAATACTTTTAGTCTTTAGTGGAAAAGTGTTATTAAATTGCGTGTTTAATAGTGAAAAGAACTCGGCGTAGAACTCATTTGGGTCACATATATTATTAAAACCATGAACACATAATTTATTGGCCAAAGAATTATTTAATTTCTCTATGTTTTTACATGTTATTGGCCTAAACCTTATTTGAATTTTTTGTAAAGGCATGTAGGTACAAAACGTTATTGTTTGTCCACTGTGATCAGATGGCAACTTATTTACAATTTGTTTGTGTAAGTAATCACAATTACAAAAAATATTATCTATACAAGTGGCAGAAGGACTAAGAAGTCGATATCGGTATTTATTTTATGCATAGTCACATCACTAGCTAATACTCTTTTGTCTATGACAGCGTACACTTCAAATGTCCTAAAGCGCCTTCTATGCTTTAGTTATTGTTCTGAGCGTTTACCTACATTTTTACCATTAGACTGTCGCTGATATGAGATTGCGACTTGAATTTGAACGTTTTTAATTACGGGAATTGGCCTTCAGGTTCAACCTAACAAATTCTTCAGCTTTTAAACCTGTCGCGCGACGAGCGATGCCTGGGTCGCATGCGCGTCGCGTCGCGTGTCGCGAGTGTCGCGACTATTTGAAGGAGCCTTCATTGTTAATATTGATATTACGTTTAACGCAATCATTTATTAATGTTGTTCAGTTGTTTTTTTCCCCTCTGTACCCATATAAGTACCTAGTCGTTAAAAATAGCCAGTTATCAACTCCTAATTAAAATTGTCTCTTATCTATTGGTCTCATATATGGACATACCTATTAATGCTGTAGGTATTTTTTAAATTAGTAGGTACTATGGCGTACGTAGTTAATTAAGTACTAACCTTTTAAATATTTCTTTGATTTGCATGGCAAATAATTTTATTTAATGTTTTGTGTTACGAAATGTTAATTACTTACTACTGAATAGAATCCAGTTCTTCTAACTGAACAGACAGCAGTGCTGCTGGGGAGTTTGTTGCGCCACTTCTTCTCCCCCGCTAAAGCACTAGGAAGTGGTGAAGGGCGGGCGTGCCGGGGGACTGTCTTATGTAAGTTTGACGTTCAAAAACTGCTGACTCTTAGCCTAGTTTGTATAAATGACTTATGATTTTGATTTTTTGACATGTCGTTTTAATATTAGGAACCAATTTAGTTTTCTTATTTTTGTATATTCCTGCTCTTAGCGTATCGATGGCAATCTAAATGGACTCGTCCCAGAAGTCGGCTACGTGTTTGGCGCCATCACTAACGTCCATTAAATCCTGTAACGTGCAGCTGACAGGACACGCAGGACATCAAGTGTCCCATCGTTTGTGGAATAGCACTACATTTACACTCCAAGGCTGAGTCGTCTATGAATCTCCACCTGAACAGGTTTTCCTTGCTTCAGCCAACCTGGGTCCAGAGTCTGTTTAAAGACTTCACGGTTACCCAAGGCAACTTGTGTCCAGGTGGGAGATCTTCAGCGGGTGGAACGAATGGCTTGGATTAGGAAGCACTGTCTCGCCACAGACTGTTTTTCTTTTGGTCATTCGCCAGTGAGTAGGACACACTTTCAAAAACTGTTTCGGCTTTTCAACCTTTGTGGCACAAGGATGATGTCGTGCAAAGGGCGTCGTGTGTCGGAGACCATTTTGGCTCTTTCGCTGGACCTTGCCACCGCTCTGGCGGCGCTATTCCTGTTAGTTGATTTGATCTATTATATTGTAACGGGATCGGTTTAATCTGCATACCCTTTTCCCTCTAGCCTTTTAATTATTAATGTTTAATTTCAAATAGGTAATCAAATCGCTCATTTGCAACAAGGGTGACATAACTAAAAAATCTGCAATTTTGAGTTAAGTAAAAAGGTGAACGCAGCACATTTTATTCTTTTTGCTATTTGCTATAAAAACGACATTAAGAACACTAAAGCCTAAAAGTGAGGGAGCTAGAAAGATGTGACTTTAATATCCTTCGTCGCACTCTTTCTGCTACTTTTACTCTTTTAAATCATCATACCCAGAAATTGCTCTTTTTGAATTACGTCACCCTTTTTGCAAATGAGCGAAATATTCTTTTGTACATAGAAATTACAATAAATATTTATGTTAATTAACAAAAGCATTGTTATTCATAATAGGTAGGTAAGACAGCCTCGTGGCTAAATAATAACGGTTGCACGGATAGATCGAAGGTTAAGCTACACTAGCCGCGGTCAGTTCGTGGATGGGTGACCGTCAATTACATTATCTTGACACCTCTATGCCTCGTAAAGCACGTTAAGCCGTTGGTCCCGGCCTATTTTATTATATCTATGGCCCCGTCTGTCATTCGTAGATCTTTGACAGTCGTTACGGGTCATCAGAAGCCCGCAAGTCTGACAACCAGTCCTTACCAAGAGATTTCGTGTTATTCAGTAACTGGGTTGTGGAGGTCAGATAGGCAGTCGCTGTATTCAGCTGCATCCGGTTAGACTGGAAGCCGTCCTCAACATAGCTGGGAAAGGCGGCGCAGATTCATTGCACTTGTGTTTGCTTCTTCGGAATTTTAGAGTTCCGACCAGGCCCTGCAGTCTCGACATAGTTAGCAACAGTTTTCGGTTGCTAAGTCTTAACAATCCAGATGTAAATGTTGATGTAAATGTTTGGTAGTCTCGACACTCAAATTTATGGGTTGTTACCTACCGGTACCTACCTAAAATACCGGTACCAACCCATAAATTTGAGCGTGGAGACTACAAAATATCGTTACATCTGGATTGTTAGGACTTAGCAACCGAAAACGATTGCTAACTATGTCGAGACTGCAGGGCCTGATGTAACGATATTTGGTAGTCTCCACACTCAAATTTATCGGTTGTTACCTACCAGTACCTACCTAAAATACCGGTACCAACCGATAAATTTGAGTGTGGAGACTACAAAATATCGTTTCATCTGGATTGTTAGGACTTAGCAACCGAAAACGATTGCTAACTATGTCGAGACTGCAGGGCCAGTATAGCTATTCACAACCATTCCACAGGCTGTCGTATCGTCCTCCTTCTGCGAAGCAGTAATGTTCGCGAAGGAGGAGGCAGAACGCGTGAGGGAGAGGCAAAATTTGCGCCCTCACGCCCCTAGCCGCCGCAGGAGACGCCCTGGGCGTCGGGAATCGCAGGCCGATTCCCGGCCACCGTAGGCGCGGGCTTGCGAACGGCGAGCAATGGGCAGCTCGCCGTTCGATAAGGACCAGGCCCGGGTCGACGGCGCGTTGTGTTCCACGCGCGCCTCAAAGAGATGTCAGCACCAATGACGGGGTTGCTAGGACCGATGCCTGCTAGGGCTGCGGAAAAGTCCAAGAGGGTTACCGTGGCCCCGGCACAGGCAACTGAAGGAACGCGGGTGGGTTTTAGTCAGTAAGAGTCTGACACGCCCTCCTGCTCTGCCCAGAGCGGGAGAAGTTATTTGACGATTTCCCACCCACAAAAAAAAAAAAAGGCTGTCGTATCGTATCGTAAATGACACAGTTTCAATTACTGATTTGCTTAGCCCCCGACAGCATAGGACTTTACGCGGGCATATAGTGGCCTGCACATACAATATAACAACACGTTCCGAGTGTTGATGGGGCTGCCGCGTTTTTGTAGCGCGGCCAGGGGTGTTTGCCGACGCGGACGTTGATAATTTTTCGGCCATCATGCGCAAGAGACACGCATCTCTGCTACGCCGTGTTCGCGCCAGCTTCAACACCATTCTTAAAACGTTGGCTGATAGGTGAGACTCTCCGATCTTGGGGCGGTGGTTACGACTGCACGCAGTCAAGTAGACATTCCCCAGGATCGGCGTACCTCACGCAGCTTTGAATAAATGTTACTAACAGTAGTTTATAACTTTACATTGTTACTAACAAATATAGAAGTGATTTTGAAATAAATGTTTAGTAGTATAGCTGTCAGAAGAATGGCGGTCGTCTTTTTTATTTAAAGTGACGACATTTTTGGCATTTGGATGTGTCAACAGCCTTTAAAGGACCCCTTTGATAACATTGATTTATGTTCGATTCGGCACCGAAGCATATCGATCGCTTGTGAATAGCTAAAAAAAATAAAAATAATAGTAGATTATGCACCGAGGGGCTAAAGTTGTGTCTTATGTCACGGGCGTCATATTGAATCTCGAGCGCAATGAAGGATTCGGGATTTAACTCACGAGCGAAGCGAGGGAGTTAATACAAGAATCCTGAATGCAGCGAGGGATTCAAGCTAGCCCAAGGCAAAGACACCTTTAGCCCAGAGGAGGATACTCTACTTTTTACACCTACTGTGAGAAAATAATAGCCATAGTACGAAAAATAAAGTAATTATTAAATAGATGGCAACGATATGAAGAAGCAGTCGTTATGATTTTGTAGGAAATCGAGAATATCATCCACGCGTAGTAAGGGTTTCGAGAATAGCTTTCCTCTTTCTGGCACCAAAGGGTGTTTGCTAGTACTATACTGCCAATTTAGCTGAGCATGTGAGATTCCAAATTCAAATCACATTATTGACCAGCGGGTCATAATGAAATCCAGTACAACATTATTGACCGGCTGTGTCCCGGCCACTAATGACTCACTTTGGGTTAAGGTTGCTTGACATATAATTTGACATTTTCGAGCAGGTGGTGTGAAAAGATATTTTATTATCTGCAGTTGTACAAAAACATCCAACTAAACACCACACAGCGTTACAAGGTTACAACTAAGGGAAAGAGTGTTTTCGATGAACTCTGACACCCAAATTAAGATTTAACTTGTGTTTAGGGTGCCAGCTATGGAAAGTCAGGTAAAAACGGAAGCATTACAAAATACTTTTTTATCCGTCTGTCACAGAGGCTTTTCCCGAGACCTATGAAGCGTAAGAATTTTGTTTTTGCCATAATATTAGATTTAGATGGCTCATCACCGCAAGGTCGCCTGCTTGTCGGTCTTCTACAGATTGTACTTCAGTGAGTTAACTCTACGAACTTATTCCACCGGCCCCCTTTCTTCCATCGGTCATCTAGACGCACCGCAAGTTACCATCCTTACCTAGTTGCTATTCCACCAATTCGCACTAAGCGTTTCCAAAATGTCTTTTGTAATACGCAAAGCAAAAGAGTGGAACTCTCTACCTACGTCTGAGTTTCCGAACGCATACGACCCTAATCTCTTCAAAGTGAGAGTGAACAGGCTTCTTCTGGGTAAGCTCACTCCATCGTCGACTCAGTCTCTGTCACCACTGACCTAGACTAGAGTCAAGAGCAAACCCATCATAAATAAATTAAAAAGATGACACACCGCTCGCTGGTCAAAGACGAAAAAGTTTATTAATTTATATTCTAAAACTAGCTACTAACCGCGTGGTCGTCGTAAATGATGCCACGGGAACATGCTAAAAAGCCTATGTTACTCTTTAAAACATCAGCTATCTGCCAGTGAAAGTTTCATCGAAATCGGTCCAGCCGTTTTGGAGATTTTCCGGAACAAACAGACCGAAAGACAATTTTTTTTTATTAATTTTTTATATGTACCGTATATACTTTTATATTAAGTAGTTAATTAAAAGCTGTTATTTTGACATTACGAACAGAGACTTTAATTTTATTTATTTATATACAAAGTGTAACGGAATAAACGCAAGTCCTGAAAGTAGTTTGCTCATAATTGACTACTGAATCAATTTCAGTAACTATTGTATATAGATACCTATATTTATTCAAAAATTATGTATTTTGCAATACTGACCGCCGATTGATCCAAAGAAAATTAAATCTTATTGCAAGGCGTTAAGACTCAATTTTAAATGCATAACGTAATGCTAGGGTCAACACGATTTTCTTAGCTTTAAAAAATAATTTTTTTGGTCATTGTATTATGCTTTTAACTCAATACTCTAATTGGGGTGTATGAGGTCTTGCGTCAATTATGTTACACATTGTATATAGATTAATCCTATGAATAATATGATTAAGAACCCTATCTTGTTGTAGGCTCCTAAAGTATCCTTATTATTAAATAATAATCCAATTAATATTTTAATAAATTAAACAACTGCCATTGCCATTGGTCTATTGGTTGCAAGCGCTACTGGTGAGCATGGTCCTGGCGATGGGGTCCTGGGTTTGATTCCCAGGTTGGGCAGTGTTATTGGTTTTTCTTCATTCCAATGTGCCCGGTTGATGGCAATAGGCTCGCCCCCTATTACTTGGGACCTAAACATAGCTGGCGAAATGTAGGTGTACTATAGGTGCACCTCTGCCAACCCTTCAGTATACAAAGTGTGATGACAATGTTATGTAAAGTTCATCATCAGCCTATAACGTTCCCACTGCTGGGACACAGGCCTCCTCTTTGCGAGAGGAAGTGGGCCGTAATTCACCACACGGGCCCAGTGCGGGTTGGTAGATGTCACATGTCTTTCGAATTTTTTTGGTTCTAGAACATGCCGGTTTCCACTCGATGTCTTCCTTCACCGTTTTGAGAGCAGTGTTGATGAAATAATTTACACAAAGTAAAGCGCCTGTCTAGGTTCGAACCTACGACCTACAACTCGTAAGTCACGGCCGTTACCACTGGGTCACCACCGCTCTCTAAGTAAAGTTAACAAGTTTAAATACACCTCTTTGTCACTCACTATTGAATGTAGTATAACCTACCACTTAAAGATGTTTTATCAAAGCCGCAACATAAAGAATATAAAAAAAAAACTTAAAATGTTAGTTTCTGTTTAATTTATGAAACGCATGAATTGTTTAGCGTACCTATCGGTGAAAAGGTTTTAGAATTTTCTTTGCATGTACTCAAAAAAAGGAGCTACATCTGCCAACAATCTACTTTGCAGTTTAGCAGAGGTAATATTATTACATATATCTTGTAAAAAAAAAAGTCTGTGAATAATTTTTAAACAATAATATATATAAATAAACAATAGTATTCATTTTTAAACAATAATATATAATTGTTATGATTTATTTTGAAATTTTAATTATGCATGATTTTCAAACACCTTTTTTGTTTAATTAAATCCATAATATTTAGATAGCTGCACACCACATTTGTACGCCTCCTGGCATAACATAGCGTTCTGTTCACTAAACTCAAGATCTGTATTTCTTTACCTGTGTTAACAAGTGATTTGATTTGATTTGAATATACACGTTTTTATTTATACTTCAACTATGCCTAGTCATGTCATATTCTCTCTTTGACCTCTAAAGAAGCTCTCATTCTCTCATTCTCCTGAAGACCTTGTCTGAACGGTGGGATTCACCAATGCTGCAGGCGTGGATGGGGTGGCACTCTCTTTGCAACAGGAGATGAGTGGTTCTCCTTTCATGCCCGATTAGTTTAATATTTTACATACTAACATTATTTTTAAGACTGTAATACTAACAAAATGGAACCTGATTTCCGAAATAAACAATATTATTATTATTATTAATAAGGGGAGGAAAGTCTCTATGGTATATGAAAGTCTGAATCACAGTTCACAAGTTTATATTATTTACTAGCTTCTACCTGCTACTTCGTTCTCGTGAAATTTCAGAGTTATTTAATTTATTAAATTAATTAATAAATTTTTATTTATTAATTTTATTTTACAGGTGGACCATTGTGCATAGGCCATGACGGACGTTGGTTGGTTATACCAACCAGCCCACCTCCCTCCAGAAGTTGACTACATCACCTAGTCTGTTGAGAACATCTGTGTAATTCTGGGTGCCCCGAGGGTTTCTGTCCTAATTTGGGTAATGTCTGTGCACTTAAAGAGCACATGTGCAACGATTTCCTCATCCTCCATGCAAGCCCTGCATAGAGGACTGTCTGTTATGCCTATTGTGTGGAAGTGTCTGTTTAGTGAACAACGTCAAGTGGTGGTCCCCGTCACCAGGCGGAGGCCGTTCCTATCCAGTCATAACAGATGCCTGGTTAGCCTGCCATCCTTTTTTGTTGCCATGTTCCTGCCATTGCTCATGTCACATCATTTTCGCTTAGCATCAGTTCTGGCTTTTATTATTTTGGCTCGGCTCCTAAGGGTAGTAGCATTATGTTAAATAACCTATAACCATCCTCGCAAACTGGGCTATCAAATGCAAAAAGAATTTTACAAATCCGACCGTTACTTCCAGAGATTAGTGTGCTCAAACAAATATTATTTTATTATTATTATTTATAAAAGTGGAGTTAAGTGTAGAATAAGAAACAAACATCCATGGCCTGTTCCAAAAATATCTGGCGAAAATGTGGATACAAATTGAGTGCTTTGAATACTTCAACCCAAACAAAAAATTCGAATTTTAAAATCACCTGATACCTAAATGTTTTTCGTTTTGTCATTGACTTTTTAATAACAATAGAATAATGTTATTCAAACAAAAAAATAATAAAGAAAAATGGAGAGATATAAAGTTAAAACTTATTTAATTACTACAATTACAGTGTTTTCTATAGCTAGAGATTTCGAAAGAATTGTAGGTATACATTTAAAAATATTTTATTAGCTCAGTTATAGTCATTTAAAGGCTCCTTTTAAGTTTCAAAACAATATGCTCACCAGTAAATCAGAATGCAGCTAAAAACACAATATGATATTTAAATTAAATTCTTACCGCAACTTAAGACATTTTGCCTAAAAGTGTTTGCAAAACAAAATTTACTCGCATCACACACGTTTGAACAAACCGGTCGCGACGAAATTAATAAATTTAATTATTTTTTTCCTCAGTTTGACCTACTAATTCTACTATTATTGTACTTAAAACAAGTTTACTTACCAGTTAGACAACACTGTCATGCTTTCCTTGCACTTTAACTCGAAACAACTTCAATATTACGTAAAAAATAACAATATCAAATAGTTCGACAGTTTTCTGTATAAATTCACTGATAAAGTACACAGCACTGCGTTTTTTATGCGATATTAACGTTTCAAAACAGTTATGCGACACTATTGCGACTGTTTACAACTGTATCTAGTAATTCCTCCGATTATTTATCGATTGGTTTAAAAAGTCAATGAATAAGTCTGTTTTATGCTCATAATTCGTATGTTTTATTTTATAATATGGGTGTCGTGTTGTGTTTATTGTTTTACTGCCATCTATTTTAGGCCGTGGAGTCAATCACATGATGCTAATTGAGTGAATACAGTTTTAAATTGAATAAAAAGTCAATGCAGACCACTGCGGGGCAAGTGGCAAAATATGTAGGTATTTTTCGACCTACTTTCGTTGGTAGGAAAATTGACAGTTATGTTATAGTGTTGCCACTGGATGGCGTTCCAATTAAGTTGGTATTCAAACGTGAGTTTCGTTTCAAAATTAATATGTATTGGCAAGAATTGTAAATATTTACTGTGTAATAAGTTTAAGGCACCATTTAAAAACATCATGGGTCTATTTTTCTAAAAGATAGTAGCACATTCAATAAATAGACTGTTGCGATGGCCCAGGAACGTTCCTCTAATGCACGAGGTTGTACGTTCAAATACTGGCAAAAAAAATGTGACTGACAACTCAAATGTACTTACCTACTTTATATTTGACATTACTGATATCGGTGAAGGAAAAAATCTAGAGGAAACGTGGACTTATAGTTGATATTAGTCTGAAATCGCCAATCCGTCTTGAAAAAGCGTGGTGATCTATGATCTTGCGTTCTCTGTATGATAAGAGGCATTTGCCCTGCAATGGGACATCAATAGGCTGGGCTGGACTGGTAATAAATTGTAACAATAATTAAGATATATTAACTAAAGTACGTGAAATTTCCCTTTATTGGTGCATAGTTAGACTTTTTCAACCAACTGCTTCATTTTTTCTAAAACATATCCTACTTTATAATAATTCTCTTCCCAACATCCCAACCTTTGATCCATATAAAAAATTCTTACGGTCCGGCAAATATTCATTCTCAACATTTTATTATATTTCGGCTACATTGCTACGATAATGCGAACTACACTTCACGCACTCTCTTTTCTAAGTCTAAGCGAGACGTCGAGTGTTGTGTGAGAGAGAGCGCGTGATGTTAAGTTTGCGTTATCGCGACAATGAAGCCGATAACATTAGGCGAAAAAGCGAAATTTGCAAAGTACCCTTCACACACGCTTTGCTTTTACTACTTTGGGCCATTATTATATAAATACCATAAACAAAACTAACCCTGTACTCATCAACCCTCTTAGAAAATTTGTAAAAAAACAGATAACACGCTTTCTATCCAGTTTAAACTATGATGACACTGAATATCTGTTTACTTCACAATCGTAGTGACTTCTCTAACACTCCGTATCTAATCTCAACATTTTTCCCTTTCGGTTACACACACACACCACATCTACGTCACAAAACACACAAACATACTAACACTTCACACACTTAGTATAAGTTAACATAATATGTTTGCACCTTATACTCTTTCCTAAGCAGTCTCTGTTATAAAAGTTGTACTTCTCCTGTGGGCACCCGGGAACAGAGTACAATAGAATATACTAAGACCCGGGCTGGCAGACCTTAATACTGGTTACCATATAACCTAGCAGGACGCCAGATTCAATTCTGTTACTCTCTTTATGATTCATCTGTAAATTGTAAAATTTTACCACGCTAAGAAATAAATAAAATTATAAAAATTACTTCTACAGAAGAATTTTAATTTTGTAGCAATACAAATTCCAAATGTCATTAACGTTCCTTACTACGTAGAATCTATATCTCTTGAACTGGTATGCGCCGTACCAGGAAAATTCTTAAAACGTGTTCATACTAAACGTCTACATTCTTAGTTCTTACACAATGACACAATCTTTGCAAACTTATATTCTTATTTCCGAATACAACAACGTTATTATTATCGTTTTTATTTCGTTATAATTGTAATTACTTCCAGATTATCAATTCAGAGGAAATATAAAATATTCCAACCAACAGGAGTAACTGTAACTATACAGTTTGGTTGAGATAAGCTTATGACTATGAGGATTCAACCTTTCAGAACGCACGAACGCAGTGACATTTACAAAAAAAAAGGAAATTCACATCAATGTCCACTCCAGTCGCACCACTCATGATTTACGTGTGTTATTTCAATTAACGAACTGAATATTAGTGTTTGTTACACGTTAATTAAGCGCATGATATAATCATCTGTCTAAATGGCGACGCCGGCGGAAGTTAGAGCGTTATTCGAGGCAAGATTGAAAGAAACTTCACCACCTCCGGATTTCCATCAACTGGACTTAGATCGGACGAAAGATGAAAAATACCTCAAAAGGGTGCTTGCTCATATGGACAAAGACGCTAAAGCTGCTGCAGACATGCTGTGGGACATCCTAACATGGCGAAAATCTGTCGGCGCTAGTGATATCAACGAAAGCAACATTAGATTAGATTATGTTCAAGAGGGGGTATTTTTTCCAAGAGGCAGAGATATTGATGGTAGTCTGTTACTAATCTTCAAGGCCAAAATGCATGTGAAAGGCCAAAGGGACTATGAGGAGCTGAAGAAAATCATGATTTACTGGTTTGACCGAGTGGAGAGAGAAGAAGGCGGTAAGAAAATTACAATGTTTTTTGATATGGATGGCAGTGGGTTGGGTAACATGGATATGGAATTAGTTAAATACTTGATTACGTTGTTCAAAGTGTACTATCCGTTTTTCCTGAATTACATTGTGATTTATCAGATGCCCTGGGTGCTTTCTGCTGCTTTTAAAGTTGTTAAGACACTATTGCCTGCAAAAGCTGTTGAGAAAATGAGATTCGTTACGAAAGACACTTTGAAGGATATTGTTGCACCCGAACAAGCTTTAGCAGTTTGGGGTGGAAAGGATAACTACACATTTGAGTTCATTCCTGAAAATAAATCCGAGCATACTCCGAAGAAGGTTACGTTTGCCGAGCAAGGAGACGGGCAGCATTCTCCTGGAGAGATGTTACGTCTCGTACCTAATGATATCATCCTCTTCAAAACCGATGGAGATGAAATTTCTGGTCAGTTCATGATTACAAACATGGATGAAAGTGCCATTTCGTTCAAGATCAGGACTACAGCTCCCGAGAAGTTCCGCGTCAGACCTAGTTCTGGTACTCTCGCCAGTGGAGGTTCACAAACTGTTCTGATTGTGGTTCAACCAGGCATTCAGCTACGCACAGTAACAAAAGACAGATTCTTGGTCATGTCAATTCAGATCCCGAAAACTGATCTTACACCGAAAGAGCTAACCGATATCTGGCAAGCATCAACCGGAAGCAAGACTGATGAATACCGTCTCAAATGCCAGTTCCCCGAAAAGGACATACCGAAGAATGGTAATATTATTGACGGAAAGGCATTAGAAAAACCTGATTCAGTCACTTCAACATTGAGCAATTTAGAAAAGAACTACACTACGTTGCACCGTGACATGAAGCAGTTGAAAATGCTGCAATTCCTTACTTTAACCACCACTGTTCTTGTTGCGGTTCTCGGATACTTGTTGTACGAGAATATGAGTGAGGACTCGAAGTACTGTGATCGTTTGTAGCCATTAGGGATAGTGGTGTATAACGCCACTCTCAGAATCAACTTTTTAATGGTGATGTATGTGCTACTGTTGGTTGTTAACTTCATGCTTTATATGGTGTATAGTAAGCTGGTGTGTAAGTGGAATATATTGTTTGTTAAGTAGATTTCTGTTAATGGTAGTTGGGAGAAACTGGGAAGATTTATGCCAGGCTGAGCTAGTCTAGTATCATCGCAACCACTTCTCCGCCAAGTAAAAATCGCAATGGACCAAATTTTATTCTGTGGCTTACCGATGTCTTTAAACCTAGCTCAGTTTAGCATAATGATTTCCTTTAGCATGTTTCAATACCACATGAAACATGTTTCGATTAGCTTTTGTATTTTAATTTTAAACTAAAAATATGTAGGTATACTTAGTTCAAGAATTTAGGTGCTTTACAATATGGTTGATAAATCATGGCCAGTCTGAACATAGGGTCTTCGAACATTCTCGCATGTTCACTCACTCACACTCGCCGCATGTCACCATTTGGTTCCTTATAAATGTTATTGCACAGCCTTCTGCGTAAAGTTCGGACCGGCTGTGGTTCTTCGGCCGTATTGCACTAAAGTACTTGGTGGTAGATATGTTGTGTATATTTATTCTACTCTAAACAAAAACAAATAAAATTACTGCATTTAGGAATAGGGGTTTCTAACTGAAGAAAATATTTTCTTAAAATTTAAAAAACATTCCTTATTATTTTTTTTTATGGATATTTCAATTGTTTTATAGTGTGTTGAGCGAGTCATTTGAGGAAGTAAGTACTTGGGATTGTAGATAAAAACTAATAAATTATGGATAGGTTGGTACAGTCAGGAACATTAGAAAGAAATAATAAATGTTTATTTTCCACAGAATCACTTTTTTGTTAAAGATAACTGAGTAGGTACTAGAAATGGCTAACAGTAGTCGTAGTAGTATCAGGCCTGCTTCATACAACTTATCCAATAACTACAATTAAAATTGACGGATTTTTGCCAAACGACCTTTGGCACTCGCGTAGATACTAATGGTTAAAAAAAACGCAATGAAATTCGCCCTCTTTGTCCGTCGAAGACGAAGAATGCTTTTACTCCTTCCCCATGCAAAAACGATCAAAATCGAAGGTCATTTATTCAATCTAGGCTGAGAATCAGTACTTTTTGAACGTCAAAATTACATAAGACAGTCCCCCAAGACGCTCGCCCTTCACCACTTCCTAGTGCTTTCGCTGGGAAAAAGTGGCGCAACAAACTCCCCAGCAGTACAAAAATATGAAAATCGTAGCCCGCGTCTTGTGTTCGTTTGGCCCCGTATGTGGTCGGCCTATAAAAACCAATTTGTTCGTCGCTGTCGGCTATTCGTTCGCACGTCACTTGTTTCAGAGCTAAATTGCTTACAGGGCGTTGTCATGGGCACAGTTCTGTCTCCCACTCAATAACTCGATAAAACAAATGACTGGGTGTGCTATGGTACCTATGGGTAGACAATGGGACTTAATCAATATTCGATTTGTTGGTTACTGCCTTTTATTTATTTATTTAACACTTTAATCACACAAATGTACTTTGTGTTTTTATGTACTTGTAAATGGACTTTTGTTTATCTGTAGCAGTTTTTGAAAACTTGTTCGTCGATCTTTGGCAGTCGTTACGGGTTCCCAGAAGCTCGAAAATCTGACAACCAGTCTTAAAAAGGGGTATTGGGTTACTGAGTTACTTGGTTCTGGAGGTCAGATGGCAGTCGTCCATGTAAAATTCTGGTAGTTAGCTGCATTCGGTTACACTGGAAGCCTACCTCAACGTGATTGGAAAGGACTAGGCAGATGATAGCCATAATTTAATCTGTTTGTTTTCAAACAAGCAGATTATACTAAATGGGTTAAAGGGTACCAAGGTTTCTCTACAAAAAAAAAACAATGTTTTCTGTGGTCTTGCTCTCTATCTACTTTTGCATTCTCCCTTCATCACCAGCATGGCCTGTTTTCAACGATGTTGGAATTTCGGCTTCCTGTCTATCCGCGCGCACCTGCTGCCTGTACTTTACATGGAGCGACTGCTTATCCGACCTCCACAAGCCAGTTCAGCAGTTTTGCATTCCACCTACATCGGCTAAAAATATCCGTATGCATTTTGCATTTCCATTTAAAATCAGCTCTTTACCTAATATTCACTTTACCGTTTGATCCTGGCAAACCTAATAAGCGTTCTATAGATTTTCGCTTTCAACTCGGTAGCCAGCAACAAATATTTGTTCAAGTCTTCAACGTCAGTCGCTTGGTCATTATTGACGTCATTTCATTCCCGCGCCAAGGTTTTTGTTTCAAACATTATTGAAGAATCAATAGTAAGATTAAAAGTGGTTTTGCAAGTTAATTCAACCGCAGGACACTTTTATTTGATGGTTTATTACGTCATCATAATTTCAGCCGTATGACGTACACTGCTGGACCAAGCGTTGCCTCCCCAAGCGTTGCTACAGGGATCGGTCCTGTGCTTCTCGCATCGAGCGGATTTCCGCGACCTTCACCAGCTCATCGGTACACCTTAAGAGAGGCCAAACCATGCTGCACTTTCCGTTACGCAGTCGCCACATCTGAACTTTTTGGCCCCATCGGCCATCCGTTCTGCAAGCAATGTGCTTTGCCACTGGCACTTAAATTTGGTAATTCTTCGGGCCATGTCGTATACCTTGGTTTTCTTGCGGATTTGAGGATTATTACAATATACATTCTTTTGCTTCGGCCTGCCCTTGTCCATTGTTTCTTAGGGTCAGCGGAAAATGCTTTATTCTTCCATTTAGTAGGTGGTTAATTGGTGCCTCTGACAAAGGTCGTTCATTTTTTTAAAGTATTTAGGTTAAATTGCAAAAGTAATTTAATTTTTGATAGGTGTGTGATAGGTTCGCGTTTGACTACTATCTCACACCTACATCGATTATTGCAAGAATGACTCACTGTAGGTATGTAGTAATAAAACACACGTTTAGGTATTATGAATTAAGGCTGACGCATGTTTTAGCGGGCTGCGCCGGATTGCAAAAATCCTCCTGCGTCACTTTTGTTTTGAGATTAGCCGCCCTGGCCGAAATGCGGTCTAGTGGACTATATACAGTCGACTCTCGGTAATTCGAAACTCGAGGGACTCTTAAAATATAACGAATTAGAGTGTTGGAAATATCAAATAGTTCGAAATTTAATGATGCAATGAAACATCGCGGTTTCATTGCTTTTCCTATCACTAACGGCCTTATTACAAAACAAGGTTTTTCTTTTGACATGGTTTAAACCATCGAGCCTGTTTTTGAAATAAGAACTTAACTGAAATCGAAATACAGTTCCTTTTACAAAACTGTCAACTTAGTCCGGTCTTAGATTGTCAATTTTGTATTAAGAACTTTACTATAGTCGGCATAAAGTTCGAAATACAAAAACTGACTCGATGGTTAAGGCTCGGGCTAAAGTTAGACCGTAAGGTTTTTCTTTTGACATGGTTTAAACCATCGAGCCTGTTTTTGAAATAAGAACATAACTGAAATCGAAATACAGTTCCTTTTACAAAACTGTCAACTTAGTCCGGTCTTAGATTGTCAATTTTGTATTAAGAACTTTACTATAGTCGGCATAAAGTTCGAAATACAAAAACTGACTCGATGGTTAAGGCTCGGGCTAAAGTTAGACCGTATTTTGTAATAAGATGGTAAGGGTTTAGGTTTTTCCGATCTTTCCGCCTCTTTCTCTCTGCAACTTTGAATTGTCGAGTGTTGGACGCCGATGAGTTCGAATTAAGGCGTCGTTTTGTTATATAGCAATGATTTTTTCGTTCGAATTACCAAGTGCATAAAAAAAAATGAAAAAAAAAATGACAAGATTTAGTTCGAAATATAAAGAGATTTTGTAGGGAACTCGTGATATCTTTGAATTATACAGAGGTTCGAATTATCGCAGGTTTGAATTAACGAGAGTCGACTGTATATAATTTCCCGCTATTGATTTAGAGCTTTATTATTTATATTTCAATAGCGGGAAATTTTAAACTTGCGAATAGGTAGATAAATGAAACCATTATATGTTTAATTATGTGAAAATTGTAGATGTGATTAGGTGCCAAGCACTGTAGGTTGTCGCTTACATGAAAATGAGTAAGCATCATCATTTGTGCAATTTATTCAATTATGTATTGTCATTGCAAAAAAATCAAAAAGATTTATAAAACAAGAGTGTTAAGAAAAATATTTGGATATTTTGGCATTCATGAAATTAAGAAAACTATTTGTAAATGTATTTACTTCATGAACATTACGAACAGAAAAAGTGTTTACCAATTTTTTTAAATTATAATTTTAATAAACTGTAAAATATAATAAAATGTGGGTACATTGAAATTTCATGTAAATGGATATAATACGGTTTAACTTAAGTGTGCATATCCACCCCGGACTCATGTCATGTACCTACCTATTTAATCGAACCTCTAATAATTAACAATTTGCGCTTCTAAAAATATTATTGTACACTCGAATATAATGATTGCGCTTCTTTTTGAGAACTTAAAATAATTTATATTTTCGGTTCCTAAAATATTAGCCAAGTAACTGCGACCAACTTGGATGTAGGTAGTCACAGTTCTAACCTTACCTAACCCATTAGGTCGAAGTACTAATTACTGCTATCAACAGCTTGGCTCATCGCCGCAAGGTCGCCTGCTTGTCGGTCTTCTACAGATTGTACTTCGGTGAGTGTGCCCAAGAACTCCACGACCTCATACCGACGGCCCCCTTCTTCCATCGGTCATCTAGACGCACTGCAACTTATCATCCTTACCTAGTTGCTATTCAACAGAAACAGCCAGAAAGTTAAAAAGAGGCTCAATTATTTAAAAAAAAGTGTGCATCATTAGAAGAGCAAGCAAATTTTTAGAGGATCATAAACATTTCCCCATTATTTTACCATGTAAATTAATTATCCTGGCAAGGTGTAGGCTTCTAGTAATATAAATTTAGGTGAAATGGTTATAACATGACTGGTTTAATAATAAGCATTTGTCGTAAGTAACTAAGGCCTATTTGCTACTGTCTAGCGACTTGTGATATTGTCTATGGAAAAAATCGGTGTATCGATTTCAGCGTTTAAAAAAGTTTTTTTTTGTAATTAACTTGAATAATATGGTATAATAATTGGAACGGAGATCCATTCCTGTACGTATATTATGTATTCAATAACAGGCACTATACAATTAATTAACTGCGTTTGAGAGTACGATTTAATAATCATAACTAAACTAAAAAAAAAGTGTGACGGGGTTCCACTTGAAAACAAAATATTACCTACACTTTTTTCTGTCTAGTTGTCATTCGCTAAGTTTGCAGAGGATATCGTGCGATATTGAACTTCGTTTCATAAATTCCAGATTTAAATTTAGTACTTCTTGTAGGATGTGAATTTGCAATTTCCCTTGCAGGCGAAAATACCGTAGGTTCCGCTTTTAAAATTAGAAGCAATGTTTTAATCTACGCTTTCCAGCGGTTCCATCATGAACATGTGTCATTTTCACCAGTATTTGACGTTAAGGCTGGACTTACATTCTGAATTCAGAGACGGGACTCATATTATTAATTAAGAAAGCCCACAATTTGCATACAGTTTAAATATAACAAAACACATTCAGATTTTTTCAGATTATAATTTTTTCAGATCGATCTGTAGATACGAGCGTTCTGAATTCCGGATTCCGTTTGCGTTTCTTTTTTTTATTATTTAAAGCTAAAAGTAGTGCGATGAGAATTTATTCCTCTTCTATATCCAAGACGTTTGCCTGAGCAGAGAAACATGAGACTACTGATTTATCTGAATTTTTAAGATATGTGTGAGGCAGCTTTCCGGATTTCAAATTATGAATTCAGAGAGGAATTCAGAATGTGAGTCCAGCCTAAGGTGTCAAAAAACGCTCTGTATTTGGACAGCCGTTATTAAATGTCCATTCACCCCCTTAGGAAGCCAAACCTCTAAATGGAACACTATCAATTCTATAAAATTTATATGTATGTAAAAATTTTTTCACTTGCAAACAAATTATGTATTTCTAAATCATAATATCAAACTTATTAGTTTTGACCTAAATCTATCATTGATAAGTTGATTGTTACGCAATTGTTTAATTTATTTATCTGTTTATCAAGTTATTTTTAATCCTGTGTGACTACTTTAATCAGTTTTAACATGTCAACTGATTATTTTGAAGAAAAAAGTAATATTTAAATGGACTGTTTGGGTCGATTCATAATAGCGTCGAAGCGCAGTGAAGCGTCAATGTTAAAGATAACATAGCAAATTCACCCTTAGCTGTACAACGTAAATATCTATCGCTATAAAGGTTCCTCCGGACCGGTTTTTTTTGCAATACGGTATATCCGCGTCGCGATCCGTGAACGCTAATTTGGACGCCGCCGTTCGTGACGATACACCTTTACGGAGCCTCGGAAAGCATCGAGGTACGCCCCGACACTTTGCGTCCAAACTAGCGTTCTTGGGTAGCGACGCGGATACGGAACGGAGGAACGGTCTTATCTGGACGAAATGTTACGTTGTTGGAGCGGTGGTGGCGCAGTGGTATCGGCCCCGACTTACATTTTACTTAGTGTGTTTATTTATATTACAACTGCTCTCAAAACGGTGAAGAAAAACATCGCTAGGAAACCGGCATGCTCTAAACCCATACATTCGAAGAAATGTGGCAACCACCAAACCGCACTGGGCCGCGTGACGCCTGTGTCCCACCAGCAGTGCACAATAATCTGATTTACTATGACTGTATTAAAAAAATATTCCATTCCTAAGTAAATGGCCATAACTAAAACCAAAAATAATTTAAATCTTAGTTTTTAGTTTTTTTTTTCTTTTTTGCTCAGAAAACCATGATTTTTAGTTTTTTTTTTTACAATATGAGTTTTGTGATCTATGCTTAGCTTGAATTAGAAATTGCTTAAATACTTGGGGTAGGTATTCTAAATATTTCTATTGAATTACCTGTATTTTTGTTTTTGTGAAAGTCCCCCCTATTTTAATTTTATAATAATATATTTTCACAAAAACAAAAATACAGGTTTTGTTTTTGTGAAAATATATTATTATAAAATTAAAATAGGGGGGACTTTAACATAACGGGCGAAAACATTTCTAATTTTGAATTAATCAAAATTCAGAAAACTATTTTAAAAAGCTTTGTACCTGTTTAAATAGTATTAGAAACTGGGAGTTTATGTCAGTGAGGACACATATCTTCACCCGTGTATGAAATTATATTTGTAAAAAAAACCGATTTTTTAATTAATCAAAATTAATTCTTTTAAGGATGGAGATAAGTCCTTCGCCTTACCTAATATTATCATGCACAATTATTAATATATTATTAGTTTGTAAGGGTCATGTAGATACCTATTTGTCTTTTCTATTTAATTTGGGTTGGCCTTATTCATATTGGGTTCAAAACGGAAAATCGCGAAATTTCATAGTGAAGTGACGTCTTGCAGAACTGAAAAAGCGAAAAAAAAACCCGCGAATTTTTTTCTGAGAAAAAAATAATTTTGCGTGCAGCACCGTACACGTGATAGAAGTGAAACTTCTTTTAAAAATGAAGAAAGAGACAGAGAGAGAGTTATATTCTCTCTCTCATGTAACGAAATGTGCCCAAACGTGACGCGTCCTTGAAACTTCACTCAATTCTCGTCAAATTATCGAAAGGCCACGCTTTAAAAAAAAATACGCGGTAAAAATCAGATCAAGTACGTTAGTTCCAATGTGAATGAGGTTTTAGTAATAAAGTATGGCTATAAGATTACGTTATTATTTACTTTAAAACGCTTCGTTCATGTTGGTAACAAAGATTTTTGAAACAGGTTTGTTGTTGTAAAGAATATATAATAAATAAACTATAATAATGAAATTGAGTTTGAATTGCGAACGAGTGGAATTATCACATTATTCAGCCCGAAACTCGGACAAGCAGCACCCTTATTGCGTACCTACCTAACAGGAACATTCTATGACAATCCGAATGTTTTTAAGGAAATCCCGAACAAAAAATTTGTCTGCTTTAATAACACAAATAACGCAATGAATGTTGTTGAACAGTTAAAATATAACGCAAATAGGTATACGACAAGTATATTGAGCAAGATGCAGTCTTAGGCTGGTTTTCCTGTCATGCTGACCGCACGCTGACGGTCGGCGCTGATGGGTCAATATGTATGTTTTTTTGGTATTGCACCACTCATATATAATAGAGTACCTAACATTATAAAAAATATGACTACATTAAAATTTAAAAGGGCGCTTAACGAATTTTTAATTATGAAAACTTATTACACGATTGACGATTTTCTTAATGATGATTCACTAACTGATTGACATAGGTACTGTTATTCTGATTGACATAATTATTGCGATCCTCTCATTGACCTATTTTATTTTATTTTATTTAATCTATTATCACGCTGACATTTTTAATAATATTTATTTATATTGTAATTCCAATGATCTGACTTATTGCTAATTTTTAATTTGGAATTGAAACCTTTGCATGCCCATGTGACGGTAAAATATGGAGAACTTTATTATAAAAAACACCTATGTATACTATACCCATGTTTGCAAGGAAATAAATGATTTGATTTGATATGTAGTTATATGTAGCGTTTTTGAGTCACGCAGCGCAGATCCCTCAGCGCTGACGGCATACGCGGGCGTGTGCGTCGCGCGTCGGCGCCGCTGATCAACAGTGAACAGGTGCCGACGCGCCTCCACCACACTGACTCACTCGTCTCACTCAGTGAGCGTTTTCGTGTCGCGCTGAACGCACGTACCGACAAATACAATCATGGGCGATCGTGCTATAGACACCGGTCGAGTAATTGACGAAGTGCGATCAAGAAAATGAAAATCTTCTTGCAAGTCAAACGGCAGATATAGCAAGTGATGATTTGTCTTTTTTTTCCTCTTTAGGACCAATTTTAAAAACCTTTGACCTTGAACAAAAGTTAGAGTTTCGCTCAAGAGTCCTGAATGACGTCACAAGTGTAAAAAAAAATATGCATTAAAGACCATCTAGCTCAACATCCATGGTAAATTTAACATCCCCAGATGTGAGGTCACCACCACAATATGAGCCACAAAATATTGTAACGGTCACCCGATTGCCAGCCATGCCAAAGCCATGCCATGCCGTGTCGTCTTGGTGCAGCCAAAGCCACAGCCACAGCCTCAGCCAAAGCCATAGCCATGACCACGGAGCAAATACAAAGAGGAGACGGCCTAAGCAACTGTGCACTGTGATTCTCAACTAGGTCCTGACGTCATCATGTAGGCGTGGCCTTAGTCAGTGTATTGTTGGCATTCGTCCTGTGTACAGCTCTGTAAACGTTCCGTTTTTACAGCATATTTGCGCTAGAAGACAAAAAGAATGAAGTGTGGTGTTTTATCTTGTAAAAACTACTCGGATAGACGTTCTGATGCTATGGATGGCATCACATTTCATTTGTCAGTAATTTTATGCGTAATTTATTAAAATAGTTCTTCATTCTGCATGTAGTGACATCTAGTGTGAGATAGTTACATAACTACAAAGTAAAATCAACAGGACGAGCGAATAGTTTTGCTATTTACCAGTAGATGTAAAATAAAGAAGTGGGCGGGATCTGATCACCCCTCACCCCGTAAAGTGTCACCCGTTGTTTCATACAGAAACCCTATTACAACATCTCCTCTTTGTATTTGCTCCGTGGCCATGACAACCAAGTACGCCACGGCAGCCACAGCAAAGAGAAAGTCATTTGACTAGCGCGTCACGTGCGCTTGTCAACCTAACGCGATGGGCTAACGCCCAACCCCCCCCCCCCTCCTCGATTTAGAGTGGGGGGTAAACTTATAAATAGGTCGCGCAGCGCATTTTGAAGATGAATCTGATCTAGAACCTAGCCTAAGCCGAAACTCTGTTCGATTATAATTTATACAATAAATATCTACAATCAAGAAACTTGTATTTCGCTATCCTGTGTTTCAATATGTATAATATCTACACCGTCAACATACAATTATGACTATGAGACAACAACAAGACATCCGGGGTAGGTATCAAACAGCAACTTCTTCTTATACCGACAATGATCATCCAAGCGGTTCATCCGAGAACATTGAACATGTCTAATGCTTAACATTGATTATTTGTTGTATAAATATATAATTAATAAATATTTCAGTGTACTTATTTTTTTCTTACCTTAGAGTAACCATCAAGCGTTCAATCGGCTGTATAGGAACACGACGTAAGCTGCAATGGACCAATCTATATTGGAGCTTTTTTTTTTTCTTTTTAGTAATTCGTCAAAACTTCTTGATCACATACGGAAATAGTTGAAAAACTTGTCTTCGTCATCTCTCAACTGGCCGTATAATATAACGAATTCCCCTGCAAAGATTCTCTGCTCGATTAATGGATGAACGTGTAGTTTTTTCTTTGACAGACGTTTTTTCTTTGCTAAATAGTACACGGCAACAGTTTCACTAACATCGACATTATTTGCGTCTCTACTTCACGGTGATCAGCGCGATACTAAAACGGTCCGAGCTGACCGATCAGCGCTGACAAGCTACGCGCCGACCGTCAGCACCGGCGGTAAGCATGAGAGGAAAACCAGCCTTACCGAGGGTTGACGTGTTACCCAGTAACTGGGTTGTGAAGGTCACATAAGCAGACTAAACAAATGATGTCTAAGAATGGCAGTTGAGATTTCCAGTGCATCCGGATGCAGCTGGGATCCGATTAGACTGGAAACTGACCCCAACAAAACCAGCAAAAATACAATGATATTAGGTACCTTTGTTCTTATCTAATACTTTTGTATACAGTGATGGACCAGCACACCCCTCATTCGGTTTATTATTAAAATTTAACAATTTGACCAATAAAACGAACAAGCCTGTATCAAATATATTTTAAATTTATTTCTTAGTGAAGACAACGGAAGACACCACACTGCCTACTTTCCCGCCAAATTTGAATTGAGGCGTCGGTATCGCTTGTTTGAGCTTCATTTTTTCTGAGAAATGTTTTAATAATTCCTCTTCGGTCCAGTTGCACGATGTTATTATGAATAGGCCTGGAAGACAAATAAAATTTTGTGTAAATTTACATACATAAACACACGCGTTCTCGTGGAGGTAGGCTGAAATTACACAACGCCTCCTGCTACGATCCTTACATAGGTACTCCTTTTGCTTCGTTTACGTTCATACATCTGCACCCTAATTGCGTAATGTACACACTATGAAACACAATCTGAATCATTTTGAAGGATATCGCTAATTCGTTGCTTTATATGTAAAAAAAAATTGTCTGCTCAACAACGTAAATAACGCAATGAACTCTTGTGTCTCCGTATTCTTTTACGTAACTCAAAAGTTTCTTTACTTTGTACAAATAGCTTCCCTGTATAAAAATGTATAGTCTCATTCATCACATTAAATAATATTAAGTTGTAAATTGTCGTCAATCATCATTGTAATTTGCCCATTAGTCACTATTAGTATTTACCTTTTTAAATATACTAATCTTATAAATCGTCCAATCCTAAATCCCGTTGCAATTATTGTTCATTAATATTTTATACTTTTTCTTTAGTTTCCCTACCTTTGTTCTCGATAATTAAACGTGACAATTGCTAAATGTTGCTTAAATTGGCTAAATGCACAAACCGTGCGAAGCCTAAACAAAAAAAAAAAAAAAACGCAATGAATATTGTTGAACTGTCAAAATTAAAACCATCCCTAGTTATGACTAGAACGCACCGGTTGCAAGTACTACACACCTGACCGGCTAAAAGGCCCCAGCAACCAGGCCATTAAAATAAATAACAAAAAAAAAAAAATACACACCTGACCTTTCTAGAACATCATAAAATGTGGGAATTTATGGATGATTTAAATAGGAATAACGACCTTAAAAAGACGGCTGGGACAGGGGGATGCGGAAAACCGGCGGGGTGAATGGGTGACACACTGATAGTAGGAATGGCTTATATTTTGACAGTTCAACATCATTCATTGCGTTATTTACGTTGTTGAGTAGACCAATTTTTCGAACACCATGAAGCAAAAATAACATAAGACTAATTTGAGAACTCCTAGATTAGATTGTTTTAATAACATATTTGATGCTGTAGAATGGTAGTAGACCATGGTCTAAACAACGTTTGTTCTAGCAAAACTGTGATTCAAATGTCACCGTGTATAAAATAAATAAATATCGAAACACGGGACCTATTAAAATTAATTAGCGAAAAATCACAGACCTAAAGTTACAAAAAACCGATTTCTTAGCTGATCACGGGATCAAAGACTTCGTGTCACGCGTAGTCACTTTTATTTATTAGTTTACAGACATTTTTTTTGTTGAAACTTTTTTTTTTTTTTTAAACGTTGCCCCACACTAAGAATTTCTCCTGTATCGTGGGTGCGTTTACAAACATTTAAACTCACATACACAAACAGCCAGACCCGGAACAACTACTTGCAGGTCATACAAATATTTGTTCCGTGCGGGGATCGAACCCGCGACACGTAACGCAGCACTCAATCGCTTAACCACTGCGCCAACCGTGTCGTATTTCAAACAATAATTTAAATTACGGTTTTAAATCTTTTGACGTGAAGACTTCTAGGCGCGTTGACCGATTTTGAGTAGGGGAGATTTGCATAGCCTTTTCCCAACTACTTTTGGTGTCAGCTTCCAGTCTAACCGGATGCAGCTGAATACCAGTATTTTACGTACAGCGAGTGCCTCTCTGATCTTCACAACCAGTTACTGAGTAACACGATACCCCTTGGTAAGACTGGTTGTCAGACTTTCGGGCTTCTGACGACCCGTAACGACAATCAAAGATCCACGAATGACAGCCGGGACCAACAGCTTAACGTGCTTTCCAAGGCACGGAGGGGTCTCGGTATGTAAAGATGGTCACCCATCCACGAACCGACCGCGGCAAGCGTAGCTTAACCTGATCGATCGACCGTGTGGCTGTTAGTACTTAGCCACCTGCCCCTCTTTTAAGTTTGTTTCTATTGTTTTAAATACCGTCACGTTTGTGAAGTTTGACTAGTCAAATAAAAAAATGCCGTTTTCATAAAAAGTCAAACGCTCCATGTAAAATACTGGTATTCAGCTGCATCCAGTTAGACTGGAAGCTGACCCCAAAATAGCTGGGAAAAGGCGACGATTATGATTTATAAAAAGTCTGTAGCGGTATCTACATCGCCAGATGCGAACTACGCCTCACACCGACGTCACGCAAAATCCTGCATCGCGCAAGCAGAGTTTACCGCGCAACTAGCATATATACAACATCCCAACATCAATCGTCGGGCAGTTGCCTACCAGTGTCCAGACACGACACCCGTCTGGTCGGAGGATCCTCCCTTTACTACGGGTATGAGTGAACTTTACACCCTGTTCCTCATACCTCTTTAAGTATAGAACAGTCTAGATAGTATCCTACCTTCTTCATCCAACATATCCACAACTGTGTCGATATATTTTTCTCTGCACTTCTTTGGGTCTTCAGGATTGAGACCTATTGCATCGTAGGTCCCTTTATCGTGAACTATACCGAATTTACCTAGCTCCTTCACACAGCCTTGTGTTAAATCGAATACCTGTAAAATTAAAACAATATTTTTTATTTAAACAAGCGGGTTCAAAGATCAAATCTGTAAAATATTAGGTACCAGACAACAATATTATAATTAAGTGTAAAGTACATCTACATTACGCTTGCAATGTTTAAGTACCTTTTAGTATGGAGTGAGCCTATTGGCAGGAACCAGGCAGAATCGAGAAACTTCTAGTGGAAAATCTTATCTCTCAACACTGAGGATTGAACCCAATACCAATTTATTCTGTGCCAATACCTCACGCTCAGCTGCGCTTGTGACCATTAGACCATAATCAAGTTCTGGTAGTGTCGTGTGATGGGTTGTTGAGCACCCTAAAATAGGTGACATTTACCGCCACCTGGTGGCTGTGTGACGCAGCGCGCACGCACACGCGCGGCACAGCGGTTGACAGCGGCATCGAGTCGCATTAGTTCCAGAAAGACGAACGAGATGGCGCTGCCCCGCAGATATAAAACGGCGTCAAGACGCCACCAAAAGAACATCAGATTATAACTATCTTAACTATTTGAATATATAACGGTTTTCCGACACATAAAGTTTTATTGTATTTAGAAGCATTTTAAGAAATAATAATCTTACACCAGGATGTTGCGCTTTATTTACCCTGAAGGATACAGAAACAAAACAATAGGTTTGAGCTACACGATGACTGATGCATGCATGCCGTCTGTTAGGACAGGTCAACTCAAAGCTGCAATGGCTCTTTCTTCAAAAGGCCCTTTCAGACATGGCCCTGCATTGTTAGACTCACATAAAATCCTAATAATATAATGTTTGGACTATATAAAAGAGACCATGTACTCTTGAGTTTGTTTCGGCATATTTTCTCGGGGATGATTCAGTTAGAAAACGCCCGCGCCGGCGCTATCTAGTTTTAAAATATTGACCAACAACATGACGCATGTCTTAAAAGTAGATCTTTTACAGAAATAAACATTGCATTTAATTTCAAAGGGACACTAAAAATTAACATGAAAAATACTTTTTAGTTTTATTGCAAAGTTTATCACTTTTTTTTTTTATTAAAGATGGGTTTGCTCTTGACTCTAGTCTAGGTCAGTGGCGACAGAGACAGAGTCGACGATGGAGTGGGCAGTCTTTTTAGAGTAGAGTAGTAGGGTAGAGGTAAGGAGAACCGTCTCTGTGTATGATAAAGTGTTAGTTAAAATGTGCTACATAAGGGTGGCGCTACAGTAGCCAATGGGTAAATTTAAAAAGCAATAATTTTAGGTTATGTTTACAAAATAATGTTGGACTACGTAAATTGTTGAGGTATGGTATACTGGATTGTCACTAACTACTCTAATCGCTAAAAATATAAATTTTTTCTGACTCGGCATACTTCAGTCCGATAACAACTGCTACATTCAAACCACACAATTTGCCTACGCTAGCACCATTTTGGAGGGTTATTGAACAATTATTTACCGTTTACGTTGGACACATTTCAGCTTTCTTCCCATAAGAGATAGTTCTTCTTGTCTCTACCCTCCATAATTCATACCACACCATTTGCCTACGCTAGCGCCATTTTGGAGGGTTTTTGAACTATTATTTACTGTATAAGCTGGACACTTTTTCAACTTTCCCCACATATGAGATAGTTTTCCTTACGTCTACCCTCCATAACTGGGTGGAGCATATTCATTTTTCAAATGTCAAAATAATGATCTAAACTTACATACCTTATATTTAATATGAGGAAACTCAGTCTTGGACACTTTCTCAGCAAGAGTGATGGCTTCCTGACAGTAGTCGACCCCGAGGAGGTTTGTAAACCCTTCTCTAGCTAGCTCTGATAATGTGTAGCCATTGCCACAACCTGCAATAAAATTGTACAAGTATGTTTTTTGAATAACAACAAAATTTATTTCTGCGGGGCGAGCACGGCGTCTGTGATAGGCTTGAGTCACGCATTTTATCACGGTTTTTTCTCCCAAACTGTGATAAAAATGTGTGACTCGAGCCTGTCACAGTAGGCCGTGCTCGCCCCGCAGGAAAACAAAACATGCTTATCATTAATCTCTTTACTCAATTAATTAAGTAACAATGGTCTCATTAATATTAATTAACAACTTAATTTACCATCACGCTACTACCCTTAGGAGACGAGCAAAAAGAAAATAAGTTTGAAAGACAAATAAATAAAGAACGCAAAAACGGTGATGCGATGCAATGCGACGTCACCAATCAAACGGAATTTAATAAAATTGCTGCTGTTTTTTTTGTAGATAAATTGTGGTGTCTTACAATTTCCACGCAAACGAAGTTTTAGGCAAAAATTTTGGTAAAAGAAACACAATATAACATTACAAAACATGACACATTTAATACCTGAAGGGTTGGGCAGAAGTGTCCCATGTAATGTTTAAAAGAATGTAAAGGAAAATAAATATATTAAGTAAAATATTAATTAAACAGAGGTGGAAGGAGTTAGGGACGCCTGTACCAGCAGGGTTTGAATAATGGCTAATCTAAACGAGTATTAAAAAGAGAAAATATTTTACTTTCTGTATGTTTGTTTGTTAACACTCACCGCCATGTGGTCCGCCGGCCGCCCACACATAAATCTCAGTGCAGCAAGTCACTATAGATTTTTACATTTTTACCAGCAGGTTGTGTGGTCCGCTGTATCCCACTAATTCATTTATTTTAATAGGGCTTGGCTTGCTAGATAATAACTCAACGATGTGTCTCGCCGGCCGTCCACATGGCGTGCCGCAAAAGTTACATAAAATCTAGCGTGGCGTGGTGTAAAATACATTGCAAGGCCCGCGCGCAGCCCAGTCGACCTGCTATTCAAGAAAAACCCACATCGCCTTATGCGAGCTGCGCGTCATACTGACGTCACGCAAATCGTGCATAGCGCAAGCAGAATTTACAGCGCGACTAGCATATATACAACTTCCCGACATCAATCGTCAGGCAGTTGCCCACCAGACACGACGTCGGAGGATCCTCCCTTTTCTATGGAGGTATGAGTGAACTTAACACCACTTTCCTCGTACCTCATAAGAGTGTTACACTGCGGCTGAATGAATTTGCATGAAATTTGGCACATGGGTACACCATGGCCTGGATTAAGAAACCTAGAATACTTTTAATTAGTTGTTTTAATAAAAATTGTAAACTCACCTAAATCTACAACAGCAGTACCCTTATCAGCACCACAGTTGCAGATCCAATCAATCACCCGGTTAGCACTGTCTTCGCCAAACCACACATCTCCTGGGTCTCCATGCTCAACAAAGTTCTCTATCTCTTTAGTGTAGGCCTTCTGCCAATAGTCTTGTGTACCAAGCTCTGACGAGTCCAGTTCTGGGTCGTCCATTGGTCTGAAATATGGGTGAAAAAGAGTTAGGTGCTTTCATAGTATTCAATTTTAAGTTAAAACATTTTAGTAGCTTGTTTATCATTTTTATTTCGTTTTAATTGGTTTTGAATTATTTTAAAAGTAGTTTACAGAGGTATGTGTCCAGCGATATGTATACTGTAATATATTTTAATAATAGCTCACACTTTATTCAAAACTGAAAGCATTTATTTAATTTAAACCAATTACAGGCAGTTTTTAATTTTCAAGGGGCCGGTCAGTCACAAAGATAAAGGTAAGATAAAGCCCATTCCAAAGCGTAGTAAGATCTTAGGGAGAAGAACGGGCAAAAAATGATTTTCTATGGAATTCCTCTGGAAATATCATTGTAAATTTGAAAGTTGTACGTCAGCATTAAAATGCTGATTAACTGTAAGATAAACATCGCATGAACAGAACTGATAGAATAGCAGATAATACCAAAAATCCACTGAATTTGAGTTGAATGTACACTGAGGTGAAAAAGATTTAGTTTGTTATCGTGAGAGGTTAGGTTAGGTCTTGAATATTGATAATTAAGTATTAAAGAAAGAATTGATTACATCCCTAAAAACTATAGGTAGAGAAATTTTAAAATGTACCAAACACACCTGTTTTGTAAATTAAATTAGAATAATTCTGACGAAAAATTTTTATATTTTGACAAATCTGAGTTTATTATTGTATTGTGTTACATGCTCTGTGGTATTGTGTGGTTAATAGTGTTGTGATGAGTTTCATGAGTAGTTGTAGAGTTGTCTGTCACAAATGTATTTAGGCGATTCTCAATACGTCGGAAGCTATCTTATCAACTCATTACTTTAAACTGTCATGAATGATTATCAGCGTTAGTTTATTATGGACTGCATCAATAAAGTAATAAACATGACATTGGCTAAATGTAAAATGCACAAACCGTGCGAAGCAAAAACAAAAAAAAAAAAAGTAATAGCAGATTTTCATACAGCCAATGATTAATAGCCACCTTATGGCCGGACCGGTTGAATGCACAGACTTGAATGTAATGAGGATAAAATGTCTGTACTTACTATCGCGATCCCTACAATTATTTGTAAATAAGCGACGTATTTTATGCATACAAAGTGTAACAGAATAAACGCAAGTCCTGAAAGTACACACATCAAAAGTGTCTAGGGATCAACATATATTTTTGCAATAACTTTTCTCCTGATTGATATTAATTAAAATTTTCTTTAAGGATTCATAAAATAAAGTGTTTTCGTTTGTCACAGTAACGATAAACCAAGTCACCTTTGCATTAATAAAGAAATTTGCCATTTTCCTAATAAAGGGATTTTTGACATTTGAACCACTAACACAAAAGTTCGAAAAAAAGACTGAAATAACAGTTTTCTTTAAAATTTTATTGGGTAACTTAAACAATTAATAATCCGTGTTTCTACCGCGAACACTAACAACACAAGAACATCGGTTTGGCATACTCAAAATGAGTTCATCCAAATCACGCTGTGGAATGGCCGCCCATGTTCGTTGCAACAACAAAAAAAGGTCTTCTTGCGACTGGATACCCTCCATATTCGGCAGAGCTCTTCTCTGTAGCATATCCCATGCATGCTCAATCGGGTTCAAGTCTGGCGACTGAGCAGGCCAGGGCAGGACATTGATGTTAGCTGCGGCGAGAGTCTGTCTTACAACTCTTGCGGTGTGCGGTCGTGCATTATCATGCATTAACTGAAATAAGGGACTGATTTGCACTTGTAGAGGAACGATGACGTCTGATACAATCGTCTCAGCATAAATTTGAGCGTTGAGGTTGCCTCTGATCCAAATCAACTCAGTTCTTCCGCCGATCCAAATACCCGCCCATACCATGATGGTTCCACCACTATAAGGATGGACTTCCTGGCAGGATTTTAATCGCTGTTGGCGTCCAGGGGTTCTCCAGTGTCGTATACGTCTTGTATCCGGTCTCATACCAAAACGAGACTCATCAGAAAAGCACACGAAACGCCATTGTTCTTCTGCCCAATTTCTGTGTTCAAGAGCCCATTGATATCGAATCCTACGATTGTGCATTGCTATAGGTGGTACCCGTAGCGGTCTTCGGGAATGAAGGTTCACTTCATGCAAGCGGTTTCTGACTGTTTGGTCGCTAATTAAGTTCCCTGAAGAGTGATGAAGCCTCACGGCTAACATCATGGCGGTTATTGTTGGAGCTCTTCGAGTTAAGATTTGAATGTATCGGTCTTGTCTCCGTGTGGTGCAGCGATACCGTCCTCCATGGCGCTCAGCCACGGTACCAGTGCTTCGGTAACGTGTCCAAAGTCGACTGATAACACTCTGACTTGTATTCAGAGCTAAAGCCACAGTACGTTGCCGGGAACCAGCTTCTATCATTCCCACGGCTCTGAGCATTTCTTCCCTGCTTAAATGACGTCGCCGCTCCATAATAACGTTGGTTTTAATCAGTAGTAGGGAAACAGTAGCACTAATAATGTCTTCAATGCGTTGTATGTTTTTATAGGGAAAATATTGACAGCTGATTTTCATCTTTTACTCGAATTTGATTCACAGTTCCTGATTCAAATTATGAAATGCACCAAAAAGGATCCATATAAATTTATAAAATCATAAATTTATTACAAAGCCACATCTTAATCTCAAGAAATCCGCATAAAAATGCTTGATCCCTAGACACTTTTGATGTGTGTAGTTTGCTACTAATTGATTACTGAATCGATTTCAGTAACTAATAATATAGCTCTTTAAAAAAAAAAATGTATTTTGCAACACTAACCGCCAGTTGAGCCAAAGAAAATTAAATCTTATGTCAAAGCAATAATATTAAATTTTAAATGCACAAAGTAATGCTAGGGTCAACACGATTTTCTTAATAATAATAGTTAGCTTTAAAAAAAATGTTTAGGTCATTGTATTACTATGCTTTAACTCAATACTCTAATTGGGGTGTATGAGGTCTTGCGTTAATTATGTTATCTTATTGTATATAATTAACTAGCTGCGCCTCGCGGTTTCACCTGCATATATCTCGATCCCGTAAGAATACCGGGATAAAAGGGGTCAGGTCATGGTCTACCCATGTGTCAAATTTTATCCCAATCCGTACAGCCGTTTTGGTGTGAAAGCGTAACAAACATACAAAAAATCAAATCTTTTTTCTATAAAAATATTAGTTTAGATATGCGCCATTGCGCAGTTGTTGACGGCAAAATACAGGGTAGGTATGGTATGCCATGTATTTGCCAAAAATGTTAAAAGACGAGAACTGTGGGAAAAACTCTGTTTTTTTTTTAACCCGCTATTTCGTCGAGACTATGTGTGTAATAATTTTAAACCTGAAGACTTTCATGGTAAAAGATCATAATATAGGTGATGCTCCCATGAGATCTATGTGTATGTTCATTACCTACAGGCAACTGTGGTGTAATATTATGTAAATTATGCTAAAGGTGTGTAGTTTGTATTATCATATTTATTAGATCAGTGCTAGAATTAACACGTCTGAAGTTTTTCAAGTCAGGAAATCATCCTTGTGTTGGTTTTCAACTCCAATAATTAGGTTATTTCAGTCGTATGCCTCTTGTCTTCAGCAAAAAAATAATTTAAGTCATTAATAGTGGTACACTCTAAGTTGCATACATAGGTACATGTATTACGAGCTCTCCGTTTTTAACCCCATTCGACTAAAATGTATGAATGGGAAATCACTTTCTAACCTCACAGTTGACATAAAGTGCGTTCGGTTCATTGGCAAAAATGTTAAATCAATGAATTCAAACAAAAATATACCCAATATAAAACCAGTTTAATACTCATATAACACTAGAAACTAATTTAGCAAAAGAAGGGGACACTAGCTAGATACAAGTATATTTACAAAAAATATCTTGTGCTTTTCGTTTTTTTTAAAAGTATTTATTAACTTCTTGCGAACTTATGAAACGTCCAAAACACTAAAGTTACAATAAAGATAATAGTTGTGTCCCATTTACTTAATAGTAACCCGTAATTTTTTTCATAACCATTTGCGAAGCAGCACCCTTATTGCGTCTCACATTTTTAATCACCATCCAAGGGTTTTGAAGGAAATTCCTAATCCATTGCTTCATAGTTAGGTTTGAAAAAATACGTCTGCTCAACACTTCTATTGATGGAAGGCTCAACAACGTAAATTACGCAATGAATGTTGCATAACTGTCAAAATGAAAGACGTTGCGATCAATTGTCATTTTTTGTGTGTATCGCGATTACCCCACAGGCTCACTTTTGGCACAACTCATATCTTAGTCAAGTAACTTAGCAAAACAATGTTGGTGTGGCCGCGACGCATACTACTTAAAGTAAAATTATGCTATTTTTTTGGAGCATCAAATAATATAATAATAATAAATAGTCAAAGGTAATAACTACCCACAATTAATTAAATTTAACTACATTTTCGAAGCCGTGTATCATCAAATTCTCGAAGCTACGTAGTCGGGCTGAAAAGAAAGAAATAAGCACTTCATTAATTTATTTTGTAACACTACGGTTTAAGCACAGATAGCAAAACATTGTCAAACAGAATACGAGTTCTCGTCGGGGGAATCACGACCCTCAGTAATGAGGAATACGTAGCGAGGAGGAGGGAAAGAGGAATTTTATATACAAAAGCTGTCAAACCACCGTTTTTCACCGCATCGATTGAAAAATCGGTCCTAAGACTATTTATAGGCAACAAAAGGTTGGGTTTGGGGTAAGCCCTGTACATAAAATGCTAAATAAGGGTAAATTTTTCCCAAAATACATGACCCACACTACATATTATGAGACATAGTCCCCCGCCGCGTCTGTCCGAATGGATTTTCATATGGATTTCGCCAACAGATGGAGTGAATCAAGAGGAAGGCTCAGGTGTAAAATTCATTAAAATTTGGTTGGAGAGTAGTCTGAGGGGCGCGAGGACGCTTTTTTTTTGTGTTTTATTTCCTGCCCCTAATGTCTCTTACCACCTAAGTACCTACACATTATGGTAAAGCAATAAAGATATTGAGTATTGAGTACGTGACGACCCACTGACCGTAAATTGGCTGAAATAGGACGATGATTGTTAAAGATGTCGGAAAAATCATGCCGACGACGGGGAGCTTTACTGGCGTGCGTCGCGTAAACATTGGATGACATTTGGCACACAGATAGTTTATAACCAGGCATTAACACAGGTAGTACGATCCCGTGGGATATTTTCCAACATCCACGTGGGCGATGCTCTGGGCAAAAGCTAGTATTGAATAAGGTAAACTTTTGTTTAAAAAATACGGAATACTTACAGAAACAAACCAATAAGAATCCGGTCTGAATATGAGCCGAGATATGAACCCCATTTCGGATGCGGGAGCGATTGCGTGCAAGTGTAGATGTCTGACGCTACGGAAAGGGGGCCAATGGTACCCTAGACGAGCGTCGGATAACGTTAGATTATTTTTCGCTAACTGCTCGTGAGCAATCAACAGCATTTTTTCAACTGAAAACAAAATAATAATTATTGAGTTTGTTGGCAAATTGAACTATAATGCGAATAAACATTTCATTGTTTTTAGAATATGTCAAAAAAATGTTTAAGTGGACCGCACCTTAAGACCACGACGCACGGACGTAAAAATATCGCGGCTGGATTTTCAACTCTTCGTGTTAAACCGAGATTTGAGGATCCATCAGAGTGCATCCCAGCGCGTTGGAAAAACACACTGGTGGATTTTCAACACTCGGTACTAAGCAGAAGTGTGTTTGTTGAAGATCTAGTGCACGAAAATATCCCGCCGCGATATTATTACGTCCGTGCGTACGTAGACTTAAAGATTAAGTGTTGCCAAATTTCATGAAGAACATACCACATATTATGGAAATATATGAAAAGGCAAAATTTTTTATTTCGTCGATGGGCTTTAAGAGAACACAGTAATCATTTAGCGACAGGAAAGCAGCTGCTCTCATGAGTACAATTTGTCACGAAATCAAGATGACTGGAGATATTCAGCAGCTGGACCGCTATTGGAAATTTAATTACAAAATAAACATGCTATTAAAGTAAATTTGAACTATGGAACTGACTTTAGATATTGTAATCGTAGAGATATTTCTTACCAGATTGCACACAAAAAAAACATATATTCAATCGGGGAGATCATGATTTCGAACCATGCCACCCCACTCACTATCAGATAAATTGATAACAGTATTCATCACTTTCTAAGCTAACTATTAATTAGATTCTAGCTATTATCACTTACCAAGATCTTTATCAGACGCTGTTAAGCATTTAACGTCTTCAATATGACGTTTCGGTATAATTAGTAGATGTAACTTGCTCGCAGGTTTAATATCGGGAAACACACAAATGTCGTCATCTTCGTATATTATTTCCGTAGGTTCGAACTTGTTAACTATATTACAGAATATACAAGATGACCTTTGGACAGCGGGCACCGTCATTTTTGAATAAAATGCGAAGAAATTTTGCGTTCTGAAAATGTTGTTTTGCTTTCCTGAAGTCCTGAAGTGAAGTGCGTTTGGTTTATGTCAGCTTATGTTGTCACTGTCAAGCGTCTATTTGACTTTGACGCTTGTCTATTTTGTGCTAATTTCACAATCGTATCGATTCCTGGCAATGAAATAAAATTAATGTTCATTCAATGGGCGTTTTTAAAATTATAACACAGGGAAATAAAATGTTTGGATATTTATAAGGGACACGATAACGATATAATATAACGTACATTACATACATTTTACTTCGTCCTTCGTAGACGTCGCGCGTCGAGAATAATAAATCGTCGTGTTAGAAATTATAAAAGCGCACATTGGCATTTATTACATAAACATCAACAGTCTTTACAAACATTATGGCAGTATTTTAGGAATGGATAAGCAGCACTGCAAAGAACATGCCTGGCAACTTTATTGAAGAAATCGAACAATTTCACAAAAAAAAAAATGTCTTTTATCAATCTGAAAAATAAAGCAACTGACTTGCTAATTAGCTGTCTGTCAAAGGCTATAAAAGATAACTCCAAATTAGTTAAAATATCTAGAAGGAAACTAGTCAGTAAGCCATGGATTACAAAAGGGCTTTTAAAATGCATGCACAACAGGGATAATCTGTATAAAAAATTTAAAAGGGACCCAAGTAACGAAATACTTCACACAACATACAAGCGTTATAGAAACTTTTGCTCTTCACTTCTGAAGAAAGCTAAAAGAAACTATGAAAAGCAAGAGATTGAGAACGCAAGTGGCAACAAAAAGAAGCTATGGGATGTTATAAAGCAGATTAGTGGCTCCAAAAGGGCAACAGATCACTCCTCCTGTCTCATCTCAAGCGACAACCCGACCAAAGATATCAACGAGGTCAATAGTTTCTTTGCAAACGTTGGACGCAACCTAGCCGAGCAAAATATCACTTCTCATTCTTTTCCTCCCAGAAACAAAGCTGATCATCTCACGGAAACCGCTCCTCTTCATTCCTTGGTCATGCTCCCTACGGACGAGTCTGAGATCATGCAACTCGTTCAAGGATTAAGGGATAATTGTGCTGTCGGATGTGACCAGATCCCGGGCCGGTTACTGAAAAGATATGCTCACTTTCTGTGCCCCGCTATCACCCATATCTGCAACCTCGCCATATCTACAGGGACATTTCCGCAGGCGTTTAAATCGGCAATTTTAAAACCCATACACAAAGGTGGTGACAGGAACTGTGTCAACAACTTTAGACCCATCTCTATTCTTCCAACGCTCTCAAAAGTTCTGGAGCGCCTAATGAATGACCGGCTGACTAAGTTCCTCGAGGTTAACAACCTCCTTTCTTCTTCCCAGTTTGGGTTCCGGCGCGGTAAGTCTACCAATGACGCGGTACATGAATTGGTTAGCTCGGTCATAACGAACTTGGATAAAAAGAGAAATTGTCTGACGGTGTTTCTGGACTTGGCAAAAGCCTTCGACACAGTTTCTGTCCCACACTTATTGCACAAAATGGAAAACATGGGAGTACGAGGTCTTCCCCTACAATTATTCCAGGACTACCTATATAACCGGAAACAGCAAGTTAGAATTGATGGTATGGTGAGTAACAAAGAGCCAGTGACTTTTGGAGTGCCTCAGGGCAGTATACTCGGACCGACCCTCTTTTTGATCTACATCAACGCCCTGTGCCAGCTTCACCTGAGTAATGGTCAAATTTTTACATTCGCCGATGACACTGCTCTATTCTTTAGTGGTGATAGCTGGGAAGGGGTCTTTGGTGTTGCTCAGGAGGGGCTTAACGCGGTTGTTGCTTGGTTACGGAATAATGTGCTGACTCTTAATATCACAAAAACTAAATACGTGGCATTTGCACATCGATCGAACGTGCTACCCCCACTTTCACTGTCTATAACGGCTCACACGTGTTGGTCAACCTCCCAGTATTGCGCTTGTCCTCCCCTTCAAAGGACTCATAACATTAAATACCTTGGAGTTACATTAGACCAATTCCTCAGCTTCAAACCTCATATAGACATCCTGGTAACGAGATTACGCAAACTCATTTACATATTTAAGAGCCTAAAACATGTAGCCGACCTTCGTACCATCAAGATGGTATACTATGCCTTATGTCAGTCGCTTATTGACTACTGCATCATCTCCTGGGGAGGTGCTGCTAAAACGCACTTGATAGAGGCGGAAAGAGCTCAACGTGCTATACTCAAGGTTGCTGCGGGTCTTCCCTTCCGATTTCCTACAGTCGACTTATACAAAAAGTGGGATGTACTGTCTATAAGACAAACATTCGTTCTGCAAACGGTCCTCAAAAAGCACTCGCAGCTAGTTTATGATTCGGATCTATTGAAAGATAAACGACGGAAAGGTACTGTATGCAATACAAAATTTTTCCGATTACGGCAATCCCACAATTTTTTCTGTTACCTAGGGGATTATCTGTATAATGTTATTAACAAGGATCAAAATATTTATTTACTACACAAACCCAGTTGTAAGCAAAAAGTAACTGACTTCTTGAAAGCTCTTTCCTATGAGGACACAGAGAAATTGCTCCACTCAATTAAATAAAACTTGTATTCAAATAATTACCTACACATTCACCACCATTCACATACACCTGCCACCATTCACATTCACCTACACACTAACCACCATTCAAGTACACATTCACCACCATTTACTGACACATTCACCACACACCCTTAGACTGCTTTTGTTGTGTTAGTTAATTTCTTTCTTTTTTTATATTTATTTTTTGTTTTAATTGTTTAGTAGAAATACATGTTACCTGCCTATTTATTTGTATGATGTCACTAAGTGGGGTCTGGTGACCTGTAATACAGGTTTTTCTAAAACCTACTTCAGGCACCAGCTCTCACAATGTGAATTTATATAATTTGTTCAAAACTGTTAAGTGCTACAAAACCATTGTGAGAGAAAATAAATAAAAACCTTATTATTATTATAATCATGGGGTCGGCTTTCAGTCTAACTGGATGCAGCTGAATCCTAGTATTTTATATGAACCGACTGCTTAACTGACCTCCACAACTCAGTTACAGGGTCATTGACTGACCGGTTGGTGAAGTTGGTAGCGACCCTGCCCTAGGAGCGGCTGGTCCCGTGTCGATCCCCGGACAACTCAAACATTTGTGTGTTGTTGTTTTAAATGACTCATAACTATAATTACACTCTAAATTAAGGTTACAAAATACCATTAATTCGGCTTTTATAAGATTAATACTGGCCATACTGCGCTTATCTCGCCATTTTGTATTGAAATGAAAATATAGTAGGTAGTTTCGTATACAATTTTTTAATATGTTGTTTCGGCCTCTAAAATAGTAGGTTTAAGCATTTTATAGTAGGCCTGGCAGCCCTATTTCCGAGGCACGAACGAGGGGTCTCGATAAGAAAAAAAATCTAAGTCAAATATTATTTTCACTCCTCTTGCTCAAAAAGACCGTCATTGTGGCGTACCAGAGCGAAGAAAAAATAGGAATTCTTCCTCTAGGGGAAACAGTTATTTTTATTTTTATTTTTGTGTGTCAAATGCATTAAGTCAATGGTCAAATGACAATGAGCCTACAAAGACGAAAAAGTCTTTAGTCATAAGTAGAATAATCATGAATATAGACTCGACTTAGTACTGTTTCATAAAAAAAGAACTTCATTTTATTTTTGAAAATGGAACTAAAATCGGCGATCTCGTTGGTAGAATGCACGCAATCCGTTGCGGCTGCAGAAGAAAAAACAAAAAAAAGACATTGGCGCGAAATCTTTATAATTTTTCTCTAATTGCAAATTGAATTGGTAGTGACCGTAATTAATTTTACAATAGTGAAAATGTCATCATCTAGTGAGAATGGAGACCCTAATTTGCAAATAGAAGAGAAAGGAAAAGAAATAATTTTAATAAAATAAACTACATATTTCATATTGTATTGGATTGTTTTATTTTCTCACAATCGCACAGTGGATCGACTCCATACAAAGTTTCGGACATAGGATTTTTAAATTACACTTTTACGATTTTAGAAAAACTAGTGATGCCAAACTGTTCTCCTATATGATACAAGACCAAATCAATTAGATACATTTTTCGATTAAACTTCAATTTGAGAAGATATTTGACTTTAAGTGATTTCAATGTATGAAAATGTATATTCAAGTTAATGTATCTTCTGATTTTCTCACATTTTCTCCTTTTGACTCATATAGCAGATTTGTAGAGGTGTTTAGCTAAATTTTTCCCAAACAAACTTGTGCCCCCCCGGGCCCCCCTTAGAAAATATTAAATTATTTTAAAATAAAATTTATTTTGATTAAATAATTAATCTACAGCAGTAAATACTAAGTAAAATTTAAATTTAAGAAAATATTACTTAAGATTAAATTAATTTTATCAAATATTAACTCAAATTTAATTATAAATTAGGAACATAATATATGAAAATAAACTATTATCTAAAAATCTAGTTTTAAGTTTGAATGGAAACAGGAACAACTTAAGTTTGGCTATATCTTGCCTGACTTACAAAATGTTTCCCAGCTACGAAATTTTAGTTTTTCTGTTTCCTTTGCAATTGGTGAGTAATGATGCTTTGACATTATATTATTGTTTCTCTATTAATAAATGATTCTTTAATGACAAAAAACAATTACTTAAGTAAGCTTAATTACTAATATTGGTAAGTAGTTATTGCACTGCAGTGTGATAGTTAATTAGGATGTTGTAATCAGATTATTATTTACATTAGTAAATGCATGCTTAATCCGTTAGCAGGAAAGTTCTGAGTAAATATGTTTTGCCTACGGCTTTTACTAATGAGGGTAGTTAATAGAACAAGTATAAATGTGCATGCTGTAGAATTCTTATTTAGTTTACACTGCAATTTCTTTCGAGTGACATCATTATGTCTTTCCGTGGCTTTGTGAATTACTTGGATCTTTATGTTGCTTTGAGCAACCATAAAGATATACGCGATCATTTATTTTTGTGCAATGTTTTGATAACAAACTCTAATTTTGATTTGAGTGAAGATGATAAAACAGAGTTACAAATATGGTGCCGCCAATTTTGTTACCGCCTTCTTGCAAAATCAAAACAGTCTAAGCATTGCAAAGACAAGTTTATCAAGAAAAATTCTAGTTGGCTTGAGTCTGATATACAATGGCCGCTGTTCAACAAGGAAAATGCAACAGCACCTGCAGCAAGCGTCGAGCAAACTGACTTTGTATCACCACCGAATACTAGTGAATCAACGTCAAAACAAGAACAGTATATATCACCTAAGCAAGATGCCTCCACGTCTACACAGAAACTGCCCCGTAAGCCATTTGAAGATCTCAGTGAACGTCAGACGCGTAGACGCCTTTCAGAGAACGCACGAGTACGTACGAAAAGTGAAGCTAACGAACTAGCGTTTTCCACTGTAGAAGGACTTAAGTCAACCGGAAATAATGAAGTTGCTGAAGTATTAAAATATATGCTGGAGAATCCACAAGCTGTTTCAGCCATCAAAAGAAACATCGATGGAGAATCTCCAAATGTACAAATAGAAATACCAGCAGTAAATGCGTTAGCCTTGTATATTACATTGAAATTATCTAAATGGCGCTACATTACTCTTAGAGAGTTTAGCATGAACAAAGGCATAAGTAAATATCCAAGTTATTACAAACTACAAAAAGAAAAGAAAAAGTGTTATCCCGACAACAGTAATATTGTTGTTACAGAGACATCAGCAAAAATCAATTTGCAAGCTCTTTTAGACCTAACTACGGCAAGACTGTTTGAGTCATTGGTTGATAGTAACACAATTGATGATCAACAACTAATACTAATTAGTAAATGGGGCTTTGATGGCGCTTCCGATCAAAGTATTTATAAACAGAAAAGTAACGAAGACCTAATGGCAAGTGTTTTTATGGCTAGTTTAGTGCCACTGAAATTAGTTACGGAAGACGGTGAAGTTATTTGGCAAAACGAGCGTCCTTCATCAACTTCATATTGCCGTCCAATAATGTGGAAGTTTATGAAAGAAAATAAAGCTAACGTTTTGTCTGTAAAGAGTGAGATTGACACAGAAATTTCAGAACTTACTCCTACAATAATCCGGAACAGCCATATCAAACACCAGCTACTAATGACGATGATTGATGGTAAAATAGCATCGTACATTTCAGACATTCCCACATCCTCTTGTACCATTTGTGAAGCTCGACCAAGAGAGATGAATGAATTGGCGTTAGTTGAAGACAAACCAGCAAATGAAGATATGTACAAATATGGACTAAGTTCGTTGCATGCTTGGATTCGATGCATGGAGTGTCTTCTTCACATTGCCTACAGGCTGGAATTTAAGACATGGCAGGCTAGAGGAGACGAAAATAAGAAAAAAATGAATGACAGGAAACTGAAAATCCAAGAAGATTTCAGAAGCGAAACGGGATTGCTGCTTGATGTAGTGAAACAAGGTAGTGGAACTACTAACGATGGCAACAGCGCTCGTCGGTTTTTTGGAGATCCTGACAAAACTGCTTCACTGACTGGATTAGACGTTGGTCTTGTGAAAAGATTTGCAGTTATTCTACAGTGCATTTCATCGGGTGAAAAAATTAAGATCCCAGAGTTTAAGCAATTCTGCCAGGAAACAAACAAGTTGTATATGGAATTGTATCCCTGGTATAACATGCCTCCAAGTATTCATAAATTGCTTGTGCATGGGTCGCAAATCATAGAGCATCTTTCAGTAGTCCCAATAGGTTTCCTTTCGGAAGAAGTTTCAGAGTCCAGGAATAAGGACTTCCGAAGATTCAGAGAGCAGCATTCTCGTAAAATTAGTGGCAAAGCTTGTAATGAAGACATCTTGAACAACCTGTTGATTTCTTCGGATCCTGTGTTGGCTCAAATTCGACCACGCATGGATACGAAAAGTAAAAGAGGTTTTTTCAAGGAAACCTACGAACTTCTGGTCCAAGAGCCTGTTGATAGTAATTTCGTGGATGTGAATGAAATTTTCGGTGACACCGATGAAGATACTGCTAGTGAATCTTCGGATAATGAAGAAGATACACTAGCGTAGCCTTTAGTTTCTTATATATTTTTTTTCATTTGTAACCTTTTTTTTTAAGTCATCTTTTATTTATTTTTTCTGTTCCTTCTCTGTTTGTAAAAATGTAAATAATCATTAAAGTTAACGTAAAATTTGTAGGTATGTATTTACAAGAATGTTTTATATTTTCAAAATAATTTTAAAATATCTTAAAGTAACTTTTATTTATATTTAATAAATTAATTTTGTCAAGATTAACATTTTTTTACTTACTTTAACCCGAATATTAACTTTTGTAAATCATTAATTTAAAAATAAATTTAATTTTTAAAATTGTCTTATATTTTCTAAGGGAAAACCCTCTTAGGAAAATATAAGAAAATTCATTAAAGTATCATCTATACATATAATTTATTAATACAAAAAAAATAAAATGATCTCAAAGAATCATTACTCACCAATTGCAAAGAAAACAGTAGAACTAAAATTTTGTAGCTGGGAAACTTTTGTAAGTCAGGCAATGAATAGCCAAATTTAAGTTGTTCCTATTTCCATTCAAACTTGATCAAAATGATTTTTAGATAATAGTTTATTTTCATTATGTTCCTAATTTATAATTAAATTTGAGTGAATATTTGATTAAATTAATTTAATCTTAAATAATATTTTCTTAAATTTAAATTTTACTTAGTATTTACTGCTGTAGATTAATTAATTGATCAAAATAAATTTTATTTTAAAATAATTTAATATTTTCTAAGGGGGGCCCGGGGGGGCACAAGTGTGTTTGGGAAAAATTTTGCTAAACACCTCTACAAATCTGCTATATGAGTCAAAAGGAGAAAATGTGAGAAAATCAGAAGATACATTAACTTGAATATACATTTTCATACATTGAAATCACTTAAAGTCAAATATCTTCTCAAATTGAAGTTTAATCGAAAAATGTATCAAATTGATTTGGTCTTGTATCATATAGGAGAACAGTTTGGCATCACTAGTTTTTCTAAAATCGTAAAAGTGTAATTTAAAAATCCTATGTCCGAAACTTTGTATGGAGTCGATCCACTGTGAATCGTAGTGAAAAGTAGAGTGTAACACACGGCGCTAAAAACCCATTAAAACTCGGTTTCTATTTACGCCCTCGCTAAAGCTCGGGAGTAAAACTACCTCGTATATAATGGGTCATTTTAGCTCCTTGTATAACAATCTACTATTTGAACAATAATTATTTTTAGAATAGAAAAGAATGCATTTATTTGTCAGATTATTGTACAAAGTTGTTATGTTTTTTTTTTTTTTTTAAACGTTGCCCCACACTAGGAATTTCTCCTGTATCGTGGGTGCGTTTACAAACATTTAAACTCACATACACAAACAGCCAGACCCGGAACAACTACTTGCAGGTCATACAAATATTTGTTCCGTGCGGGAATTGAACCCGCGACACGCAACGCAGCAGTCAATCGCTTAACCAGTGCGCCAACCGTGCCGTCAAATGAATTATGTATATTATTATATTAATATGTGAATTATGTATTAGTACGATCATAATATTTAGCCGTTTCTGGCATAGGTACCTACAAATATGAGCGTAGATACAATATACCTACATAAATAATGTGTCATCATTACATTCAAATGAAATTAGAATTAGATTACAAATAATTTTTATAAATTGAACAGTACTTGTAAAAGATATTAACTAAATAAGTCAAAATTCAATATTTAAGTCAAGGACATAAAATATGATCTATATCTACGCAATAATGTCTAATATTTAGGTAAATTCATTCATAAAATCTTTAGTCGTTTAATAACATTTGCTTAAATTAAATAATTTACAATGTTCTGATGCTGAGAGTTTTGAAGCCATCAGGTAATTTGTTATAAAAAGTAATGGACATGCAGTTTAAATTATTACAAAACAGTTTAATTCTACGCCTAGGGACTCCTCCGGCGGGATCTCAGGGCGGCATCTGGGCACGCCACAATTGCGGCTATAAGTCCCCTCTTTGAGGAGTGACTAGAGAGGCGCCACGGCGTCCTCACCTTCCGCCTGACGCAGTTCCTCACCGGACACGGTTGTTTCGGGAGGTTCCTGTTCCGGTTAAGGCGGGAGGAAACGCCCGGGTGTCACCATTGTGTGGATCGCCCGGAGGACACGGTGGAGCATACGGTGGAGGTCTGCCCGGCTTGGGCTTGAGCACCGCCGTGTCCTCGTGCAGGCGATTGGCGGTAGCGATTTCTCGCGTCCGGCCCTGGTCCAGGCCATGGTTCGGAGCGAGAGGGCT